>QEPC01011796.1:516287-534254 GCA_003113815.1 Sphenodon punctatus
ATCAGCAGGAGTTAGGTGAAGGGAGCAAGTAGTCGGGGAGGGCAGAGCAGAAGAGGTGGGTCTTGAGGGATTTGAAGGTATGAAGGGAGGGGGCGAGGTGGATGTGGGCAGGGAGGGAGTTCCAGACATGGGGGGCAGCTAGGGAGAAGGGACGAAGGTGGTTAGGGGAGGCATGGGAGGGTGAGAGAGGGGACAGAGGAGGAGCAGAGTTAACCAACTAGAGTACGGAGGGAAATTAGCTCAGAGAGGTAGGGGAGAGCAATGTAGTTAAGAACTTTATAGGTGAAGACTAGGAGCTTGTGCAGGATTCATTCAGGAAGGGGGAGCCAGTGAAGAGAGGAGAAGAGGGGCTGCACGTGGTTGAAGCAACGAGGGAGGTAGATGACCCTGGCAGCAGAGTTTTGGATGGAGATAAGGTGAGCAAGGTGAGAGCGGGGGAGGCCAGTGAGAAGGAGGTTACAGTAATCGAGGCGAGAGATTACCAGGGTATGAACAAGGGATTTGGCAGAGGAGACAGAGAGAAAAGGGTGAATCTTAGCAATGTTATGGAGGGAGAAGTGACAGGATTTGGCAACAGAGTAGATGTAGGGTTAAAATGAAAGGGGTGAGTCAAAGATGAAGCCTAAGCTACGGGCTTGGGGGACAGAAAGGATGTTGACCCCATCAATGAGGATCAACAGGGAAGAGGGAGAGGAAGGATGAGAGGAGAAGATAAGGAGTTCAATTTTAGCCATGTTGAGTTTGAGTTGACATTGAGACATCCAGGTAGAGATGTCAGAGAGACAGCTGGGGAGGCGAGCTTGGATAGATGGAGAGAGAAAGGGAGTAGAGAGAGAGAGTTGAGTGTCGCTGGCATAGAGGTGATATTAGAAGCCATGGGAGGCAATGAGTTTGCCCAGGGGCAGGTTATAGATAGAGAAGAGGGCCAAGGACAGAGCCTTGGGGAACACTAACCGAGAGGAGAAGGGAGGAGGAGGTGGAGTTGGCAAGAGATGCATTGAAGGAGTGGTCAGAGAGGTAGGAGGAGAACCAGTCAAGGATGGAGCCACAGAAGCCAAGGGAGTGAAATGAGTCCAGCAAGAGTGAGTGGTCAACAGTGTTGAAGGCAGCAGAGAGGTCAAGGAGGACAAGAATGGAGTAGAGGCGATTAGATTTAGCCACAAGAAGATCGTTGGTAATCTTAGCGAGAACAGTTTCAGTAGAGTGAAGGGGGTGAAAGCCATATTTGAGCGGTCAAGGGAGAAGTTGGCAGAGAGGAAGTCGAGGCAGCGGGAGTACACAACACGTTCAAGAAGCTTGGAAGCAAAAGGAAGGAGTGAGACAGGATGAGACGGTAGCTAGAAGGGCCAGAGGGGTCAAGAGTGGACTTTTTGAGGATAGGAGAGACAGTGGTGTGCTTGAAGGCAGAGGGGAAGGAGTGAGTATAGAGGGAGAGGTTGATGATGCACAGAAAGGAAGGGGCGACAGTGGAAACAATGGAGGTCAGAAGGCGGGAGTGGGGTGAAGGGGGCAAGTGGTTGGAGGAGGAGAGCAGGGAGGAGTTTTCCTCAAAGGAGGTGGGAGGGAAGGAGGACAGGAGAGAAGGAGGTGGAGGAGGGAGAGGGGAGGGAGTGGGAAGCAATGTCGGGGCAGATCTTGTCTATCTTGGACGTGAAGAAGGAAGCAAGATTCTGAGCAGAGAGGGAAGAGGAGGACAAGGAGGCTTGAGGAGGGAGTCAAAGGTGGAGAACAGGTGACGAGGGTCCAGAGAACACAATGTGGGAGGCGTAGTAATGCTGTCTAGCGAGGGAGATAACAGAAATAAGTAGGGGTGGGAATTCCGGATCTACCGGTATCCGATAATGCCGGTATCGGGCGTACCGGATCTACCGGATTCGACCCGGTAATCCAGCCCCGGTACCGGATTTCGGTGTACCAGTTTTTTTTACATTGCAGCCATTTAAAAATGGCTGCAATGTCAAAAAAATTAAAGCCCCAGCAAAACAGTTTTTTTTAAAAAAAACCTCCCCGAGTCCAGGCTGCGTGGGTGGAAGGGGGGACACCCCCCACCCACCCTGCCCAGCCTGGCTTTTTGTTTAAAAAAAGAACAGAGTCAGACCCGGACCCGGAGGCGAAGGCGAAGGCGAGCCCACCCCCCAGCACCAGCGGCCGCGGCGTCCCCGCAGCCGCGGGTAAGTATGACCCGATCCCTGGGGGGGGTGGGGGTGTTTAACACCCCCACCCCCCCCAGGGATCACCCCTACAGCGCGCTTGCCGCTTACCTTGGGGAGCTCCGGCGGCGGCGGGCGGCCCGGCGGCTTCAGCGCCGGCTGTGGCTGCCGGCTTCAGGACGTTCTAGGCCTTCCGGTGAAACCCGGAAGTGCACCGGAAGGCCTACAGCGTCCTGACGCCGGCAGCCACAGCCGGCGCTGAAGCCGCCGGGCCGCCCGCCGCCGCCGGAGCTCCCCAAGGTAAGCGGCAAGCGCGCTGTAGGGGTGATCCCTGGGGGGGGTGGGGGTGTTAAACACCCCCACCCCCCCCAGGGATCGGGTCATACTTACCCGCGGCTGCGGGGACGCCGCGGCCGCTGGTGCTGGGGGGTGGGCTCGCCTTCGCCTTCGCCTCTGGGTCCGGGTCTGACTCTGTTCTTTTTTTAAACAAAAAGCCAGGCTGGGCAGGGTGGGTGGGGGGTGTCCCCCCTTCCACCCGCGCAGCCTGGGAGTGGGAGGGGGAGGAATTTATTCCATTGGTTTCAATGGGGACACAGCGCCCCATTGAAACCAATGGACTAAATCCGGTACCGGTATACTGGATTTAATCCGGGAATCCGGTTTTCGTGGAACCGGTAAATCCGGTAGCCGGTAATGGGCCCGGGGTCCCACCCCTAGAAATAAGGGAGGAAAGAGAATTTGAAGTGAAGGAAAGCTCATGAGAGTGGGATTTGCACAAGAGGCGTTCAGCAGCACGGGTGAAGGAGCAGAGGTGGCAGATACTGGAGGTGAGCCAAGGACGGGGGTTGTGGGAGCGGGCAGGGCGGGAGGAGAGGGGGGCAAGGGAGTCAAGGGTGGAGGAGAGAGAGGCATTGAAAGCAGAAATGGCAGAGTCAGGGGAGGAGGAGGAGAAGACTGAGGGGAGAAAGAGGAGGCAAAGTCCAGGGGGTTAATAGCCTGCAGGTCACGGAAGGGGTGTGGAGACGGGGAAGAGGAGAGGGGACAGCAGGAGATATTGAAAGAGGCAAGGAAGTGGTCAGCGATGGGATGAGGATTGAAGGAGAGATCAGAAACAGAGCAGTTCCTAGAGAAGACGAGGTCAAGAAAATGGCCGTTAGCGTGGGTGGGGGAGTTGGTCCAAAGGTGGAGGTTGGAGGAGACTAGTGAGAGGAAGCGAGAGGTGGAGGGCTGGGAAGGGGTGAATCTGAACCAACCTGTAAATTAGGGCTCCCAGTTATGGATCCAAGTTCCGTATCAGTATTTCCCTCCACTCCCATCCCCCGGGGCCCTGGAGTGTTACTTACCAGCCTTGGAGAACATGATTGAAGTGCTGCCACTGCTGTGGGGACTCTGACAGGCTCCCTCTCCTCTACGTCCTCCTTGCTCCTTATTGTACATGTGAAAAATGGCAGTTGGGGCTGTTTTATGCATACACAAAATGGCCACCACCCTTTGCCAAAATGGCAGCAATGTCATTTTAGCCACTGCCATTTTGGTTAAGGGCGGTGCCCATTTTGTGCATGTGCAAAATGGCCCCGGTGGCCATTTTGCGTATGCATGATAAGTAGGGAGCCTGTTGTGGTGATGGAGCCTTCTGGAGTCCCCACAGTGGAACTGATGCTTCAATCAAGCTCTCCAAGACCAGTAAGTACCAATCTAGGGCCCTGGGGAATGGGGGTGGAGGAGGTTGGATCCACTGTCCTGGAAGTCGAGATGGATGGGAGTGTGGTTCCTTCCGGTTCCGTTTTCTGTTGACCTCAATGGGGAAATTTTCCATTGAGTTAAATGGGAAAAATACAAAAGTAAAAATTTGAACCTGTAAAAAGATCTGAATTTTTTTAAAAAATGGAACAAAATATAACAAAGTCCATGTGAAGTCCCACTTATAGTTCTTCTGTTTTACAGAGCATTACCATTTAAACTACAGGAGCCAGCAGCACCATCTGAATGTTTGGTGAAGGAGACTCTTTATTCATGGGAGGCCTCACTCCATTTTGTAGCATTGTGACATCATGATGCTCCAAAACAGTTGTGGCCACAAAGAAAAAGGATGTGACAGTCCCTCTGTCCCTTTCAGAGCATCATGATATCATCATGACTTTCCTTAAGACTGTGTTCCCTAGCCACATTTCTTTGACGCACCCTTTCCTGACAGTCCTATTTTCCATGGTAAGGATTTGGTGCCTTCTCAATCCTTGAGGGAGCCCAGGTGTGAGGGTCTTTTAATTAGTAAGAAATGGGATGACATAAAGCTGTGTAGTAGAATGTTTATCCTGTGTCAGTCGAGTGAAATGGTGGAATTAACGGCAGATTTTTTCTCTGAGACAGATGGGGCAGAAAGTTTAAAGAAATTTACAGCAATCATTTGTCGTCTTAAAGAAAATATTTTGGTAACTTATGCCAGGGTATCTCGGGGATGTTACAAGAGCTGGTTTGATGGGGAATGTAGGGCTGCAAAGATGACATTGACCCGGTTTAAAAAACAGTGGGTTAAGTTACGTCTCCCTTCTTTATTCCCCAAATTTCAATTAAAGCGATTACAGTATCCTAGATTGCTAAGGTCAAAGCAATGTGACTATTATGCCCCAAAATGGGCTCTGCTGGTGATTAAGGCACGTTTGGGGGATCATAAGAGCTTTTGGTGCTTGTTGAACCGAATGATATCACCAAGGGGTAAACACTGTTACGCCTGTTTCAGAGAGTGCCTGGCAGCTCTTTTTTTGGGCTCTATATGCAGCTAAATCTCTACCAATGGAAGACCTGCACAAGGGGGACCTGGACTTAAGTAATTCCTCAACTCTGGTGATTAGTTTCTGTGAAACAGATATTGTTAAGGAAATAAGGGCACTCAAGGCTGGTAAATTCCCTGGCCCAGATTATATCACCCCAGACGTTTTGTTGGCTGCCCCATAGTGGTGGGCTCCGATTCTCACTAAACTTTATGCAGAGATTGTACAAGGTGCTGAGATCCCCCCAGTTTGCAGAGAGAGTTGGATCGTCCCTATTTATAAAAAGGGTGAGCAATCGGACCCTGGAAGCTACAGACCAATCAGCCTTTTGTCAGTGGTCAGTAAGCTGTTTGCATCTACTCTAGCTAAGTATATTCAAGATTGGGCAGATGAAGGCAGGATTATACCAGATGAGCAATACGAGTTTAGATCTAATAGATCCACCTTGGACTGTGCATTTATCGTATCGCATGTGGCTAATAAGTATACAAGAAGGGGAAAATCTATTTGGCCTTCATGGATTTTACAAAGGCCTTTGACACAGTCCCAAGGGAAAGGCTATGGGACAAGCTAAAACCCTTGGGACTAAATGAGCAACTTTTGGCCCTCCTAATCCAGTTGCATACCAACAATAGTACAAGGATAAAATGTGGTATAGGACACTTTAGTAAGACTTGAATCCCAATTGAAAGAGGAGTGCGCCAGGGGTGTGTCCTCGCCCCCTATCTTTTTAATTTATATGTCTCAGATCTGGTAAAATTAATTAAGGAGAGGGGTTGTTATCCCCCTAGGATAGATTCACATGAATTGTATGCCTTACAGTACGTGGATGATCTTATCCACTTCTCCCAGACAGAAAGGGGGCTTAGGGCCTCGATTGCGGCTCTTATGGATTATTGTGTGTGAAACGGTCTTGAAATGAATGGTTCTAAATCCAAAATTATGGTAGTGGGGGAAGGTTGGTAAAAGTAGGCTCTAGAAAATCAGGGATGCTGAATCTGAGGAGGTGAAGTCATTTTCATATCTGGGTGTTGTACTCACGGCCAGAGGTACATGGTCGCAACATATTAAGCAAAGGGCCTACAAGGCCAGGAACACTACTAGAAGACTTCTTAAGGCATTTAATGTTTCTAAAGGAATTACTATATCAATGATTAAGCAGGTCTTTCGTACTAAGGTGCACTCAATGCTGACTTATGACTTGGAATTAGTACCCTACCTGGACCTTATCCATTTGGAAAGAACCCAAAAAAAATTTCTGCGAAAGGTTTTATGAGTGGATGATAGTGTTCTGGGGGCAGTGGTACGAGCTGAAATGAATCTGTATTCTATGGAGCATAATATCAGAATGACAGTTATAAGGTTCTGGCTGCGGTTGTTGAGCCATGAACAACAGACGCTGCGTACCTTATGTTTTTTTGGAAGAACTCATGTATGAAGGCCCTATATCGTATCCCTGGATTAGTTACCTTGCCTCAATTCTGATGGAATTGGGACTCTCTTTTGTTTATTTCCAAGGGTGGCCGATGAGCAGAATCAAGAGGGAAACTGAGCGTAGATCAACAGATTTGGCAATCCAAAGAGACCGCTCCGTGGTGTCAGGGTGGAAAGTTGCCCCCAAACTAGGAATGGGTACAACTGGTTTTATCTTTGAACCTTATCTAGATCTTATTAGCAATAACAGGCTAAGACGCTATTTTACTCTTATGTGCTTTCAGATGCTGCAGACCACAGTAATAGAAGGCAGGAGGCAAGGGCTTCCCTATTGCCAGCGCCTATGTTTTTGCCAGTCCCAGGTGATAGAAACAGTCGCACATTTTCTGTTGAACTGTCCCCTCTATGGCTGTCTTAGAGCAACATGGGCTCATAAAGAAAGCCCAAAATAATTTCATAGATCCCTATGTCTATCTTTCAAATTTGACTCAGCGGTATGATCTGTTAGCAGTCGCGGCATTTTGCCTTCTTGCCCAGAAGAGCCGTGCTAATGGTGTCAGTCGTTTGAGTAAGACCATAGAGCTGGGCTAGCGCATCTATAGTTCTTAATTTTGTACGTTAGAAGGGAAGTATCCTGTTTTAACATTGTGTTTCTTATCCTGGCTATGTAGCTGCAGGTTTTGAGTGTAAATATAATTATACTTGTTTTATTTTATCCCATTTTGTATTTTGGAATTTCTATTTAGATTGTATCTATGTTGTATAAATTTGTTATTTGGTAAAAAATTTATGGAGAATTGGAATTTAATGGGCTAAGGCGAAAGCCAGTCTGTCAAATAAATTCATTCATACTTTCCATGGACCGGAATGCAAGAGGGGGTGTATGTGCATGCGTGCGCGTGCATTCAAGGGGTGGGGGGGGAAAAGGTAGTTGCCACTCGCTAGAGAAGGACATCATAGCTTGCTCATTAAGTTAAAAAGTTGCTGGGATACTTCAGGTGCATTAGTAGTAAGCGGTAGGGTGGGTAAGCTACCATCTTGTGCTCCTGGATTCTGTTCCTCACTTTGGTCTGTGTCCCTTCCACTCCCTGCTTGCGTATTGATAACACGAAGTTGCAGCTCATTGTATCTTACTTTGCAGAGTAGAGTGTTGGTTGAGAAGAAAAGAGATAAGGTGGCTAGGATGCAGGCTCGGTGGAAGCAAGATTCAACCTCACAACCTCAAGCCAAGGAGCATGGCTTAAGGCTACAGAACCAGCCACAGTTTTAAAGACAGAAAAAGATTACGTGCCCAGGTAAAACTAGACATCAGAGACATCAAAACCAGCCGTAAAGCATGAATTAGTTCCCACCTCTCTACATCTTCCACACCCCTTTGCACACTATTAGCCAGGGGCACAGCTATAATATGTGCAGTTGCACTCTGACTAATGAACTTGAGGGGACCACACATTTATTTATTTATTTATTTATTTGTATTCCGCCCTTCCCCAAAAGCTCATGGCAGCTTACAAAAAATATAAAACACAATATAAAACATTTTAAAATACAATCCCCCAACAAACCCAACCCACTCCCATCCTCCAACAACCTCCCACCCAATCTCTCTACCCATCCCCCAACCTATCCTTCCCCTTAAATTAACCCCCACACACCCCAGTTCAGTCCCCACTGCCAAAAGCCCAATGGAAGAAGATGCTCTTAAGTTGCCTCTGGAAGACCACCAGGCTTGAATACAGGCGGACCTCTTGGGGGGGGGGGGGGAAGTTCCATTGCAAGGGTGTGATGACCAAGAACACCCTCATAGTTGAGACCCAGCAAAAAAACAGCATCTCCAGGAAGGCACCCCCAGCTGATCGCAGAGGCCGCAATAGGATAGGGTGAGTTAGGTGATCCTTCAGATAGATGGGGCCTAGGCTGTTTAGGGCTTTAAGGGTCATCACCAGCACCTTGAATTGGGCATCCAAGACTATCGACAGCCAGTGCAGCGAACAGAGCACTGCTGCTACGTGATTGTGGTGACGTATCCCCATAAGGAGGTGATTCGGCACCAGCTCCAGCCTCGGAACCATCATCAAGGGCAGTCCCACATAGAGGGCATTACAGTCATCTAGCCTCGAGGTGATGAAATCATGGATGACGGTAGCCACCAGATCCGAGTCCCAAAGAAAAGGCCGCAGCTTCCCCACCAGATGGAGTTGGTGAAAAGTGCTCCTGGCCACTGCCACAGCCCGGCAATCCAGATGCAGCAAAAGATCCAGAAGCACTCTGAGGCTGCGAACCCGATCAACCAGAGGAGGCCGGGCCCCATCAATAAGAGGAGTCCCAATCCCCTCCAGGGCACAAGACTGATCCACCATCATCCCCTCAGGCTTGTCAGGATTCAGCTTCCGTCGACTCGTCCTCATCTAGTCCTCCACTGCAGCCAGGCAATGGGTAAGCAATGAGACTGCTGGACCTGGGTCAAATGAAAGAGAACTGGGTATCATCAGCTTACTGATGGCACCGCACCCCAATCCTCTGAGTGCCCTCGTCCAGAAGCTGCATATATACATTGAGCAAGAGGGGTGACAGAATCAAACCTTGCTGTAGCCCACAAAGGAAGTCCTGAGGAAATGATGAGCAATTGCCCAACACCACCCGCTGAGACCTCCAGGCCAAGAAAGAGCGGAACCACTCAGGAGCAGTCCCACCCGCTCCAGCCACGTCCCGCAGGCGAGTCGACACCACCTCATGATCAACGGTATCAAAAGCCACTGAAAGATCTAATAAAATCAACAGGGTAGAATTTCCCCGGTCCAACTCCAGGCAAAAGTTATCGACCAAGGCCACAACCACAGTCTCCGTGCAATGCCCAGGATGGAAAGCAGACTACGAAGGGTCTAAGAATCTGATAGCATCCAGATGCGCCTGAAGCTGACGAGCCACTGCCCATTCAATAACCTTCCCTAAAAAGGGAAGGTTAGAGACCGGCCGATAGCTGGCAGGGGAATCAATGCCCAATGATGGTTTCTTAAGCAGAGGCTTGAACAATCACCGCTTTAAAGCATCTTGGCACTCTGCCCTCCCAAAGGGAGGCATTGATCATCCCAGCCAGCAATGGCCCCAATGTCTCCCAGCTGGCTTTTACCAGCCAGGACAGGCATGGATCTAATTCACAGCTGGTGACTCGCACAGCCCCCAACACCACCTCGGCATCGGTGGGCGGCAATTACTGAAACCGACATGCAAACACATGCATGTACTGTGCGCACACTGGAGTGGATTGCCCCGCTAGGGATGGGCAAACGCGGTTCGGAAGTTCGGACTGAACTCGGTCTGTTCGGTCGACCGAACAGAACTTCTGAACCGAACTCAAATTTCGAACCGAACCAAATTTCTGAACTCTGTTCTGTTCGCCCATCCCTAGTGGCAACACACACAAAAAAAAACTGGTTTTGCATGGCCGAACTTGGTTCAGGAGTTCAGAATTTGACCGAACTCGGTGTGTTCGGGCGACCAGACCGAACTCAAATTTCGAACCGAACCGAACCAAATTTCCGAACTCAAATTTCAAACTGAACTGAACTGAATTTCCAAACTCCATTCTGTTTGCCCATCCCTATGCCCCACGAGGGTGCCCATTCCATCTTCTTCACCAGGGCCTATTCCATCCTCTAGCCTCTGAGAAGGATAGTTCCTTGGGTGTTAAAACTTGTCTTTAAAAGAAACCATCCCATTGATTTTTAAGCCTCTCTGAGCTGTGATGGATAGGCTGACATAAATTTAAATCAATCAATCAGAATTTTAAAATTTGATTTTTAGTTTATCTAAACTCTTACCTGTAATTTTTTTTTTCAAGTGGCAGAAAATAACCAAAATAGCAGACGTTTCATGCATGTTTCATTGAGCTGCAAATGCCCTCCCCGCCCCCCGGTGCATCCTTGGGATAATATCCCAAGATTTATTGTTCCTGAGCAGAAGGTCATGTAGAATGCCCCTGCTACTAGTGCAATGTGTCTGCCAGTCACACGTTCAGCAATTACTAACAAATTTGGTTTGGCTGTTAGAACTTCCTTTTCTAGGGAGAAAGAATGTCTGCCAGGACTTGAACCAGCTGAGATATTTATAGCTAATTATGTTTTCACTAAACTGTGGCATTTTCCCTATTTGTTAAATACAGAATGACTTTATGTAAACAGATGTGTAAAAATCACTATTACCAAATAAATGGGCAAACATCTCAGCTTGTGAGTTGTTTGCAAATAATTTGTGTGAGTGACATCTGGCTATTCATTATTTCTTACAGCCAGTACATGATTCCTTACAGGGCATTGTTTCTGTTCTTTCATGCTTTTGTAGGCAAGAAGGTAATGAAAGAGAGATTTCAGGGTGGTTGATAAGTGCTTCTTGGAACAAATTTTTCCTTGAAACAAATTGCGCATTCTATTGGCCATGCTTATAAACACACAAACGGTGGATCTGGCTATGCCCTTTTTTTACACGGATGCAGCCGCAGACTCGGTCGGTGGAAATGGGTGGGTGAGCACACCCAGCGGAACCGAGCCGGGAGATGTTTACACGGATAGTGCCACGGGAGGTTATGGGACAGAAGGGGAGGGGCCAACACACACCCAGAGGGCAAACACCCACCCCAGGAAACACCAAGAAAACACCCAAGACATTTACATGGACAGCCAAGACACCGACCAGAGGGGAAACCCTGCCCAGCACAGTGATGAGACAACATGACTGGTAGAGGGCAAATGAAGCCGCGGCACACAGCACCGCCCCTATACTGCCAGACCCCATGTGGGCGGGGTTGGAGGGAGCTGGGATGACAGGCAATACAAAGTAGTCCCTAGCCAGCCCCGAGATAGAGGCCAGACAGCCGGGCACCACAGCCCCCCCACAAATCAGAACCCGCACACAACCACACAGGGAATGGCATCATGCCCAAGGAGGCAGGGGTGACCCCAACAGGAGGAGAGGGGGCCAAAGCAGGAAAGGCCACCAGAGTGAACGGGCGAGCCCCGAAGCAGCAGAGAACAGCAACACAAACCCTCACACACCCCCGGCAAAGTCCCCCCAAAGTCCTTGATACAACAAGCCAGGAAGGGGACAGATGGGGTTACGGCAGCAGGCATGGAAATGCACACCACAGCCAGGTTGGGAGGGCACAGTGAGGGGGAGGGAACCCCAGAACACACCAACCGGCAGCAAAGCAGCAGTGTCAGCCGCTGCCGCTCCACGGCCCAACAGCTGCACCTGCCGGCAGGCGGTCCCACCCCCTGCACCGAGGCAGATGACACAGCACAAGCCCTGGATTCACCACCTCTTGTTGCCCCAGCAACCCACGACGGGAGCCCTAGCAGCGCAGACCTGCTGGGGCCCTCCCACGATGCAGCAGGGTCCCGTCCCCCTTTACGCCGCTCCACTTGCCCCCAGGGTTGCACAGGGGGCAGGGCCTGTAATTTATCTGTCAGCGCTGCGGAGCAAGCAGCGCTGGTGAACAGAGCTTGTATGCCTGGAGAGACTGGACCCCTGCTTGGAAGCTAAGTATTGTGGATTTTGCCTGTTGTTTCTGTTCTGTGTTCCTCTAGTCCTGCCCTTTCTGGACTCCCAATTCCCCCCTTCTACCATTGTGTGTGGCCTTGACTGTGTTTCCCTTCTGTTGTATGCAGTAAGTCAGTTAACCCTTTGCCTTCCACACAGAGTGATTGTGTTGACAGAGTGGGCGGGCATCTGAGTCTTCCCCTCCCTTCCTGGGGTTTTCTCCCTGGCCCCGAGGTGTGACAGCCCCCCTCACCCTTCCCGGGGCTCTACCCGCCTGAAGTCCCTTGCATCACCCTTCACAAGACCCCCCGTTCCTCCTCCATTTAAGTGCTGGAGTGTGTGGGACCCCCTTTCCCCCCATAATAGCTCTGCACCCTATGATGATAGGGGCCTGACTTCCTGGTGCTGTAGCATGTGGAAGGGCCCACACAGTATTCTGATGGGCCTCGTTTACCCCACCTACTTAGGCAGAGCTTCCCAGCGTGCAAGCAGCGTGCATGGAAGGTCGCTCGTCCTCCACTCCTCCCTGCCTCCCCTTCCCCCCCCCCCCCCCCACTGACAAACAGCTGCCCACCAAATACCAACCATGGATGTGCGTGACTGAAGGGGAGACCAACACCAAGGCAGGGAGGGGGGAAAGGAGAAGGACAACAGACAAGGGGATGCCCCCCCAGCCCAAGGAACCACAGGGAAGGGGGGGACAGCACAACCAAGTCAGAGGGGGCCGAACGGAAACCAGTACATGCATCTGAGAGGCCACAGCACTCAGGAAAGGGAACTGAGAGTGAACACCAAGGGGTCCGTCAAAGCTTCAACACAAACTCTGAGAAGGGGGGGGGGGGGGCGAGTTCGAGATACCCAATTCCTGCCAGGCAACCATGGCACAACCACCATAAGGCGCCCAGACAATGGACCAGCACACAAAACACACAACTGGAGAAGGGGGCAAACAGACTCTAATAAAAAGGAAACACAGGGAGGAACAGAAAACCGGGAAACAGAACAGGGGAGCTGTCACTGAGAGGGATGATGGGGTGGATCACCCCACTCAATAGGGACACCAACCCCATACCCGGCTCCAGCGATTCACTTGGGCCCAGTCAAGCTGGTGCACCCTGTGGCGGAGGTGCAGGAGTAGCTGGAGCACCTCCTCTTGCTCTCTGTTCTGCTTAGCTATCATTGCATGCACTACGGGAGAGAGGGAGAGGGAACGCGCCAGGAGGACAGTCCATGGGCCCCAACAACTAAGCACCCCACACAGACATAAGGGGGGAGGGCCCCAGACACATGCAGTAAACTTACTGATCTCCTCCTAGACCTGTGCCCCAGCATGGAGCTCAGGGGCCGCACGCTGGAGCTGGCCAGCCATCTGCCCCAGGTGCGGCACCGTCACAAACACTACCAGAGTGGCTAGAAGGGAGAAGAAAGAGGGAGAATGGGAACAAAGAACCATAGGCGGTTTCCAGGGAACAACCACCACACAGCGCACACACACCAAGCCATAACCGCCGGGTCACCCATGCCATCACCCCACTGGCGGGGATCAAGCGGGAACACAGGAGGGCAGCAGGTGAGCCAGAAACAGGCTGGACTCATGGTCAGCAGCCCATCATTCCCGTCGCCCATCCATCACCAACAGTGCAGATCAGAGGAACCAGCGGGGGGAAGGGGGGCAAGAGTAACTACCCAGGGCGGAACCTGCGAGGAGCAAGACCAATGGGTAGCGAACACAGGACATGGAAGGAAGCATGTGCAAAGGCCTTCAGGAAAAGGAAAGCCGGCAGGGAGGGGTTCCATGCACAGGTGCACAATGGAGAGCAATGCCATGAGCCAGCCCCATCACAGCTGTGGCACAGGCAATGCAAGCATGACAGGCCATCCAAGTGTCTGCGGTGGGCGACAACCACACCACAGGGAATATCAGGGGGCTACACAGAGCCCCAGGGGCCCCCTCACAGGGTCGCCTGCCACCAGGAGGGAACAGACAGAGCAAGGAGTGTGCACTCATCAGGATGCGATGGGCCCCCACCACCAAACACCCGATCCAGGAGGGAGCCCCCAGGGGACCGCATGTCACAACACAGGTTGCTACCGCATGAACCCGGTGATCCCAAACACAACCCACCCGGGCCCAGCCACAGAACAAAGCACAACCGACGCCCCTGTACGCTGGGGCTACATACGTGACCCGTGACACATGAGGGGGGACATACCCTTGACCTGATGATCTGCACAGGCCCTGAGGCGGGGGATCTGGTGGTGGGGAATGTAGTAGTTTTATCCCTGTTATGGATGGATCGTTACCTTCTCTGCACTGGTCTCCTGGCGCATGTCTGCCCCCGGAAAGGTGTAGGACCAGTTCATTGGGTCTGCCCCCGGAGACTTATGGAACCAGAAAGATTCTGGAATGCTCATGGGGAATTACCTCCTGATCTTGATGATTGTTCACTCGATTACCTCATTGCCTTCTGGAACAGCTTGTTTACTCAGGCCATTGACTGACCGGCTTCCAGGTGTCCGCTTCCAGAATGCCAATGGTGGGGGATCACCGTGGTTCACGGAGGACCTGCGATGGATGAAACAGGATGGGCGGCGGTTGGAGCAATGGTGACGCCGGACTCACATTGAAGCCTACTGATTGCAGCATAAAACTAGTTTAAGAGTATATGTTGTTGTGGTGCGGGCAGCAAAGAAAGAATTCTTTGCCCTCATTGCATCTGCAAAGTCACATCTGGCGGAGCTTTTCTGGGTGGTGCAGAGGCTGGTCAATCCGGCCTCTCTCCACCTGGAACTGGAATCTTTTTTGCGGATAAAATCGCTCAGATTCATCATGACTTCCATGCTGTGCTTAGACAGTGGGTGAATCAGAGGTAGGGGAAGCCTTGCCATGTCGGTTGTTGTGGGATCAGTTTCACTGGGTATCACCTGCTGATGCGGCAGAGGTCCTTGGGACAGTCCAGGCCACCTGTTGTGAATTAGATCTGTGCCCATCCTGGCTGGTGAAGGCCAGCCAGGAGACATTAGGGTCGTTGCTGGCAGGGGTGGTCAATGCCTCCCTTAGGGAGGGCAGAGTGCCAAGCTGTCTCAAAGAGGCGGTGTTGCGGCCTCTGCTCAAGAAGCCATCTTTGGACGTTGACACCCTGGCCAACTATCGGACAATCTCTAACCTTCCCTTTTTAGGGAAGGTTATTAAACGGGTGGTGGCCCGGCAGTTACAGGGGCATTTTGACTGGGTCAGTAGGGATGGGTGAACGTGGTTCGGAAGCTCAGAGTTCGGACCGAACTCGACCAGTTTGGTCGACCAAACCGAACTTCCGAACCGAACTCGATTTTCGAACCGAACCGCATTTTCAAACTCGGCTCTGTTCGCCCATCCCTAAAAGATAATATTCCATTTAGTTCAATGGGGTTTGAATGTCTGAACTTTGTGTGGAAGTTCGGAGTTCGGACCGAACTCGAATAGTTTGGTAGTCTGAACCGAACTTCCAAACCGAACCGAATTTCCGAACTCGGTTCTGTTCGCTCATCCCTACGGGTCAGTTTTCTAGATCCCTCACAGTCTGGCTTTCGCCCTGGGTTTGGCATGGAGACTGCACTTGTGGCCTTGGTTGATGACCTACGCCATGAATTGGATCAGGGCAGATCATCTATTTTGATTAGGGATGGGCGAACAGAACCGAGTTTGGAAATTCGGTTCAGTTTTTGAAAATTGAGTTTGGTTCGGAAGTTTGGTTTGGTTGACCGAACTATTTGAGTTTGGTCCAAACTTCCAAACAGAGTTCGGAAATTCAAACCCCATTGAACTAAATAGAATATTATCTTATAGGGATGGGCGAACAGAATTGAGTTTGGAAATTTGGTTCCGTTCAGTTTGAAAATCGAGTTCGGTTCGGTCGACCAAACTAGTCAAGTTCGGTTCGAATTCTGAACTTCCGAACTGTGTTCACCCATCCCTAATTTTGATCTTATTGGATCCGTTGGTGGCGTTTGATACTGTTGATCACAAGATGTTGGTGACAAGGCTGCAGGACCAGGCCGGGGTGAGTGGTACTGTTCTTTAATGGTTCCGCTCATTCCTGGCAGGGAGAACTCAGCGGGTGGTTCTCAGGGAATGTACGTCATCTCCCCGGAACCTCACGTGTGGAGCCCCACAGGGTTCTATTATGTCTCTTCTCCTGTTCAACGTGTATATGCAACCTTTGGGTGAGGTGATGAGAGGGTTCGGTGTGCGATGTCATCAGTACGCCAATGGTACACAACTCTACCTCTCATTTCCCGGAGGCCCAGCAGTCTCGGTGCTTGTCTGGTGCTTGGCAGCTGTATGGACTGGATGAGGGTGAGCTGTCTGAAGCTGAATCCCGACAAGACGGAGGTGATGTTAGTGGGTAGGGCTGAGGGGTGGGGGTGGCTTCCGTCATTGGCGGGGTCTGCTCCCCCTTTGGCTGCTCAGGTTTGTAGTTTGGGGTTGCTCCTTGACCCACAGCTCTGCCTGGATTGTCAGGTGGAGGCTGTGGCGAGGGGAGCAGTTTGCCAATTACATCTGGTGTGACGGCTGCGGCAGTATGTCTCAGACTCGGATCTGGCCACCATCATCCATGCTTTCATTATCTCTCGACTGGACTACTGTAATGCACTCTACGTGGGCCTACCCCTGAGGACGGTCTGAAGGCTGCAGCTGGTGCAGAATGTGGCGGCCCATCTCCTAACGAGGATGGGCCACCGTGAGCACATTACACCTGTGCTCTGTACTCTGCACTGGCTGCCTATGTCTTCTGGGCCCAATTCAAGGCGTTGGTAGGGATGGGCGAACGCGATTCGGAAGTTCGGAGTTCGGACTGAACTCGATCTGTTCAGTTGACCGAACTGAACTTCTGAACTGAACTTGAATTTCAAACCAAACCGAACCAAATTTCCAAACTCCGTTCTGTTCGCCCATCCCTAGTGGCAACACACACTAAAAAAACTGGTTTTGAATGGCCGAACTTGGTTCGGAAATTCGTAATTTGACTGAACTTGGTCTGTTTGGTCGACCGAACTCGAATTTCAAACCGAACTGAACTGAATTTCCAAACTTGAATTTCAAACTGAACCGAACCAAATTTCCAAACTTTATTCTGTTCGCCCATCCCTAGTTGTTGGTGATGACCTATAAAGCCCTAAATGGCTTGGGTCCTGCTTGTCTATGAGACTGCCTCAGGCCCCAGGTCATTTCATGGCCCTTGCGGTCGACCGGGGGCGCCCGACTCCAAGTCCCCCAGGTATCCTGGGTGACGACGTGTCAGCCGCCGCAGCCGCTGCGAGGCGCGGCGGCCCCCCCCCGGAGACCAAGACCCCCGCCCCCCTTACCCGCAGTCTCAGCCCGCCGCCTCCATTCCTGACGCCCTCAGCCGGGGGCCCCAATGGCGGCGACGGCAACAGGGGAAGCCTCAGTCCCGTGCGGGACGCAGAAGAGCCCCGCCCCCCGTTGCGGTGCTCCGCGCGCCTCCAGGCACGCACGGGGGGCGGAGCCAACACTACAAGAGCCGGCACTGTCAGAGTAACAGTGCTGGTGAACAGAGCTGCAGGCCCTGGAGAGACTGGCCCCCTGAGCTAAGTAGCAAGAGTGCTTACCTGCTTGTGCCTAGAGTCTTGTGTGTTGTTCCCTTAACCTGCTCCCCTCCCACTGTGCATATCTGTGTGTGTCTCTGTCTGTCCTAGTATAGCTGCGTGTGAGTGATTCCCTTACCCCCTGACCTAGAGTGCAAGGAGAGTGGTTGGGAGCCTGCGGGCTCGCCCGGTTGGGCTTCCCCTCCCTTCTGTCCTGGGTCCATCTTTCCCTTCCTTGGACACGAGAGTGAGCCCCGTGAACCCTGCCTGTGAACCCGGGACCCCCTCCCCTGTGGCCCTGGCACGTCCCTCACGTATCCCCCTCATCCTTACCTGGTCGAGTGTAAGTCGAGAGTCTGAGAACCCCCCCTTACCCCCCAGCTCTGCGCCCTATGATGATAGGGGTCGATGTTCAGAGTGCGTAAGCACACGAACAGACCCAAATACTATCCTGACGGGCTTCCTTTCTACCGCACCTCGTAAGCAGAGCCTCC
>QEPC01011796.1:535180-553359 GCA_003113815.1 Sphenodon punctatus
GGGGAAAGACTAGAGGGCATTGGGAAAGGCAGCATGGAAAAGGTGGGTCTTGAGGAGGGATTTGAAGGAGCGGAGGGAGGAGGCAAGGCGGACGTCGGCAGGGAGGGAGACAGTCACACAAGCACAGCAGCGGTAACAATGCAACCCATGGTCTTTAGGCTACAAGAGATCGAAGGCCTACGGGGGTCCCACCCAACCATCTCAAAGGGGCCCCGATGTACCCACTCAAAGTGGGATGGGGGTGGTCAATGACACAACTGGGATGGAAGCGGGATGCTACAGAAGTGGTGCAGGGGCCCGGCAGACGGGGGAAGGAACGAAAGGGATCAAAATGTACATGGAGATGAGCAGCACTGTCCATGGGGAGGCGAGACACTGCCCAGTCACAGGGAACACGGATCCATGAAGTGGGAGGATGGGATAGCCGGATCAGGGAGCGGCTGGAGGGTGCTCAGTAAACATTGGCCCCTGTACAAGACCTTCCCAGGTGAAGAGGCCCCTGAGGAATCCCTGGGAACGCATATGGGCATCCACCATGAAGCAGGGCAGGAGGTGGTTCTCCGTGGCAGCTGCAGCTATGACATCGGATTGGTTCAGCACCGCTCACAGGGCACCCAGCTCCAATGCAGTAGGCGTCCTGGTCAGTAAGGGGCCACCAAAAGCAGGGGGCAGAAAGCCCAGCTCCCCAAGAAGGGCAAGGCATTCAGATCACGGTCGCGCTATGCCACAGGCATGCAGTAGGATACCAGTGTAGTCTTTAGCAACAGGGTGACCCCCGGCCTGGAAGGTCAGGTCAAAGTCATTGCGCGCAGCCACCTGGCGAACAGCCGCGACCTCCTGTGCATCCCACGGCACCACAAGGTTGACTGGGTGCCTCCACCGAGGTTGTTGGATGAGGGTGAAGCCGGGTTTCCCGGCACACCTCTGGCAATTCGGACCCCTGAATGGATGGCCCATCACCCACATGTACCATGACAGAAGATTGAATCCATCGGCCACAGAGAGGGGGTCTCTCAGCAGCAGCTGGACATCATGGCTCTGCCACAATGTTCCCAAAAACATGTTGGCTCATGCCGACCACTTCTCCCTGGCACATCCATCTGCCTTGGGGCCCGTTCCACACCGTGCCATGGCCTGCCCAATGGCTGGGTGGTGGAGAGCAACAGTGGTCCACAGGGAGCAGCAGGGAATGATCACTGCATGAGTAACAGCGCACCGCTAGCTGAAGGGTGACCTTGAAAAGCTGATATTGGGCAGGGTGCTAGGCCCTGGGAAACTCTAACCCACACACAGAGCGGACACATTCCAGTGCAGGCGATGACAGGAGGACAAGGCCACGGCTGGATGCAGCAGGGAGCTTATGAGGCAGAGGATCAAGCATATCAGTAGTGTGCACAGCTGCATGATTCCACAGCCGTCAGTAGCTGTCACAGATGCAGGGATGGCACTGATGCATCCCTCACATCAATAGCATGGTGGCGAGTCACAGGCACAAGAGGGGGAAAGGCCTGACACCCTCCCCCCAAGTCCATGGTGCAGCCCTGCTGTGCCCCGAGCCCCCTGCCATGCCAGCAGAAAGCGTAGGTGGGGGGGGGGATGTCCAATAAGCCCAGTGAGAGGAGATATCTACCAGGTGAGCAGAACACACCCAAGGTAATGCACCAATCACAGGGCACCAAGCATGGTCCGCCTACCTACTTGTGGGGCCTGGTTCCATTGAAAGGGTATGACGTTTAGTGAGAGGTGGTAGAGGTGTGTGTGCAGTGAATTGGAAAGGGAGTGAAGCTATTAGAGTACTGGTGCTGTCGATTAGAGGGTGCCTATGCATAGCGAGGGGGACAACGGGGTACGTGGTGGCTTGCCCGTGCCAGCACCCCCCAGTACGTAGGGAGAGCCGTTGAGCAACAGGACAGGTGAAGCATGGTTTGGGGGTGTCAGGTGCACAGGGCTGGGGTGTTGGGGTCACAGGCTGCAACTGAGTGGTTGGATATTAGACAAGGCATTAATTGGGTGGGTGGGTGAGTGGGCCACGAGCATGGTGTTGCAGGGATTGGGGCAAGCCACCAGTTCACTTGGTGACTTGTTAGGCAGCTGTGTATTGATCCATCACAGGTTGTGGTGTGCTTGTTGGTGGCTCACAGTGTGCTTGTTGGTGGTACCATGCTGCCTGATGATGAGGTCCCAGAGGAGAGAACTGTCCTGATAGCGGTCCTGGGCACATGCCTCGTGATCCTGGCCCAGGTGTTCCAGCAATGGACTGAGCTACTCCTGCCAGACCCCCGCTTCTACAACCATGGGACACGGCGCAAGAAAGCGGCCAACCTGCATCAAGCTGCATGGTTGCGATGGGCAAGAAGAATTGCGGCTCGGCAACATGCCGTGTTCGGAACAGCAGTGTCCCAGCACATGCGGCTTGTCCTACCCAGGTGGCCCCTCAACCTTTACGGCCATCGTGTGACTGCTCCAATGTGGCAACTAAATTGGATGCGTTCACGCATCAATGAATGGTGGAAAAATGTGCTGGCTACTGGGGCTGACGAGGAATGGATGGACCACTTCCGCATGAACCACTCCCTGTTGACCCGGCTCGGTGAGATCCTCAACCTTCATCTCCGGAGGAATGCTACCAATATGAGTTATCCGCTGCCCCCAGGGATGCGATTGGCCATGACGGTGTGGAGGCTGGCCACCCCCGATTCATGCTGGAGTGTTGGGGAGCAGTTCGGAGTGGGGACTTCTACCGTGAACAGGGTGCTCCACAACGTGTGTGACCTGATAATTGAATTGCTACTAGAGCAGGTCATCCAGCTCCAAGATCCCGAGGTTGTGATCCGTGGTTTTGAGGACAAGGGAGTATATTCGTGCGAGACAGCACCACATCCCTATCATCCGACTCCCCCACACAAATATGGATTGTCTAAATCAGGCATTCTCTCTAAATCTGCAGACCATTGTGGATCACAGGTGCCTATTTACAGCCGTGTACACTGGCTAGTCTGGGAGGAGCTATGGTGTGCGTATTCTGCGTGCATCACCCTTCTATGCCCATATGTTTGATAGTGAGATAGCCCCCAACCTGTTCCGAATGATAGAGGGTGTTTCCATGGCTCTGGTGGTGATAGGGGACTCTGCCTACCCGCTGAGCCCGTGGCTCATGAGGGCCTATCCCGTGGCTCGCGCCCCTGAGTGCAGGCTCTTCAATGAGCGCCTCTCGTCTGCTTGGAGTGTGGTGGAGCAGACATTCGGCCAGCTGAAGATGCGTTGGCGCCTTCTGATGAACAGGAACCACTTCGATCTGCAGCACACCCCCATCCTTGTCCTAGCGGCCTGCGTGCTCCACAACACTTGCGAGACCGACTGAGCTGCCCTTGATAACCTCCCACCGGTGTGGAGAACAAGCCCTGTGCCCCTGTATCAACATGTAAAGGGTGGGGCATTTAGACACATTTCAGAGGAGAACAGGAACGCACTGTGTAGGTGCATAGTGGCCTAGGTGGCTGGCAACTGACCCATGCCTGTGCACTCCCCGCCCCCTTTCCACAGCTTGTGTGCCCATAACCAATAAAAACAGATGTGCCCTGACATGATAGTCCACCTGTCCGTGAGCATTTGTACTAGGGGGTGCCCCATTATAATTGAGTGGGTTCCCTTGGAGCGAGGGCTCGTACAACCGCCATGCCATGGCATGTGCAACCCATATCGCTGAACACTACCTCTTTGTCTCGGGTAGCCTTTGCAGTGCTACAGTGGTATCCATGTGCAGGTCTGTGTCCTGTCACCTTTGGTGGTGAGTTTTCCCATCACCTCTAGGCTGCCATGAGCAGTATCTGTCCTACACCAGTATGACAGCTGGCCGACCCCTTTTGTCCACTACAGATCCCCTCTCAGCGCATGCTTCACCCTGAACATACCGATCGACAGACAGGTACTGTACAAAGTGTATTTATTAAGGGTTATTTACATGGGGTGGGGATTATTTCTTTTGGGGCCATCCCCGTCCCCACTTTGGTGCACCACTGGGGCTTGCTTCCCTGCGGCTCTTAGCTGCTGCCGTCCACTGGGAGCGACGACTTGCTGGCCCGGGATCTCTGTCTTCCACTGGCCACTCCACTGCTGGGTCTGGTCTTGGCTTCTGCGATATTTAAGCAAACATAACCATCACACACTTCCCCGGGATGACTCCCCTGCTCCAGTGCCCTCTGTGTAGCCCTCTCTGTGCTCCTAGCATCCTCATGCTGCCAGCCTTCTGCTCTTTCCTGTGTATGTTTTGGTCCTGCTGTTCCCCCTGCCCCCCCGCCCCCCGGTTGGAGCACACCTTGTAATCCGGCTTACCTGAGCTGGTGGGGCAGCCGGCATGGGCGGCTGGGTCACTGGGGGTGCCAGGATGTTCCGTGAAGGCCATAGTCCCCGGAGGAGGGGTCTCGGAGGCAGCGGATGAGAAGCCGGGAGGGGTGCGGGCTGGAAGGGCAGCCCCTCTGGTTGTTCGGGGGGGGACCCTATGGACCAGGCCAGGGAAGGGGTGCTGTTGGGGAAACCAGTGTTGGCCGAAGGGTTGGGGAGGGGGCACCTGCACCAGTGGGAGGGCATGATGGTGCATGTCAGCTGCCATCCCTCCTTCCATGCCTAGAGGGCCCATATCGCGCTGGGGTCCAAGCCATAGGGCCCCCAATGCCTCCCCTATGAGGTCAAAGACCCGTGTGGCTGTTCCCTCCAGTGTGCCATGGGCCCTCTCCCTCTCGACCCGGTTGAGGCGCTGCTCACAGAGGAGGGTGGCAGCCTGGCGCCTGTCCTACAGGTGTTGGTTGTGGGACTGCGTGAGCGTTGCTGCCAACTGTTCAGTTCCTTTCCCCCTCCCCTATTTGCACCTGCCTGGTGAGGGCGAGTTCCTCAGAGTGTACCTTGTCTAACCTTCTGGTTTCCTCCAGCAGTTCCCTCCCCAGGTCCTCTCTCCTCCGCTGATTCCTGGCCTGCAACTCCCGAGTCTTCTCGGTGCTCCCAGTAGCAGCACCCCTTGTAGGACCAGGTCGCTCTTCTATGGAAGACATTTTACCCCATTAGTCGTATTGCTTGCCATGTCCTTCCCCTGTACACCTAGCAGTGCTACTGTGTGGCTACTGGGGCTACCGGCTCCCCCTTCCGTGTCTGACCTTATGTGGCATATTCCCGGCAGGATGGGGTCCCTGTATTCCCCTTGTCTGTGTCTGACCGCTGTGGTAGCCCCATTCCTGTGCATGTTATCCCGGGCTCTGTGTGTCACTGCACCCCATTGTGGACATGACTCCTGATCCTTCCTCCCCGGCCGTGTGACCCCACATCTGCATGGCTGTCTGTGATGGCTGACCCGTGTTGTTCCGTGCCCCTACGGTGCTTGCCCCCGACCCTTCCCTGTCATTGCATGGGATGTTTATTTCTTGGGGGGCTCTGTCTGTGCCCGGTTTGCTATTTTATCGCCCAGGCATCCCACATCCCTTCCTGTGTCCGTGATGGCCTACCATCGTTGTCCTGATCTCTGGGCCTCGGAATTGCCTCTGGTTCCTCCTCGACCACCACCTCAACCACGACCTCCTCCTTGTGCACCTTCAGGAACCCTTGTGCTGTGAGGGGAAATGTGATCTATCACTTGATCCCTGCTGCCTGGCTTGGACCCTATTCACTGTGGCTGACCCCCTTTCTCTCCCCCTGGCTGTGGTTGTGCTCCTACCTGGATCATATTCCTCGACTCCTGGGGGGCATCCATGGTGTCCATCCGCTCCCCGTGCGCCCCACATCCCCGTGGCCTGTGGACCTGTGCATTTTGTGGGCGCACATGGAGGGTGATGTTACCGGTCCCTGTTTCCTGGGATGCCTCCTCCGCCTGTGCAATGGGGCTGTCCCCTCCCGCATCCTGGCTGGCCTCACCAGGGGCTGTGGTCTCCCCGTGCTCCGAGGAGGTCAGGCAGGTGTGTGTGTGTGTGTGTGTGTGTGTGTGTGTGTGGTTTTCACCCTCTTTCTGCCCCTGGTGAAGGCGGTGCCGTGTATGCGGGAGGCAACAATGTCCCTGTCCATGTGGAGGAAACGGTCCAGCTGGTCATGGAACTCCATTGTGCGCATGGCACGGGTGGACTTGAGATTATTGTCCTTGATATACTTGTATCCGGATCTCAAATCCTTTGCCTGCTGCATGCACTGGGTTACATCCCTATTGTATCCCTGCTGCTGCATCTTCTGGGCAATGGCTTCATAGACATGTCTGGTCTTGTAGCTGCGCACCAGGTCATGCTGGACCTTTTCGGCCCCCCACACGCGTATGAAGTTCTGGGTCTCCTGGCTGGACCAGGGCTCCCCCTTTTGTGTACGGCATGTGGGGGACTGTCCAGCTTTGTGGTTTGGGGCCCACCCGGTGGCTGATGTGACTGTGGAGCTGCTGGTCTCCTGTTGGGAGTATTGCATGGAGATCAACATTTGTCCCGCTGCACCCCTTTTGCTCCAGTTGGGTGATCCCTCCCCCGGGGGGACACCGCTGGGTTACCTAACTGTCATGAAGGCCCTCCTCGACTGTCTCCCCGGTGGTGCGTTGCTCCTGTTTCTGGGTGCTCTCCTAGGCGGGGGGGATAGTTAGCTGTCAGCTGTCTTCCCTGTGTTTCCTCGGGATGGTGTCAGTTGCCATCCTGTTTCCCTCCCCCCCCCCGGTGCCGTTGGTCTGGGCCCCCCTCCCCAGGGCGTCTGGGGATCCCTTTGCTTACCTTGCCCCATCTCACACATATCGCGGCGCTGGCTCCCTTCATTTTGTCGGCCGCTTTCCTTCCTGACATTTTGGGAGCCGGCGCACCCATGTCATGTTTCAAGTCTCCTTTAAGGGCTCTTGGCCAGGTATCTGGCGTCTCCTCCGGTGGGTGTGTCTGCTTGGGGGCACCTGCGGGGCCTCTCTAGCCATCGCTAGGTGGTTTCGGCACACCCTTCCCCGTGGGTTTGGGTGTTTTGGTTTTTACACGGAAGCGTGGGTGTTGAACACCCATCTCCATCCATGAAGCATGCCGCTCCTTCCTGGCTGCTCCGTGGGTATTGGTGGGTTGGGAGCACGCACCCACCCAATCGTGGGCATTTACACAGATGCTCTCCCACCCATCTGATGGGTGTTTATGGGTGTTTGTGGGTGGGTGGTGTCCATGTAAAAAAGGCCTGTGCGTCTAAGCATAAGCAATTGCTCCTTGATAATATGCCGGGCCTGGGGCTGGCCATCCTGAGGCAAAATAGATCACCCCAGTTGGCAGTGCAAGCTGGATTTGTATTGTGGGTGGGACTCCTTTTCCTTGACAATCAGCCATTCAGCAGAAAGCTTGGACTTGCACTGCAGGTGCAGTGGGGACTGCTCCTCGCTGATCAGCAGGAAGTAGAAATCCTGGGGATGGCTCCAAGCAGGTTTCTGAGGGCAGCTCCAAGGGGCCTATTCAACTCGGGTCCCCTGAGTACTGCACCCAGAAAGCTGCTGTGCTGGAGAAGGTGCTCAACTTGTCCAGTGGACGTTGCATACTACAAGTTGGGGGCAACAAATGCTCTAGCAGCCTCAGGCATTGATGACACATGTTTCAAGGAGGTTGCAGCTCCTTGATTCAGTGTCACGTAGCAACAGCCATGAATGCAACAAGCGTCTAGCAACTTTCAGTCCACCAGTGAACAGAGAGATGGGTTAAGAACATGGGAAGGAAGGGCCCAGGCAAGGGTATTCTATGCAACCATCTGCTCAGGAACAATGCACCCTGGAATATCATCCCAAGGATGTAAATATGTTGGGGGCAGGGGAGGATATTTGCTGTTCTAAGAAACACATGTATGAAACCCCTGATATTTGATGATTTCCTGTGCTGCCACTTGAAATACTCAGAAGGGGTGGGGGGTGGGGGGGTCCGTGTAAAAAGAAATACATGCAAAAGAGAGTTTAAATAAACCAAATTTAAAAATATGATTCTTTGATTTGATGGCTTCTTTTGCAAACAGGTTATGAACACCCTCACAGAACTATCCTCAGAAGCTAGAGTATCTGTTCCTTTGTAAAAGGAAGAATTTTTTCTTTCTTTCTTAAAGCAAATAAGTAAATCCCCTGAAGTGCAGTCTCTCATTAGCGCAACCGGAAATCTCATTATTTATTTAGAAATTTGCAGACTGCATTGATAATGGGCAGTATTGACGTTTTCAGAGGATTCAGAAACTTGTTTGACTATCAGAGCTTTTTGGTGTTAGAATGGTGTTCCCTGAAATGTCGTCCTAATTAGCAACCTTTTCTCAGTACATAAATGGATTGCCATCCAGGAATTTTTAATGAGCGTTCATTGTCTAGAAAATTTACACTAGTTGGATTATAAAAAATTTTAGTGATACGAAAATTTTAGTTATTAAATTACTAAACTTGAACTCTTGCTACAAAACGTATTTTGAGATTAGGAAAGGGAGTTTCTGCAGAAACCAAGTTCCTCAAGTTTATACACTTGTCCATTTATATGAAATCAGAGTTTTACGCTCAGGCCTGTTTTAAAGACATTAAGAATTTGTTCTCTTAAGCAAAGCCAGTTATTCAGGAGTAGCTGTCGCCCTCTGCCTATGTTCCTTTGAGCAGATAAATGGCTCTTCCTTTTCCCAGATCTCCCCACTTGGGAACTTGCAGGGAAGTGCCAGGAGGGGGAGCTGGAACAACAAGCAGTCAGTGAATTAAACACACTGGCCCTTAGCAAACATGACGGTGGCCCATGGGCCACACGGGCAGCAGTGGGTGGGGGGATAGGTGCGCTGCCATGGTGGGTGGAGGTGGGTTTGTGTCCTTTCCCATGAACACACACCCATCTCCACCTACGGAGCCTCCTCCATTTTGTCAGATGACTTCGTGGGTGTAGATGGGTGGGTGATGGGTGGAGGTGGGTGTTATGCGGGAGTGCACACGCACCTTCACCCACTGCCCATGGTGTTCGCATGGGCGAACAAACACCAATAGAACACCCATCCCCCCCAACTGCTGCGCCATTTCCACGGACGCCCCCACTGGTCTAACACCCTCCTGCACACTCAGAAGGAGTGGGGGTGGGGGGTCTGTGTAAAAACGGCCACTGTGAGTGAAACACACAAAGTGCTATGGTTTTCTGGGCTGGAGAGGGTGGACGGTAGTGGAGGTAATTAATTCCCTGCAATGATCAAACCCTAGAGTAGTAATCTCTCACCAACTTTAACTCCATTGGTTGATGAGGTATGTACCTTCCTTCTCTCTTTACTTTAGCCCCCCCGCCCTTGCTTATGAGAACACAGAGGAGGTTAAAATGAGTGAGGAGGTACTTTCCTCCAATAAAGCACTTGTGAATAGAAGCCTTTAAAGCAGCAGATTCCAAGCTTATTTTCTGCGACTTCATTTTGTGTTTTAAATATTAAATATTGTGATCCAATAGGGATCAAAACCCCATTCACAGAAGGTGTGACCTCACTGGGTCCCAACCAACAGTTTGTAAACTATACCTTAGCGCCAAATGGATAAAAAAAGTATTTTTATTATTATTAAATTTATAATTTATATTGCACAAGCAATGTACCTGGCACTGTATGATCAATTAGTTATAGACAGGTCCCGACCCCAAGGGGCTTAGCATTTAAGAAAGACAAGGGAGGGGAGACAAGGAAGAGGTGAACAACATTCACAAAGTTGAGAAGTTGCAGGTGTACATACTTAACTAATAGTTACAGAGGAAAAAAAGGATTCAGAGTGAGGGCGGGAAGAGGGGGCAATTTTCTCCTCATGAGGAGCTAGGGAAAACCTGATGGAAGAGAGATTTGAAGGTGGGGAAAGAGGGAGCAGAATGAATGTATCCAGGGAGGGAGTTCCAGGCATGAGGGGCAGCAAGAGACAAGGGGCAAAGATGTTTAGGGGAGCAGGGGAGTCCTAAGCAGACACGGTTGGGAGCAGAGGAAGAGGGAAACAAGTGCGGAGGGAGGCAGGGGCGGGGGACAGCAAGGCCATGAAGAGCTTTGAAAGTGAAGACAAGGAGCTTCAGAAAGAGGGAGCCAGTATAGGGCAGAGAGAGTGGCTAAACAGTCAAAGTGACAGGAAGGGTGGATGACTTTGTCAGCAAAGCATTGAACAGAAGTGAGGGGTGAGATCTGAGCGGGGGAGACCAGTAAGTTTTAGTAGTCACGGTGAGAGATGCCTAGAGCAAGGTAAAGAAAGGCTGGATTTTTGCAGTATTATGCGGAGCAAAACGACAGGACTTGGCAGCAGCCTGGATCTGAGGTGAAAAGGAGAGGGACAGGCAGATGGTGATGCCCTCAGTGGAAATTGAGAGGGAAGAAGGAGGGGAATGTTTGGGGGGGAAAGATGAGGAATTCTATATTAAGCTTGAATTAGTAGTGAGACATTCAAGCAGAGATGTCGTCCAGCCTGCAATACAAGACTGGATGGTGGAGGAGAGCACAGGGGCGGAGAGAGAGTTGAGTATCGTCAGCATACAGGTGATACTGGAAACTGTTAGATTCAATGAGTTTGCCCAGAGAAAGAGTAAATGGAGAAGAGAAGAGGGCCCAGGACAAAGCTGTGGGGAGCTCCCTATTCCTTCCCCCACATGGATAACCAGATCCTTCAGCTGCCTACTTCAGGATTGAAGGGGAAAGGGAGGTAGAGCTGAGTCCCCTGCTGATGCTGCATATACATGGAACCTGGTGGAGCCAGCCAAATCCAAACTCATCCATCTAACTGCAGTGTCTTTAGAAGGTTTAGAATACAGCAATGAGACACCACATCACTTACTCCAGCTTCTTAGTATGCAGAAGCACCATTAGCAGCTGTTGTCAAGGGTAGAGCTAAAATCAGTAACCACTACTAACTGGTATCCAGCCAGATGTCACAGTATCTAGTATCTGTTCAGATGTCGAATGGTATCTGGCTTAGTATCCAGCGGCTATCCAGTTAACTATTTACTGTGTACCATTTGCCAAATTACAATTTTTGACCTACCATTTACCACATTAATTTCCATTTAATGTTTTTCCCACTCCTCTCTTCATCTGGACTGGTTTGGTTATGCGGTAATGTGGTAAATGGTAATATCCAGTATTCCAGTTTGGTGTTAACCTCCACAGTTATTAGATAGTTACTAATAACCACAGCTATCCAGAATACCAGATATTAACTGCAGGTTATTTTTTTGCTATCTGTTCCATTGCTATATTCAAGAGGTCCAGTTTTGCACTTCAGTTCCAGTGGTCCAGACTTCAAGTCTGGTTTATTCAAGGCCATGTAGCCAAGGATCTATGACTGATGTAGAGTATTAACACATAAGAGGGGAGGTCCCTGGTCGCTCTGTGGGGCCACAACCTGCAGGCTCCACATGGAGCCACAACTAATGGGGCAGGCATTCCTGTCTGCTGCACTCCACTTGCAGTCTCCCCTCCCCCCCCCCACCGGAGTTGTGATCACTCCCCTACTGTGATGCCCTGCTCCCCAGGTGGGGCTCTGGTGGGGGGGTTCTCCCTGGTTGGAACCCTGGGGGCCTAGGGCACAAGGGGCTGTGGTCTACTAGCCCAAGTACTCTCAAACCACGAGCTTCTTCAACACTCTTTATTCACCCAGCAGGGTATCAGCAATACACAGTGGGTGTATCATCCAATTCCTTATCCCCGCTGAGGGGTTCAGTCTCTGGGCCTCCAGTCAGACACTTTGGCTCAGACCTGCTGCGTAGGCCCTCCTACGCAGTTAGCTCGGCAGGAGAGAAGGCAGTTGCGTCTGGCTCCTAACTGATCTGGCACCCAACTGCCGTGCACCTCGCGTGCGCTTTTCCTGGCTCCGCCCACCAAGTCCCGTGCAGGGCTCTGCTGCACAGGTGCCGCCACATCCCCCCGTCCAGTGGCGAAGCCCTCATTTCGCCCATGTGCACCGCACGATGCCCTTCTTAACCCTAACAGGAAACATGTGCAATGATCGCATGCATGCGCTAGAGTCAGAGCTTGCTAGTACTTGACTCATCGTGGGAGGCAGTCTTTACCACTGCCCCACGTAGTAGTCTTGCAGGCGGGTAAGGATTCGTGTCTCCCTGCGCGGCCTTGATCGTTCCTGACACGCTGATGGTGACTCTGTCAGGCCATGAGGGGTTCCGGGAATCTCACTCGTAGTTGGAGACTCCGGAGGGCTGTCGGGAACAGGATCGCTGACCATTGCTGGTTGTGTTTCTTGTATGATGGGTGCTGGTAGGGGCAGCTCCTGTGTTGCAGTGTCGGGTGGCAGTGGTGGGTTGTAGGTTGAGCATAGCTCTGTGGGGCACTCTGCCCGCCTCAAGTGTCACCGGTTTCGGCGATATGTGGCTCCCTGGGGTTTTTTCACCACGTAGGATCGGGGTTCCGGCCGTTTGGCTACTACTGTGGCTGGTTGCCATCCAGTCGGAGTGGCCATCCGAATTGTGTCCCCTATAGCTAGGGGGGGAAGGGGACGAGCTCGCCTGTCGTAACAAACCTTTTGTTTCTCTTGCTGCTCGCGTAGTGTCTCATGCGCGCCTTGGGGTACCATTGGTGTGAGGACTGAGGTGGTTGCTGGCAGTGTGCTGCGAAGTACGCATCCCATGAGCAGTTGTGCAGGGGCAAATGGTGTGCCTGATATGGGCGTGTTTCGCAGGTAGAGTAGTGCCAGTCGAGGGTCCGTGCCATCTTTCATCGATTTCTTGAGCATGGCTTTCACTGTCTGCACCATCCGTTCCGCTTGTCCATTGGATTGGGGGTACGTGGGACTCGAGTGGGTTAGCGAGAAGCCCCAGTCCATGGCGAATTGCTGCATGGCTTGGCAGGCAAACGGGGAGTGGTCGCAGACCATCTCCTTGGGAATTCCATGTCTTGCGAAGATCGCCTTGAGTCGTTCAATTATAGACCAGGCCGTCTTGTCTGGTAAATGAATTACTTCTGGGTATTTGGAAAAATAGTCCACGATTACCATGTATGCTTGTTGCTGCAAGTCAAAGATGTCCACAGCTACTTTGAGCCATGGTAATTCTGGTATGTGGTGTGGCACCATGGGTTCAGCCTGCTGAGCTGGCCTAGCTTCTTGGCATGGGTTGCACCCTGCTACCCACTGTTCAATGTCCCTCGCCATGTTGGGCCAGTACATGAGGGTCCTCGCCCGAGCCTTGGATCGTTGAGCTCCTTGGTGTGGGATGTGTATTCTCCTCAACATGTCCTGTCTGGATTCCTCTGGAATTATTATCTTGTTTCCCACCATCAGGAGACCATCTTCCAGCCACAAGTCATGTCGGAGGGGCCAATACGGTCTGAGCGATGGCGCAACTGACTTCGCGTGGCGAGGCCAACCTCGACTGTGTAGGGACTGCAGGCTGTTCAGGATGGGGTCCTGTTGTGTGTGATCCTGCAGTTGACGAAGGAGTGTGTCACTCAGTGGCATCGTGGTTTTGGTGTGGTATATCACCTTCTCCTCCTGGAGGTCTTGCTTGGGAGTTTTGGGCAAGTCGACTGGTGCTCTGGACAGTGTGTCCGCAATGTACATGCTGGTACCCTTCGTGTATTCCAACTCCAAGTCGTATTTTTGCAGCTGGAGCAGCATGCGCTGTAGTCTAGCTGGAACTTGCCCTATGGGCTTTTCCATGATTGCCTCCAGGGGGTTGTGGTCGGACTGGACCGTGACCGTGGTCCCGTATATATACTGGTGGAATTTGACTGTGGCAAAAAGGATAGCCAGGAGCTCCTTCTCTATTTGAGCATAATTTTGCTCAGCCGATGTGAGTGATCTGGATGCATAAGCTATCGGGTGACCATCTTGGGACAGGCACGCTCCCAGTCCGTCTTTGGAGGCGTCCACCTGTATGACTGACCTCTTGCTCAGGTCAAAGTATCTGAGCACCGGGGCCATTGAGACAGCTCGTTTCAGGGCATCCAGGGCCTGCTGATGATTGGCATCCCAGGTCCACGCTGCATCCTTGCCCAGTAGGGTTCTCAATGGAGCGGTCATTGCAGACTCATTTGCAATGTATTGGGCCAGGTATTGGACTGTGCCCAAGATTCGTTGCAGTGCTTTCTTGTCCTGAGGGGCCGCTAGGTTCTGCACCGCTGCGACTTTGTCTACGTCCGGTTGAACTCCTTTTTCGGAGAAGATATGTCCCATGTACTTCACTCGACCCACCATGTATTGGATTTTCTCTTTGTTAAACCTGACCCCTTTCTCTCTGGCCCGCTGTAGCACCTTCTTCAGTATGCGGTCATGCTCTGTCTTGGACGAGGCTGCAATCAACATGTCATCAGCTATGATGTGCACACCTGGAATGTCCCCAAAACTCTCGTGGTTCTTTTGTTGGAATACCTCGCTCGCTGATTTGATGCCGAAAGGCAGCCTGTTGAAATGGTTCTTTCCCCATGGGGTGTTGAAGGTACACAGCTCAGCCGATGGTTTATCCAGTACCACTTGCCAATAGCCATCTTTTTCATCTAAGATGGTGAATATTGATTTCCCTGCTAGTTTCCTTTGAACATCCTCTACGGTTGGGATGTTAAAGTGTTGTCGGCGGACTGCTTTGTTTAGGTCCCTTGGGTCTAGGCAAATTCTTAGGGACCCAATCTTCTTTTGTGTCACGACTAGGCTGCTCACCCATGGGGTAGGTTTAGTCACCCTGGAGATCACGCCTGCCGTCTCCAGTTCTGCCAGCATGCTTCTAAGCTGCTCCTGGACAGCAAATGGGATTTTGCGACACCCATGTATCCTGGGGGGTACCGAGGGGTCCAGGTAGATGTGGTGCGTCCCAGGGAACTGTCCAAGTCCTCCCATCACGTCTGCTTAGCTGGCAAGGATGTCTGCATCCAACTTTGGTGAGCTCGAGGACAGTGCATGGATTCGTTGAATTAGATTCAGGACGAGGCATGCCTGTCGGCCGAGCAAGGGTGGGTCTTGGGAGTCGATGACGTAGATCGGGAGTAGTGTGCTGGCGGTCGCCGTGGAGCACTGGGCGTGAAGTTTAGCTTGGGGTGTGATTCTTCCTCCCCCAATGACTACGAGGGTGATGTCTGGTGCATCATGATGAATGTGTGCCGGTAGATTCCTTGCAATTCGTGCAGGAATGGTGTTGGTGTCTGCTCCCGTGTCCAGCTTGAACATCACCGGGTATCCGCCTACCCGGATCCTGCAGTGCCAGGGGTCATCAGAGTATCGTATGTCGTCAGGACTGAACGAGGTCGAAGCCCCCACGTGCACTGCATTGACCGTGCTGGTGCGTGTGGGAATTCTAGCTCTGCAGACCTTGGCGAAGTGGTTCCTCCCTCCACACCGGCAACATGTCTGCCCGTACGCAGGGCATTGTTGGGGATCATGCAGGTGTCCACATCTTCTGCATGGGCATCGAGGGGCTTGCGAGTCCCTCGGCTGGGGCGGGCTGGTCTCTGTCTTCGGTGGGGGCTTTTGCGAGGTGGCCACCGAGTGGGGGGACACTGCTAGGACCCGCGGCTCAGTGGACATTGCCGTGGCTTGAGCCCGTGTAATGGCCTTCATGCGACAGATGTCCACAGCCTGGGTCAGGGTGAGGTCCGGTTTCTCCAACAGCCTTTCTTTTAGCTTGGGGTCAGGGATGCTGAACACAATCTTGTCCCTGAGCATCAGGTCCACGGTTGGGCCAAATTTACAATGCTGTGCCTTCTCATGGAGGGCTGTGAGGAAGGGGTCAATCCCAGCGTTTTCATCAAACTGGAGCTGCCAGAATTGGAACCGCTCAAATACAGGGTTCTTCTTAGGGACACAGTAATCCTGTAGGGTGCTGAGGAGCTCTGCAAGGGTCTGCTTGGCCAGGTCTCCAAACACATTCGGTAGGGTATTGTATACTTCTAGGGCCTTGTCTCCTAGACAATGCAGGGCAACCGCTACCTTGTACTCCTCTGACTTCTTGGCTGCCTCAGTCACAGTGAGGTAGAGCATTAACCGTTGCTCCCATCTTCTCCAATTTTCCCCAAGATTCCCATCAAAACTGAGAGGGGGTGGTAGCTTGAACTGGTCCATCTTTAGGGTTTCCTCCTTCACTGGTGAGTGAAGACCCACTTCTGACACCATGTGATGCCCTGCTCCCCAGGTGGGGCTCTGGTGGGGGGTTCTCCCTGGCTGGGGACCTAGGGCACAAGGGGCTGTGGGCTAATAGCCCAAGTACTCACAAACCACAAGCTTCTTCAACACTCTTTATTCACCCGGCAGGGTATCAGCAATACACGGTGGGTGTATCACCCAAGTCCTTATCCCCGCTGAGGGGTTCAGTCTCTGGGCCTCCGGTCAGGCCCTCTGGCTCAGACCTGCTGCGTAGGCCCTCCTACGCAGTTAGCTCGGCAGGAGAGAAGGCAGGTGCGTCTGCCTCCTAGCTGATCTGGCGCCCAACTGCCGTGCGCCTCGCGTGTGCTTTTCCTGGCTCCGCCCACCAAGTCCCGTGCGGGGCTCTGCTGCGCAGGTGCCACCACACCTACTCCTCAGACACCCTAAGTTGCTGGCCACAACTTTATGGTTCTGAATGCGGGTTGAGGTGGCTGTGCATCCAACAGATGCGGATGGCCACAGTGCTGTCCTGTGGTCCTCCCAAAACACAGGAGTCGGCCACCGGGCAGTGTGTTGCCCTGCCTTTCCCTGGATTCAGCCACACAGTTTCATCAGCCTTCCCTGGGATGATACCATGAGTAGTGGTCACAGGGTGAACATCTGGCCACCACCTTACAGAAGATGAACAGGTGAATCTAGGATTAATAGGGGTAAAAGTGGGGCAACATCTTGTCTGACACCCTTAGTTTTTTAAGGTTTTAATTTTTAGCTGGCTTATTTAGTTCTCACAGCCTGTGGAACACATTTTAGCAGTATGCATTTGGGGAGAGCCACGGCCTTTATGAGAGAGTGGCCTTGCATGGAAGTTTGGAGGGGTTGTGGCAGGAGACTGCTTGGGTGGATTTTGGGGATTGAGGATCTATGCTTAGGGGTGGTTTGGGGTATCGGGGAAGGTGGGGTGCCTTCCGCCATTATAACCAAAATTACTTCACTGCTCTTTAATACATCTTTGTAGTGCACATTTTCAGTTATAATTAGGGCTGTCAACCAATTAAAAGTTCTAGTTGACTGCCTTGTGTTACCTTTTACTAATTAAACAGCCAATAAGATGATTAAGTACTGGAGTACTAGAAAATTTCAATGAATCTTTTAAAAAAAAAACACCATTGGTTTTTTTGTTGTTTTTGTTTGGGGTTGCAGCTTTCATTTTTAATTTTATTTTTAAAATACCTTAATTTTGAAACTTGATTATTCATTTTTTAATTAAAAAATTGTTGCATTTAAACTTTAATATTTTATTTTTATTTTTAAAGTCTCTATTTTAATCTGAGATCAATGTAGTCATCAATTAAGCTGACCAATGAATAAACTTATTTAATTTATTTATTTATTAAATTTCTACCCCGCCCCTCCTAAAACAGCTCAGGGCGGCTTCCAATAAAAAAGACAATCACATATAAAATATATCTAAAAACAGTTAAAACATATCAAAATACAATATTCAAGGTATTAAACAGGGCCTGGGAACTCAATAAATAGGGAAAGGGAGATAAAACCCTCTAACCCCCCCTTCCCCCCCTCCCCAAAGGTCTGGGCGAACAGTCAGGTTTTACAACTTCACCGGAATGTCAGAAGGCTTGGGGCCAGGTGAGCTTCCTCCAGAAGGGAGTTCCAAAGGCGTGCCCTGACCACCGAGAATGCCCTCTCCATTGTGGCCCCCCGCTTAATGCGGGGAACCTCCAAGAAGGCACTCCCGGCTGACCGAAGAAGCCGCTCTGGGGCGCGGAGGGCGAGGCGGTCCCTGAGGTATGAGGGGCCCAGACCGTGAAGGGCCTTATAGATCAACACCAATACCTTGAACCTGGCTCGGCATGCTATCGGCAACCAGTGCAGAGTCCGGAGCACAGGTGTTATGTGCTCCTGACTACCCATCCCCGAAAGGAGCCGGGCCGCTGCATTCTGCACTAGCTGCAGCCTCTGAACCAGGAACAAGGGAAGCCCCACGTAGAGCGTGTTGCAGTAGTCCAGCCTCGAGGTGACGAAGGCATGGATGAGGGAGGCCAGGTCCGGGCCGGAGATGAATGGACGCAGCCTCCGCACCAGATGCAACCGGTGGAAGGCAGCCTTCGCGACTGCCTCCACCTGCCGCTCCAGGCGGAGATCCGCATCCAATATC
>QEPC01011796.1:554687-573695 GCA_003113815.1 Sphenodon punctatus
CCCCCCCCCCCCCCCCCCCCCCCCCAAATCAATAAGTGCTCTGACCTGCAATGGGCCCTGTGGTAATAATGGGCCACACCAAGACTTCAAAGTATAGCAATCCATGCAGATCCAAGCAAGGACCCTTATGTTAGCAGAGTGAGCTAAATGCTGTTTGTTGTTAGTGAAAATCCTAGGCTAGTGATTCTCAAAGTTTTCTCCTGTGACCCTTCATTTTGAGACTTAAACATAATCCCAGACAACAACACAGACATGCAAAGTATATCAAATATAATTTAGGGTTATGAATCTGTCCACAGATTGCAATGTTTGGAAACCTTTGAATAGGCCCCGTTTATCTGTTATGCTACTAGTAGGGATAGTCATAAGTATATCAAGAGAAACCATTTGGTATCTCTGTTGTATTCACATATTGATTTATTTAATTAATTTAAATTTCTACCCCACCCTTCCCTTAAAGCTCACAGAAGCCTTAGGGGAAATATGTAAGGGGTAGTGAGAGTTGAGGTAATTACCACTTGATGACTTGAGGGGCAGTGAAGAGTAATTAGTATTACTACTTACTTAGGGATAAGCTAACCTGATATATCACCACTTGTAAGGGTTCTGCAGGTAGTGAATGTGTGGTGGTTTCCAATACAATTGGGAACGTTCACACAGTTGGAGAGATCCCAGATACTGTATCACTCTGCATAGTGTGAACAGAGACCAACAAGAACAAGGCACCCCTGTGCTTGCTAGTAGCTACCATGCAAACACACAGTAGGAAGTAGTCCTTGTTCTGAAGGGTTTACAGTCGACACAGACAAAAGTACGGGAAGGGAAGCACATTCACAGATGGGTAAATTGGGTTTGCCCAAGTTACCTCTGTGGCAAAGCTGGCAAAAGAACCCATCTCTCCTGGGTCCAAGTCCACTGATTTACCTATTAAATACATAGCAAGAGACTTCGGAAGGAAGCATTTTATCTGCTGTTTCAGCTGTTAGAGGCTTTCAACACTTTTGACAAGCTCTGATGCAAAAACTAGAAGCAGAGAATAGCACCTTAAAGACTAACCGATGAAAGGAGGCGTGAGCTTTTGTAGATGACAGCCTGCTTCATCTGATGCTTTGCTCTCACTGGGTGAAAACAAATGAGACAGTAGCCCACGTCAGCCCAGGAGTCACTTGCTCATTAGTTTGGTTGCCACCAGGCGTGTTCGTGTTCGCCCACGTCCGCCCCAGGGCAAGCAGTGGGTTGCTACGGTATGTGTAGACTGGAGAAGGTTGGCAATGCAGCCCAGGCGAAGGCCCAGCCACCTGGACTAAGCCCATCTGTTATTCCCGCCCCCCCTCCCCGGAAGCTCTGCTGCGGGGCAATATCCACCAGGACCTGGGAGCAAAAAGCCAAGAGCAACTGTACCCCAACACCCCTCTGCATAAGATGGCCCCAGCACCCTTAAAGGGAACAGGCAGCAAAGGCATTGGGCATTCCCCAGTCTGGCACTAGGCCTGAAACAGGAATTCTTGGCAAGTGCTGCTTCTGTTGGAAGCAGGGCATTTGTTGAGATTAACATGACACAGACATTTACCCGCTTTCCCACTGTTTTTGCCATTTTCATTATTTTTTACAAGTTGAATGGGGCTGCTATGGGCTGGCCCCAAGTCCCGTGTGTGCCCCACATGCAACCCCAGGGGCTGTGGAGAAGGTGTGCTGGTTAAGTGCCTTGGACATTTATTTATTTCTAAAATTTAATACTCCGCACCTATCCTGGCACAGGTAGCTCAGGGTGGCTAACTAGGTCAACATATAAATACATAAAAACACATAAAAACTGAATACATCATTAAAAACATTCCCTCCCTACCCACTCCCTTCCCCAAAGGCCTGGATGAACAGCCAGGTCTTACAGGCCTGGAGGAAGGTCAGCAGACTCAGGACCAGTCGAGCTTCCTCCAGGAGGGAGTTCCACAGCCGCTGTGTGGCCACCAAGAATGTCCTCTCCATTGTGGCCCCCCCGGCTAACACGGGAGACCTCCAAGAAGGCACCCCTGACAGATCGCAAGGATCACCCCAGGACCTGAGGAGTGAGGCAATCTCTCAGATAGGAGGGGCCCAAACTGTGTAGGGCTTTAAAGGTTAAAACCAGCACCTTGTATCAGGCTTGGAATGCTATAGGCAACCAGTGCAGAGCTTGGAGCACTGGTGTTATGTGCTCCCTAGGGCCCATCCCTGTCAAAAGACATCCTGCCGCATTCTGCACCAGTTAAAGCTTCCGAACCGTCGCCAGGGGCAACCCCACGTAGAGGGCGTTGCAGTAATCCAGTTTCAAGGTTATGAATGCATGGATGAGGGTGGCCAGGTCAGAGTCCGAAACATATGGCCGGAGCCTCCGCATAAGATGTAGCTGGCGAAAGGCTCCCTTCACCAGTCGCCACCACCTCAACTTGGCAGTCCAGCTGAAGGCTGGGGTCCAACAGGACTCCCAAGCTCTGGACCTGGGGAGCCAGTGGGGGGCAGACCCCCTCAATGAGGGGAGCCTTCACCCGCTGCCTGACCCACCACCATCACCTCTGTCTTGTTGGGATTCAGGCTCAGTCTGCTCCACCACATTCAGTCAGCCACTGCCTCCAGGTACTGGGAAAGCACCAAGACTGCAGGGCCTGGGTCAGTTGAAAACGAGAGGTATAGCTGGGTGTTGTCAGCATATTGGTGGCAATGTACACCAAACCTTCTCTCAACCTCCCCCAGGGGTTGCATAGATATGTTAAACAATAATGGAGACAAAATAGAACCTTGCAGTATGCCACAAGAGAGGTCCCGTGGGATAGATGTTTCAGCCCCCAACACCACCGTCTGGCTCCTTCCTGAGAGGAATGAGTGGGACCATCCAAGGACCATCCCATCCACCCCCCAGGGACCGCAGTCGTCTCAGCAATAACGCATGGTCCACTTGATCAAAAACAGTCGAGAGATCTAACAGGACAAGTAGTGTTGAATGCCCTGAATCCATCTCTCGGCAGAGGTCGTATACCAAGGCCACCAATGAAGTCTCGGTGCCATACCCTGGACGAAACCCTGATTGAAAGGGGTCTTGAAAACTGATGCTATCCAGGTGACCCTGGAGCTTCCGTGCCACAACCCGCTCAATAACCTTCCTTTTTAGAAAGGCTGGTCCGTCAACGTCCAAAGATGGTTTCTTTAACAGGGGCCGCACCACCGCCTCCTTGAGGCAGTCCGGCACCCTACCCTCCCAAAGGGAGGCATTGATCATCCCTGCCAGCACCAGCACCAGGGTCTCCCTGGAGGCTTTCACCAACCAGGATGGCCACTGATCTAATTCGCAAAAGATGGCCCTAACAGACCCCATGACACCCACAGCATCAGCCGGCATCACTTCCTGAAACTGATCCCACAAAGGTGGCCCAGACGGGGCATCCATAACCCCAAGCTCTCTTTCCTCTGCATCAATCCCAGCGCTGAAATCGCGCTGAATCTGAGCGATCTTCTCTGCAAAGTAGGTGACAAACTCCTCACAGCGGGCCTGGGATATCTCCCCCTCCAGGCGGAGGGAGACCGGACTGACCAGCCCCCTCACCACTCGGAAGAGCTCCACTGGATGTGACTTTGCAGCAGCTATGAGAGCGGCAAAGAATTCCTTCTTTGCCACCCTCACAGCCACAGCATAGGACCACAAATTGACTACAGCATCAGGGCCATCGGATTGAGCGCAAGAACGATGCCAGCATCACTCTAACCACCGTCCCTCCCACTTCATAGACCGCAGATCCTCAGTAAACCAAGAAGCCCTATGATGATGAAGCAGTGGCAGCGGACGCCTCGAAGCCACCCGGTTGATGGCCCCCTCCAGCAAGATGTTCCATGCTTGGACGAGATCATCAGCTGAGCAGCCATCAAGTTCCAAGGACACTTCCCCCAGCACGTCTTGGAACCATTGTGGTTCCATCAGCCTCCGGGGGCGGACCATTCTAATAGGTCCCACTCCTTTCCGGGGCCTATTGTGTTCTAGGAATCTGACCTGCAGGAGGTAATGATCAGATCATGACAAGGGCATAGAACTTAACCTCTCCCATTACCAGATCACCCACTTCAAGGCCAGAGCAGAATACCAGGTCGAGCATATGCCCTCCCTCGTGTGCTGGGCCATTGACCATTTGGGACATGCCCATGGTTGCCATGGAGTTGACCATGGATATGCCGTTGTGGATTTTGAGATCCCCCAGGACCAATGCCCTTGGGGAGCGCAACACCACCTCTGACACCAGTTCTGCTAGAGCGGAGAGGGATGCCACTGGGCAGGAAAGAACCCGGCACAACAGCAGCACCCCAGTTTTGTCCCCCGCCAAATCAAATATCATATGGAGAGCCTCAATTCCTGGAATAGACTGCACTGGATACTTCCTAGCAGTCCCAAACTCCTTAAAAACCATAGCTACACCGCCCCCCTCCCCGGTCCAAGTTGAGGCTTGTGCTGCATGGAGTACCCCACTGGAACGAGGTCTGCCAAAATTGGGCCCGCCTCCCCATCCATCCAGGTCTCCGTAAAGCACACAAGGTCTGCGGCCCGATCCAGGATTAAGTCCCGGATCACTGATGCTTTATTAGCCACAGACCTCGTAGTAACAGTAAATTTATTAATGTTCAGCAAAAGCCATAACATAAACAAACAACCATGAGTAAAAACACTTAACAAATATATAATAATAAAATTAAATTAATAATTAATAAGCCAGCAGTAATAAACCAGGGGGGAAAAAATCATCTAATTATGCATAAGATAATATAGTGCTAGGAGGAAGGCACCTAAGCCCAAGATCAGGGAATCCCCTATTCCCAATTTAATCCTTCTTATCATTCCCTCTGGTCCGTAATAAATCATAGAGAAAATAAGCCACCTTCTTAGCAAGCTCTCCTCCCCGGCCTTCCAAGAGCACAAGCAGGGGCGGGATAGCTGGCCTTACGGGACGATCATTAATAAATGATGGCAACCATCTATCCCTAAGGTCCTGCATTCTACTGCATGAAGCAGAAGGTGCTCTAGAGAACCCACCACTCCCAGGGAGCAACCACAAAAACATAAAGATGGAGGGAGGCCCCTAAAGCGGCCCTTGGTAATTGGGGTAGGGAACACGTTCATTCGTGCCATGGCCAGGCATCTACGAACATGAGGGGGAAGATATAATTGGAGATAAAATGGGGGTAGCTGTGCGTACCCGTACAAATCCATGAGCTCTGTCATTGTCTCCTTTCCCCTCCTTTTCCATGGTAGCCAATTCAGATTGTATATTAATATCCAGAAACCTCTGGCGGATCAGTCTCCGTGCCCCAGCATACCCCAGGGTAAGTAAACTATCCCTGGAGAGCCCAACACTAGTCAGTTTCCTCTCTACCTGAGTTGCCCAAACATTAGAAGCACCATCCTCCAGAATAAGAGATGTCAATGGGGCAACTAACCCAAAATGAAGTTTGAGCCAGTAGCCTAGTGCTATAAGTCATACTTGTGTTTCCAGAGAGAGAACCCCACACCCGAGGTGAACTGCGCAGCTAGGAGCATGGTTAGGGAGAGCTAGAATAGATCTCAGAAATTTTGTCCGGAGAGGCTCAAGGTCCATAAATTTCCCCAATGCCCACAATTGGGCCCCATACAGAAGCTGGGAGAGACACTTAGCCCTGTAAACCCTAATGGCTGGAGCCACAAGGAAACCCCCATTGGCCCTAAAATACCGGCCAATCGCTCCCCCTACCTTGTTTGCCTGCCTGTGGGCCGCAAGTGCATGAGCTCCCCAAGTGCCATTGGCCTGAAAAATCAGACCCAAGTATTTATACACAGTAACCTGTTCTAATTCAAATTTGCCTAAAGACCATCTATAAAACTTCCGCCTAGGCGAAAAGATCATAATTTTTGTTTTATTATAATTGATCTCCAGAAAGTTTCTGGCACAAAAATCCTCCAGGACCCGCAACTGCCTCAGGAGACCTATCCGTGTCCTTGAAAGTAGGACAGTGTCATCCGCATATAGGAGTACAGCCACCTCAGTAGATCCAATTCTGGGTGGATGACTGTCCGAGGCGGAGACTGCAACTATGAGGCACAGATCTCGTGTTCAACAGCAGCAGCTCCTGAACAGAGGGACCTCAGACCTTGATCGATCCTCCCATCTGAGGGGGTGCAGGCTCTGGGTTTAGGCACCAAGCACCTTGGTCCCCAGGCCACCCGAACCCTTTGCCCCCCACGACCATACCTCCCCCCATCCCAGAACAATTTCCACGGCTGCTTCACTCCCCATCTTCACTCTAGCCTGACCCCAACCACTGGCTGCCCTGCCCTACCCCCACCCCACTAGCCCCCACTAACACTGCCCCCCAATCCCCACCACCTGCTGCCACCAAGTGGTCCCTTCCAAGGTTTGCCCCCCCCCTCAAACCAGGGTGCCCCACCTCAGAACCTCCCCCCTCCCTAACCCAATTCCTTCTCTCCTGCACTGGAGTTAAGGTCCCAGTCCCAAGGGCCACCCGCCCCCCTCCTGTTCCCCTTAATCTAATGGACTGGAGTTCAGTCCCTAAAACAAGTAAAAAACTAAAATTACAATATTAACAACAAGAAGAATAAAGCTGCTCTTTCAACATCTTTGTTCTCGACTACACATCCACGTTGCCATTTCTACACCAGCTGAAGATTGCCATAGAAGTGCTGTAAAACTGCCATAAAACTGTCATAAAATTCCTGTCAAGTTACGGAATGTTCTGGAAACTGATGAAAATGACAAAAAAATGGCAGAAGCGTGGAATCAGCAGAAACTGATGAAGTCCCGATGGATGCTAACAAGCGCTCCCAAAAGGTCATTATTTCCCTTTGGAATGGGAACGCTTGCTCTAATCACAACCCTAGGCTGCTCAGCAGTTTGCGCCCAATGCCCATAAAAACATAACTAGTGCCATACTGGGTCAGACCAAGGGTCCATCGAACACAGCAGCTGTCTCCCACAGTGGCATTGGAAGTTGCTTGGAAGAAGTATCCAACAGGTCACAATGGGGGTGATCCATTCCCTGTTCACTCCCAGCTCCTGACAGTTAAGAGGTTACGTTCCCCAGACGTACCCGGCTAATAGCTGCTAACGCAGCTATCCTCTGGAAACTTGTCCAATCCTTTTTAAAACCCATCTAGACTACTGACCTTGATCACATCATTCAGCAACAAAATTCACAACTTAATTGTGCACTGAGTGGAAAAAAATAAATACTTTTATTTGTTTGAAATCTGCTACCTGTTAGTTGCTGGATAGTCCACAATGGATCATATTTTTACTCTACAATATCTCAGGCACAAATATGTATCTATACTGAAGTAATCACTATTTGTTGCATTTATAGATCTTTCAGCCGCATCCGATTCTTTAGACAGAGCAATTCTCTGGCATAAACTAGACATGATCAAGATGGGTATTGACCCTGTGCTATTGAAACTGCTGATGGCATATTACTCAAATACCTGGGCCCAAGTGTGCTATGGTATTCAGGGGGAACTGACCCCTAAATTTCCCACCTGTAAAGAAGTTAGACGAGGGTGTATTTTAGCTCCACTCTTGTTTTATTTATATTTTAATGATATGATTAGCAAATTGAGTACTCTTGATTTTCACCCTCCTAAGTTATGTACTTCTCTTTCAATTGTAATGTATGCAGATGCTGCTACCCTAATTTCTAGATCGCCTATTGGTCTTTAAAGAGCTCTGGACAAGTTTGCCCAATTGTGTATAGATAATAAGTTTCAGGAAGATATTAGTAACAGCATCGAGAATGACTAGTACGGTTTTGCTGTCGTTTGTTGACAAAGGTTCAGCATGGGCTCTACAGCATCCACCTGAACAAGGTATATGATCCGGTCAATCATGCCTCCACTTGTGTAGTTGGTTAATAATTCCAAGACTAAGGTTTTTGTGTGTGGAAACCGTTTTAAATCCCATTCGTGGTATACTGGTTCTACCAAGCTTGAGGTAGTTAAAGAATATAAATACCGAGGGGTTCTCTTTTCTAATTCTTTGGCTTAGAATGGACATCTTGTTTGTTTGTAACCCAGATTAATGCAATCTGCTGCAGCTATTAAGCACTTCTATGATAAATTTGCTTCTAGATCAATCTTTCCATGCTAAAGTCATCTCCAAACTTTTATATGGAGTAGACATATGGGGATATTCAGTTGGTGTTGAGGTTGATATTACACAAAATAAATTTTTGAGGTATCTATTGGGTCTCCCACCCTCCACGCCAACTGCGATTCTGAGATTGGAATCTGGCTGTGAGGCTTTGTTGACAACTATATACATTAGAGTGTTGGGATACTGATTTAAAATGATGACTTTTAATCCACTGAGATTTCCTGAAATGTGGTGTTTAGAGGAAAGAGAATGTAGTCCGTGGCAATATTCCCTGTGGTTATCATTTATTGATAGTTTTTTTTTGACAAGTGAGCTCGGTTATTACGTTGGTGGTTCTCAACGATTTTTTTAATTTCCATGGCAAGCAATTGGCTTTCTTAAGGGACATAGCTAAGCAGAATGAACTTTTTTTTTTAAAAAAAAAAGTTTTGTCCTTTATTGTAATCTAATATCAGTACAATTAAAATGTTTCATTGTTGCGATAGACCGTTAAGGACAAGCCCAATACAGCAGTGGTCTATGTTATGAGACATATCGTAATACATTGTACTATTATTGCATATATTATATTTCATACATAACTTAGGACATTACCGAACCCAAACTAAAGCCAAAAAGTTAACAAATGAAAAAGAGAACAACTAAAACTAGTTAGGCCTTTTTTACACAGACGGCGCAGCAGCGCCGATGGGTGGAGATGGGTGTGGATGGGTGGGTGAGCACACCCAGCGAACACCCAGCGGTGCCAAGCAGGGAGACATATACACAGACAGCGCCACAGAGGGTTGTGGTAATGAAAGGGGAATGGCTGGCAAACACCCAGCGGCCAAACACCCATCCTGGGAAACACTCGGCAAACACCTGTGCAAATACATGGACAGCTGGGACCGGCGGGGAAGCTTCGCCCGGCACAGCAACGGTACAACATGGCTGACTGAGGGCAAATGAAGCTGCGCAACGTGGCCCTGCCCCCGAACCACCAGGACCCGAGTGGGCGGGGCGGGAGGGAGATGGGAGGACAGAGCCCAGATAGTCGACACCAACCCTTCCCTCCCCCCCCCCCAACAGAGTGGCACACACACAGCAGACAACAGAAGCACACAGGTACAGGCCCACGGGGGGCCAAGGGGGGAAGGCACCCACACAACACAGGCAGACCCACAACACCCCCCGCAGAGGCACCCGCACAAGGGGAGAGGTCAAAACAAAGCACAACACAGACATACCGGGAAGGAACACAAACGTCTTTATTGAAAGGGGGAACCAGCAACAGGGGGCAACAACAACAGGGCAGGGAGGGAGACGGGGCAACAGAAGGGGGGGGGGAAGCGACAGCAGTGGCAGGCCTGGGACAACCCCCGATCAATAGGGCCAGCGACCCCGTGCTCGGCACCAGTGCTCGGTGCCAGCGTTCGGCCTGCACGTGGTTCAGCTGGTGCAGCCCCTCCAGGATGTGCAGGAGAAGCTCCAACAACTCCCCCTGCTCCCGGGTCCGCTCCACGATCATGGCTTGCACTGAATGGGACAGAGGGAGAGGAGACAGCCATCAGAGCCGGCCCCGAGCACCAAGGAACAGAACCCCCCACGGAGGGACACAGGCGCAGGACCCAGCAAACAGGCAGCACACTCACAGATGCCATCAAACAGCCGGACCGCTGCCTGCATGTCCCAGGCTGCCCGCTCTAGCTGCAGCACCATCACGCCCAGGCGCAAGATAGCCAGCAGCATGACAATAGTAGCTGCAGGAGAGAAGGGACAGGGCAATGGGGAACACCTGCACCAATGGGCCCTGGGAGGGCCGGGGGCAGCAACAGCACCAGGGGCACACCCCACATGTTGACAGCCACCACCCGGAAGAGCAACCAGACCCCAGCACGAAGGGGGATCATTGGGCCAAAGCCCGGGGCCACCACAACTCCTACTCACACTCAGCCACCCAGCGCCCATGGTGCTGCTGCCCATCGATCGCCACCACCATAGACAGCCCGCACCAACAGGGGGGTGACAGCAGAGGGAAGTGGAGGGGAGGGGCAGGGCCACACCAACGCACAGGCGAGTCCAGGGGGTGCCAGGCCAAATGCCCACCACCTATCCTGCCCGAGAGCCAGCCCAGGCAGCAGTGCCCAGCAGGGAAGCCGCCAGGGGACCACACAACCGGTGCCCAACCCACAGGCCTGGAGCCCACCAGTATACGCCAAGCACACCCCCTGCACACAACCACACAGATGGGGGCAGGAGGGCTGCCAAGGGGAAGGGACACCCAGCTGCCACAGCAGCAACAGAAGCAAGGCAGGACAGACCATCATGAAACATTTTATTGGTGCCAGGGGAACGGGGTCCACCAAGCACAGAGAGGCAGAGCAGGGGGGCGCAGGTGGACCCGTGGCTGGGCAAGAGAAACACTACAGGAGGGCACAGGAGCGCCTGTGCAGAACAGGCGAAGGCACCAGGGCAGCTCCTGCTGGAAGGTGCAGCGGTCACCCAGAAGGGGCAATGGGGTCCAGGGGACCAGGCGGCAGCCATGCAGCGATGCAGATGGCAGCGCACAGCCCAATCAGAGATGGGGGGGCAGACAATGCACCGTCCAGGGCCCCGGGGTGGCTGCGAGCGGGTGGTGGCGAGGGGCTGCTCACGGACGGTCCGGTGAGCATTCCAGGGGCGGTGACCCTGGCACTAGACCCTCCCATGTGAACAGGCCCCATCAGAAGCCTCAGGAACGCATATGAGCATCCACCAGGAAGCGGGGAAGGAGGAGGTCATCTGGTGGCTGCAGCCCACACAGCTGGAAGGTCCCTCACTAATTGAAGGGCTGCAAGCTCCACAGCAGATGGGTCCCTGGTCTGGAGCGGGCCACCAACCTTGGGGGACAGCAAGCCCAGGTCCCACAGGAGAGCCTCCACGTCCAAGGGTGCACGTGGGATGCTGTAGGCATGCAGCAGGCTGCTGGTGTACAGGGCAGCAACAGGGGGACCCCCAGACAACAAGGCAAGGCCAAACCCGGGTAGCTCAGTCAGTTGGCAAGCTTCCGTTACCTCCGCTGCGCTTCACAGCACGACAACAGCGGATGGGTGCCCCCAAGGAGGCTGGCACAAGGGGTGAAGCCGAGCTTGAGGGAATGGTCCCGGCATGCTGGGGCCCCGACTGGGTGACCCATTGTCCGTATGTAACATGACAGGAGCCGGAAGCCATCTTTCACCGACAGGGGGTTGCCCACCAACAGCTGCACATTGGGGCTCAGCCAGAGGGACGCCAACAGCATGTCTGCACAGGGCGACCACCCCTCCCGTACACCCCCAGTTGAGGGCCCTGCAGAATGACCAGCCATGGCAGGAGTGGGGCCCACTCTGGTGAAACAACAGGCGGGAGACGGAGGACTGAAGCGACTGGGACAAGCATGGAATGAGTGGCTACCCTCGCTCACAGGTGGCCTTGCATGCCAGAGATAGCCCGGCCTGCTGGGGACGGGGAGCCGCAACCCACACACAGGACAGAAGGGATGCAGCACAGGTGCTGAGAGATGGAGGCCATGGCCAGGCAGTGTGCCAGGCCAAGGGGCCAAACCAGGCATTGTATCCACACCGCACACAGCTACAGCGTGCCAAGGCAGACCCTGGCAGGCAGGACTGTTGTGCGGGTGTGGAGGCAGGGGTACCCTGGGGTGCATGTGGTCCCATCCCCCCCCCCCGTGGACTTGTAGCCGGTGCACTCATGGGGATGCTCAGCCAGACCCAGCACCTGGTGACAGCCCCAGAACACCCCCAGTGCAGCACCAATCAGTGCCCTGCCCCCACCGGCCTACACAGTACATAAAGGACCCGCTGCAGGTGGTCGGGTGTAGGGCGGAGGGACTGTAGCACCGGATCGAACAGTACACAGAGACTGGCGACCCCGGGCTGGGTGTACATAGAGGAGCTCCCGTGATACCAGGGGACAGTGGGCCATGGACACAGGCCATACAGCAGAGCACGCTGTGGTCAGGGCACACGCCAGCGGAGGATGGCTCAGAGTGGGGAGCTGCAGAACCATGCTGCTGGGGGACGAGGACCCACAGCCCAGGGACGTGCTGCTGCAGCCCCTGGGTGCAGCCCTCCTGCTGCTGCGCATGCTGCTGTAGCAGATAGCCCAGCTCTGCCTGCTGGGTCAACGGTCCATCCTCCTGGGGGCACGGCGGCGGAGGGCAGCAAACCTCAGGAGGGCGGTGACCATGCGATGGGTGAGGCGGGCGACCATCCAATGCCATGCCCTATTGGGCTCCATGGTGTCCCAGCAAGGCCAGCTCGTCCTGGCCCAATGGACCCTCAATGTGTACACCTGCTGCATGAACCTGCCGACCCTGTGACGGCACTGGTCGTGCTCCCGCACCAATGACTGGTGGGAGAACATGTTGGCCACCTGGACGGATGAGGAATGGTCAGGCCACTTCCGGATGCCCCGCTCCCCCCTGACCCGCTTGGGGGAGCTCCTCAACCCCCACCTCTGGAGGCGGGAGATGAACATATGCTTCCTGCTACCACCTGGGATGCGCCTGGCTATGGTGGTGTGGTGACTGACTACCCCTGATTCCTGTGATTCCTGTAGGAGCGTGGGGGAGCAGTTTGGGGTGGGCACTGCCACAGTGAACAGGGTCCTCCATGATGTGTGCGACCTGCTTGTGGGGCTCCTCTTGGAGCAGGTCATACAGCTTCGGGACCCTGAGGAGGTGATGCGTGGGTTTGAGGAAATGGGGTTCCCATACTGCATCGGGGCCACAGACAGCACCCACATCCCCATCATACGCCCCCCTCATGCAAAGATCGATTATATGAACCGAAAACAGGCCTTCTCCATCAATCTGCAGGCCATAGTGGATCATAGGGGCCTGGTCATTGATGTCTACACAGGCCAGTCGGGGCGGACTCACGGCGCGCGTATCCTGCGTGCCTCTCCCCTCTATGCATGCATGTTTGACAGGGAGATCGCCCCTAACCTGTACAGTGTGATAGAGGGGGTTCCCATGGCCCCTGTTGTGATAGGGGACCCTCCCTACCTGCTCAGCCCGTGGCTCATGCGGGCCTATCCAGTGGCGTGCAACCCTGACCACCACCTGTTCAATGAGCGACTGTCATCCACACGCAGCGTAGTGGCGCGGGCCTTCAAGCTCCTCAAGACGCGCAGATGCCTCCTGATGAACAGGAGCCAATTTGACCTGGACCACACCCCCATCCTCGTCCTGGCAGCATGCATCCTGCACAGTGTATGTGAGACAGGGGACGCTGCCCTGGACAACCCACCACCGGTGCAGAGGGCTGACCCAGTGCCCCTGTATCAACATGCCCAGGAAGGGGCGTTCCAGCGCATCTCAGAGGAGAACAGGGACGCCATCTGCCGCTGCATCATTGCCCAGGCAGCCGAACGCTGGGCAGCGTCCGACCCACAGTCATGTCCATAGTCCTGGGTACCCCTTCAATAAAGCTGGGTACTACCCATTACCTGAAACCGTGTCTCTGTTCCATGTGTGGGCTAGGGGGTCCCAGGAATGGGTCCTGTGGGTTGCCTGGGTGTCTGCGCCCTCCCCTCACTGTCAGCCATGGGGTGCTCAGGCCCCGCAGTGCCCTGCCTGCTGACACTCACCAGCTTGCCTGCGCAGGTTCAATGTACACCTGTTACAGCCACCTCAACTGCATGAGGCCTCACTGGGCTGTCCTCCGGCCCCATTGGCTGGGCAGGGACTGTACGGAGCCCCCAACCTGCCAGTGCTCCTCTGCATGCTGCACACACGCACATGTCCACATGTCCTGGGACAGATGATGTGACATCAAGGTAGAGGTACAACACATTTATTGGAGGGGGAACTGTACAATGGAAGGGGGAGTTAACATCTGGGGCACCCTCTCCCCCTCTTGGCCACACCACTGGGGCTCGTAGGCCGGCGTGCCCTAGCAGCAGCCAACCGCAGCACTTGCCGGCCGGCCGGGCTTCCCTGTCATCCACTGGTCGCGCCACACCAGCCTCCGCTGACGGTCCCTGCATGGAGAAACAAGAATGGGGTAAGCGATCCTCGTGTGCAGTCATCTCTTTCCTATGTCAGGGCCCGGGCCACTGGGTGCCCCATGGTCATCCAGGGAGCCCCCTATGCCCCACACAAGCATAACACATGCCGTAGGGCAATCCCTGTTGGTGCGATCCCCTGGACAGCCCACTCACAGTATTAGGGCCCATGCCCGTTCCAGTACAGCGTCACAGAGCCTGCACAGGTGCCTCGGGCAATGGCCATTAATCCCCAGCTCGTGTAGAGCATGTGCTCAGAGTGGGTTCTACAATGTGTTCCCTACCGGGGTCCTGCCTTGCGCAGGTTCCCTGAATCCCAGTGGGGCCCCACCAGAGTTGCACCCCCTACCCCCAGGGGCCTGGGGTGTTGCGTCCTTACTGGAGGGGTTGGTCGTCCTGGGGTGCATGGTCCTGTGGCGGGGGCGTTGCCTTCTGGTCGAGGGGTCGGGGTGGCAGCGAGGGTGGCACCATGGGGAGTGCGGGTTGGAAGGGTGGCCCCGCACGCAGGATCAGTTGCCCTGTGTGGGGGAGGGGGACCCCGTGGACCAGGACCAGGTAGAATTGCTGGGGGAACCACGGGTGGCCGAGGTGCAGGGGGGGCACCTGCACCAGTGGGAAGCCGCCATGGTGTTGGTCGGCCGCCGACCCTCCTTCTGCGGCATCGCGGGGCCTGTCACGCTGGGGGTCACACCGCAGGGCCTCCATGATCTCCCCCATGAGGTCCTTGAGCCATGTGGCCTGATCCTCCAGCCTGTCACAGGCACGCTGCTGCTTGTGTTGGAGGGCGGCAGCCTGGCGCCTGTCCCAGAGGTGCTCGGTGTGGGACCGGGCCATCATGGCAGCCAGGATCTCCCAGTCCCTTTCCCCCTCCCCTTTGATGAGTTCCCTGGTGAGCGCGAGCTCCTGGGAGTGCACCTCGGCTAACCATTGTGACTTCTCCAGCAACTCCCTGCTGAAGTCCTCCCTCCGGTGCCGGTTCGTAGCCCGCATCTCCAGGTTCCGCTCCACACTGCCGGCAGCTGCACCCCTCACGCATGTGGGTGCCTGGTCTGTGAATGAGACGTTGGACAGAATGTTAGTGCTTCTGGCCTGTGTGCCCCGCTGGCCACTACCACTTGACCCGGGGTAACCGGTGGGGCAGCCTTCATAGTGTGGAAGCTCTGCTCAGCCCACCCTGTGGGGTACCCCATCCCTCTCGAGGGATGGCCCCCATGCAGCTTATTGCCGTGGGAGGGGCCCATGATGGTCAGGTATGCTGTGGGAGCCTCTGTGGGCCCAACAGCCCCTCCCACATACCCCCCACACCCCCGCCTCTGTTGGGCCCTGCTGGTTGTGGTTGCAAGCCCCCTGGTGCCCCCCTGTGCCTCCGCACCCGGACCCCCTGGTCAGTGCTCCACCTCGTGCACCTCCAGGATGTCTTGTGCTGCAATGAGAAGGGGTACAGTTAGTGTTTGCCAGCCCCCGGCCCTGGCTGCTGCGCCTCTGTCCGGGCTGCCCCCTACCCCCCCGGCCCCGCTGGGGCGATCATACCTGGATCCGGTTCCTCCACCTCCTGGGGGCCGTCCCGGGTCTCTTTTTGCTCTGCGCATGCCACCTGTCCTTGTGGCCAGTACACCTGTGGGTGTTGTGGGCACACGCGGAGTGTGGTGGTCCGGCGGTCGGATCCCCGGGGCGCCTCCTCACCCTGTGGGACGGGGCTCTGCCCTCCCACTTTCTGGTTGGCCTCACCAGGGGCACCTCCCCCCATGCTCTGTGGGGTTGGTCCGGGGGGGGTGTTGCGTGGTGGCCCTGCGTCTCCCCCTGTCGAAGGCGCTGCTGTGTGTGCGGGAGGCCACAATGTCCCCGTCCATGCAGAGGAACCTGTCCAGCTTCTCCTGGAACTTGGCTGTGCACATGGCCTGGCCTGACTAGAAATTGTTGTCCTTGATATGTTTATGACCTCAAGTCCTTTGGCTGCTGCATGCACTGGGTGACATCCCTACTGTACCCCTGCCACTGCATCTCCTGGGCGATGGCTTCATAGACCTGTCTGGTCTTGTAGCTTCGCACCAGGTTGTGCTGAATCCTTTCGGACCCCCCCACGCGTAAAAAGTTCCTGGTGTCCTGCCTTGACCAGGGTTCCCCCTTTTGGGACCCGTGTGTGGGGGGCCGACTGGCTTGGCAGCATGGGGCCCGCCCTGTGGATGTGGTAGCTGTGGTGGTTGTCATGTCTTGTTGGGGGTAGTGCATTAGGGTTTACTCCGGGTCTGCTGATCCCCTCCGCACCCCCGAGGGGCCTGCTCTCCTCTCCCCCCTGGCATTCCTTTCTGCTCACCTGGCTGTCTGGGAGAACCTCCTCGGCCGTCGTCCCAGTGGTGCGGTGCTCCGTTGTCTGGGAGCTGTCCTTCGGGGACAGGGGAGCAGGTTCTGTGACTGTCCCCTCTCCTGTGTTCCCCGGACCATGGTGCCAGGCCTGGGGTGCGGCCCTTCCATCCCTGTGGGGGTGAGGGGTGGTTCCCTCACACTCATCTCTCTCTCTTTGCTGCTCCTCGGGCTGTGCCCCTGGGATGTGCTGGGCTGGAGGTCCTTGAACGGGGGGGCTGTTGGTGCGGTCCCTCTGCCCTGTGCCGGGACACATGCGCTGTGTTACAGCCTGGCGCGTTCACCCCCCTTTTCCCCCCTGCTGGGGGGCACCCCCCATTGTGCCTCCCGGCCCGGGCCCCCCCCGTACCGGTGGTCCTGGCCCCCCCTTGTGCCTTCTCCCTGGGGTTCCCCCCCAGCACCGCCTTGCCGGGGCTTTCCCCCCTGTGTGCTGCTGGGTCCCCGTGCTCACCTGGCCCCTTCCCGCGTGTGGGGTGGTGTCGGCTCCCTTGGTCATCTTGTTGGCCTTCCTGGTCACCATCGTGAGAGGCCGCACACGTGTTCCATGGTTCTGTCCTCCTTTACGGGCTTTCAGCCGGACATCTGGCTTCCCCCCCATGGGCATGTCTGCGTCGTGGCACATGCATGCCCCGCGGCGCCGGCACGGTGGGGCTCCGCCGATCTGGTCCGCATGGGTGTGGGTGTTTTTACTTTTACATGGACGCTCGGGTGTTGGACACCCATCTTCACCCACTGAGGGTGCCGGCTCCCTCACGGCTGCTCCGTAGGTGTTGGCAGGTTGGTCGGGCATGCATCCCCACCCACTCGTGGACATTTACACGGACGCTGTCCCATCCATCCGATGGGTGTTTCCGGCTGTTCGTGGGTAGGTGACGTCCGTGTAAAAGTGGCCTTTGTTACATACCCCATTGTTTTGGTTTACAATAGTTAATATATATTAGGAAGATAATAAGGAAACTCTTATACAGGGTTCTGTAGAATTAAGTGGGTGTACAAAGTTATTTAATGGTTGTATATTCCATCATATTTGTGATAAACTAATTGACATCTTAGAACCTGAAATGTCTGTGTTTTCTTTGTATGATGTCCCATAACTTCCTCCATACTGCGTAGAATCCTTCTAGGTCCCCTTAAATTTCCACCTGAATTCTCTCCATTGATATGGTGAACCATAGTCTTTGAATCCACATATTAACAGTGGGGGCTTTTTCTGATTTCCAGTTTTGCAATATTGTGTAAAGTGCAGTGAGTCTCAATTGTTTGACAGGCCATTTTTCTTTCTTCTATTACAGCCAAGTCTGGAAAAACTCTCAGTAACACAAAGATTGGCTGAAAAGGTATCTCTTTACCTGCAAGCTCATTAAAATAAGGCCAGATTTTTTTCCAGAAGGCATTTATAGGTGGACATAATCACCAACAGTGCATAGTTGTTCCAACCTCTTGGCATCCATGCCAACATGTTTTAGGATAGCTCCCATTCATTTTATTTAATCTCCACGATGTTAGATACATTCTAAATGTCTTAATTTGTGGTTCTTTAACCGAGAGGGATTTTAAAGCTTTCTGCATAGCTTGCCAAATTTGAAACATCATTTTCTGGTCTATTATTGTTTGCAGGTCATCTTCTCAGGCTGACACACATCCCGCATAAGGAAAGTAATATATTTGCGTCAGGAAAGTAATATATTTTTTGTAATTCTTTGTATATTCGAGAGATAATGTGTACCTGGGAGGAGTCCCCATATGATACTTTTCTAATTCCTTTGGGTTCTCGAGCAAACTGTTCCTTATTCCTTTCATTATTAAATAAACTGTTCAGTTTTGCATAAACTAAAAAATCAGGATCTTTGCCTAACTTTTGTTTTAGGGTGTCTTGCGTAAGCAGTTGACCATTAACAAATAAATGCATGACCAGAATAATGCCCTTTTCTTCCCAAACTTTGTTGGTATTATCAATGATCGTAGGGATGGGCTAACAGGTCACGGTTCGGGTTCGGCCATTCAGTTTGGTCCGGTTTGGTTCACCTGTTCGGTTCGGCCGTTCAGTCCATTCGCTGAGTTCGGGTTCGGCCATTCGGTTTGGTCGTGTTCGGTTTGGTTCGGGTGTTTGGAAAAAGGCTCTCTGTGCAAGAAATGATGGCCCCAGACCCATGACAGTGGGTTCTGGGGCTACAGTGGCAGCTTCTGGATATTGGCCCCAGCCCTCCCTGCCTGTAACTTGACCCCAGAACCCTGGTGGCGGGTCCTGGGGCTGGAGTGGCTGTTTCTTGATGCTTTGGAAAATTGGCGCTCTGTGCGAGGAATGATGGCCATGGACCCATGACGCTGAGTCCTGGGGCTAGAGTGGCAGCTTCTGGATATTGGTCATAGCCCTCCCTGCCTGTAACTTGGCCCCAGAACCCTGGCAGTGGGTCCTGGGGCTGGAGTGGCTGTTTTTTGGTGCGGTGGAACGACATCGCCTCTG
>QEPC01011796.1:574439-600073 GCA_003113815.1 Sphenodon punctatus
TGGCCCCCCCTTGTGCCTTCTCCCTGGGGTTCCCCCCCAGCACCGCCTTGCCGGGGCTTTCCCCCCTGTGTGCTGCTGGGTCCCCGTGCTCACCTGGCCCCTTCCCGCGTGTGGGGTGGTGTCGGCTCCCTTGGTCATCTTGTTGGCCTTCCTGGTCACCATCGTGAGAGGCCGCACACGTGTTCCATGGTTCTGTCCTCCTTTACGGGCTTTCAGCCGGACATCTGGCTTCCCCCCCATGGGCATGTCTGCGTCGTGGCACATGCATGCCCCGCGGCGCCGGCACGGTGGGGCTCCGCCGATCTGGTCCGCATGGGTGTGGGTGTTTTTACTTTTACATGGACGCTCGGGTGTTGGACACCCATCTTCACCCACTGAGGGTGCCGGCTCCCTCACGGCTGCTCCGTAGGTGTTGGCAGGTTGGTCGGGCATGCATCCCCACCCACTCGTGGACATTTACACGGACGCTGTCCCATCCATCCGATGGGTGTTTCCGGCTGTTCGTGGGTAGGTGACGTCCGTGTAAAAGTGGCCTTTGTTACATACCCCATTGTTTTGGTTTACAATAGTTAATATATATTAGGAAGATAATAAGGAAACTCTTATACAGGGTTCTGTAGAATTAAGTGGGTGTACAAAGTTATTTAATGGTTGTATATTCCATCATATTTGTGATAAACTAATTGACATCTTAGAACCTGAAATGTCTGTGTTTTCTTTGTATGATGTCCCATAACTTCCTCCATACTGCGTAGAATCCTTCTAGGTCCCCTTAAATTTCCACCTGAATTCTCTCCATTGATATGGTGAACCATAGTCTTTGAATCCACATATTAACAGTGGGGGCTTTTTCTGATTTCCAGTTTTGCAATATTGTGTAAAGTGCAGTGAGTCTCAATTGTTTGACAGGCCATTTTTCTTTCTTCTATTACAGACAAGTCTGGAAAAACTCTCAGTAACACAAAGATTGGCTGAAAAGGTATCTCTTTACCTGCAAGCTCATTAAAATAAGGCCAGATTTTTTTCCAGAAGGCATTTATAGGTGGACATAATCACCAACAGTGCATAGTTGTTCCAACCTCTTGGCATCCATGCCAACATGTTTTAGGATAGCTCCCATTCATTTTATTTAATCTCCACGATGTTAGATACATTCTAAATGTCTTAATTTGTGGTTCTTTAACCGAGAGGGATTTTAAAGCTTTCTGCATAGCTTGCCAAATTTGAAACATCATTTTCTGGTCTATTATTGTTTGCAGGTCATCTTCTCAGGCTGACACACATCCCGCATAAGGAAAGTAATATATTTGCGTCAGGAAAGTAATATATTTTTTGTAATTCTTTGTATATTCGAGAGATAATGTGTACCTGGGAGGAGTCCCCATATGATACTTTTCTAATTCCTTTGGGTTCTCGAGCAAACTGTTCCTTATTCCTTTCATTATTAAATAAACTGTTCAGTTTTGCATAAACTAAAAAATCAGGATCTTTGCCTAACTTTTGTTTTAGGGTGTCTTGCGTAAGCAGTTGACCATTAACAAATAAATGCATGACCAGAATAATGCCCTTTTCTTCCCAAACTTTGTTGGTATTATCAATGATCGTAGGGATGGGCTAACAGGTCACGGTTCGGGTTCGGCCATTCAGTTTGGTCCGGTTTGGTTCACCTGTTCGGTTCGGCCGTTCAGTCCATTCGCTGTGTTCGGGTTCGGCCATTCGGTTTGGTCGTGTTCGGTTTGGTTCGGGTGTTTGGAAAAAGGCTCTCTGTGCAAGAAATGATGGCCCCAGACCCATGACAGTGGGTCCTGGGGCTAGAGTGGCAGCTTCTAGAGACATACTGGCCACAGCCCTCCCTGCCTTTAACTTGGCCTCAGAATCCTCACGGTAGGTCCTGGGGCTGGTGTGACTGTTTCTTGATGTGGTCAAATGACATCGCCTCCGTGTGAGGAACGATGGCACCATACCTACGATGGTGGGTCCTGGGACTAGAGTGGCAGCTTCTGGGTATTGGCCACAGCCCTCCCTGCCCGTAACTTGGCCCCAGAACCCTGGTGGTGGGTCCTGGGGCTGTAATGGCTGTTCCTTGATGCGGTGGAATGACATCACCTCTGTGAGAGGAATGACAGGCCCCAGAACCCACAGACAGCATGGGCAGCATTGGCACTAGCACCAGAAGACATTGGTTTCCAGTGTACAGAACCCTTGGCACAGACAGCATATAGACCTGGGGGCCATTGGCACCAGCAGACATTGGTTGCCAGGGTACAGAACCCTTGGCACAGATGGCATATAGGCCTGGGAGCCATTGGCACTAGCAGCAGCTGACATTGGTTGCCGGGACAGTCAGTCAGGTGGCATGGCATGAGAGGCAGACTGAGGCAGGGTTCGAGCTTTATCTAATATTATATATATCTATATTATAAATCTAACTGCTATTAACTATCTAACTATTATAAAACCAATTGAACTAAATAATGGAATATCTAACACCTAGTCCTACAAACACACTCTAAACTGAATCACTGATCTCTATAAACTATAACTAAGCTAACTTAACTAATAACTAACTCCTACCTAACTACTATAATCTCTCTCTCTATACAAATATACAATATTACACAGGGATGGGGGCGGGGAACATAGACAGCTCACAACAACACAGGGAGGGGTACAAAAACTGAAATAAAACCTAAATAAATCTAATCCTACTCTAATAAATAAAAAAACAGGGGAAGGGAATGAGGGATGGGAATATGGAGGGAGAGGGAAAGGGAAAGGAATGACTACAATGGAGGGTAGGAAGAGAGAGAACACAGGGATGGGTAAAAAATAAAAATAACAGGTAAATCTATCTAATATAATCTAAATAAATGAAAATATGAAGGTAAATGGGTTGGATGGGTGAAATAGGAGGAGGATAGCAGTGGTTTGAGGAGAACAAAACTGCTGGGAGAGGGAGCCTTCTGAAACACCTGCAGTGAACAGTGACTAGCTCAGAAAGTGTTGGGAAGGGGGGAGGCAATCAGCTTTGTTTCTTGCTACGCCCGCCTCAACACAAGCCCCATTGGCTCCGTGCAGTTTAGCCCGTGGCCAATCGCAGACTGCGAAGCCAGTGGTCTGAGGCGAAAAGGGATGGTGATTCGGCAGGCTAGCTGCTACTTCAAGCCTCTCCACCCCTGGTGCCTGGAAGTCTGCTCCTCAGCTGACTCCCCCTCCCTGTCACGTTTGACCTTCCAGTGACACACGAACTCACCCAAATGCGATCCGAACTGACCGAACTGTTTGGTCATTTTGACATTCGGATATAGTTCAGTTCAATCAGTTTGTGTTCGGATTCGGGTTTGGTCATCCAAACAGACCGAGTTCAGTCTGAACTCCGAACTTCCGAGCCGCGTTCGCAGATCCCTAGTGATCCCACTCTTCTTAGCTAAGGTACCAAAAACTGGTGTGTAGGGATACTTGTCTATAGCAATTTCAGCTTTATGAAGACAAGCTGTCCATGTTTTTAGGGCAAATATTGCAAATGGGTGTGTCAGATTACATACTAGCAATGGAGAATACTTGTCAGTTAAAAGGTGTTTAGAATCTTGTATTTGCAAATAAGTTTTCTCCATCTCCAACCAATCAGGGATGTCTTTATTGTGGTACCAAGCTTTTATACTCCACAAGGCAGAAGCCCAGTGATATAATTTTGGATCTGGTAGGTTAATGCCACCTTTATCCTTTTGTGTCTACATTATTACCGGCCTTACACATGGTTTTACTTTTTCCAGATTATTCTCGAGATTGGTTTGTTGATCAAAATAAAATGCTCGTGTGGAAGATCAATCAGTAGGGCAAACGAAGCATATATTAATTTTGGCAAAACTAACATTTTAATAAGATTGGTTCTTCCCAGCTATGATACTTGCAGCTTTTGCCATGAAGCTTCTTTTTGTTTTAATTCTTCTAAGGCGGCCAAAAAAATTGCCTTAATGCCTTGTAAAGATCTTTTAGGTTTTTGGTTATATTGCTACCAACCTAAATATTTAAGGCTAAGTTGCTGAATTTTAAAGGGGGTTGAATTTTCCAATTCTGTTTTGGATAATTTATGTTCATGAAAAAGGAGCATTTGTGCCTTTACTTTATAGCCAGAGACTGAACCAAAAGTTGTTAATAAATCAAGTAAATTTGGGACTGATTCTGGAAGCTCAGATAGAAAATGGATCATGTCGTCCATGTACATGGCAAGCTTGTGCTCCCTAGAGCCAATCTTAACACCTTTTATTTGTTGGATATGTCTGATTACAGCAGCAAGTGGTTCAATTACTATGTTAAATAAAAGTGGTGATAGCAGACACCCCTGTCGAGTTCCCCTAGTTAGTTTAAATGGATGTGAAATTCCACCATCGACAATTAGGCAGGCCTTGGGATATTTATATAATAGGTGGACCCACTTCAGGAAGTGCCCATCTATGCCCATCTTTGACATGGTTTCGAAAAGAAATTCATATTCTACCATGTCGAAGGCCTTCTCCGTGTCAAGCGATAAAATCACTGATGGGATACCAGTCCTCTTGACATGGAACATGATATTTATAACTTTGCGGATAGTGTTTATCCCAAGCCTTTGTGGCATGAATCCTGTCAGATTTGTAGAAATAAGCGTTGGCAAGAGTTCCATTAACCTGTTGGCTAGAATTTTGATTATGATTATTATGATTATTATCATTTATATATAGTGCCAGAAATGTACCTGGCACTTTACAGGGAATAAAATAGACACGGTCCCTGCCCAAGAGCTTACAATCTAAAGACAGAGGGAGGGGAGATAGGGAAGGGGGAACAGAGGGAGAGACAAGGGATGCAACATTCACGAGGATGCAAGAACTCAGGTACAGGTTCTTGACTTGGTTACAAATAAATAGGAGTTTGCAGATAACAAGTAGGGGATAATCCTGGGTGGGGGTGATTAGCAGGAGTTAGGAAAGGCGGAGTGGAAGAGGTGGGTTTTGAGAAGGGACTTGAAGGTGTGGAGGGTGGGGGCAAGGTGGACGAGGGCAAGGAGGGAGTTCCAGGCATGCGGGGCAGCGAGGGAGAAGGGACGAAGGCGGTTGGAGGAGCAGGGGAGGCGTGGGAGGGTGAGGGAGGGGATGGAAGAGGAGCAGAGTGCTCGAACAGGGATTTGGAGGAAGATCAGAGCAGAGAGGTAGGGGGGAGCAAGGTTATGAAGGGATTTTTAGGTGAAGACAAGGAGCTTGTGCAAAATACGCTCAGGAAGGGGAAGCCATTGGAGGGAGGAGAGGAGAGGAGAGGCTGCACATGGTCAAAGTGATGGGTTAGGTGGATGATCCTGGCAGCAGAGTGTTGAACAGAGATGAGGGAAGCAAGGTGAGAGCGGGGAAGGGCAGCGAGGAGGAAGTTACAATAGTCAAGGCGTGAGATGACTAGGGCGTGGATGAGAGTTTTGGCAGAGGAGACAGACAGAAAAGGGCGGATCTTAGCAATGTTGTGGAGGGAGAAGTGGCAGGATTTGGCCACGGAATCAATGTAGAGTTTGAAGGCAAGGTGCGAGTCGAAGATGAAGCCCGAGCTACGGGCTTGGGGTACAGGGAGGATGGAGACCCCTTCAATGGCAATTGACAGGGAAGAGGGAAAGGAAGGATTGAAAGGGAAGATAAGGAGTTCAGTTTTAGCCATGTTCAGTTTAAGTTGGCGTTTAGACATCCAGGCGGAGATACCGGAAAGACAGTTGGTGAGACAAGCTTGGATAGAGGGGTAGAGGGAAGGAGTGGAGAGAGAGAGAGTTGAGTGTCGTCAGCATATAGGTGGTATTGGAAACCATGGGAAGCAAAGCTTGACATCTATATTGATCAAAGATATAGATCTATACCGCTACATAGTTCCAATTTTTTTGGTGGCTTAGGGCATAGCATTATATTCACTTCATAGAATGATCTGGGCATTTCTAGTTATTTTAGAAATTAACTGAACACTCTTGTTAGAACAGGGGACATTATTTCATTAAATGTTTTATAAAATTGGGTTGGGTAGCTGTCAGAACCAGGTGCTTTATTAGATGACAGGTTTTTTTATGGCTATTGTCAACTCCTCCTGTTCAATGGGTTGGCTTAGGAATTGACTTTGCTGTGTTGTTAGGTGTGGGAGTTTTGCCATAGAGAGGAAGTTTTTAATACCTTCTTTTGTGTGGAGGTTGGAGTTATATAACTGTTGATAAAATTGAACAAGGTGATTTACCTATTAAGTGATGAACAAAGTGATTGCCTCTCTTAAAAAAGGAATATTTGGCTTTTGCTTTTGCTTTTTGACTTACCGAGCAAGAGCCTTATTGGCCTTGTTTGCTTTATCAAAATAAAAGGCCTTTGTTATCTAATTTGTTGAATTACTTGTTTTATTATTATTATTAACAAACATTTATATAGCGCCAGCAGTGTACCTGGCACTTTACAAAGTAATAAAATAGACAGGGTCCCTGCCCCTAGGGCTTACAATCTGAGAGACAGGAGCTGGGGGAGAGACTTAGGAAGGGGAACAGAGGGAGAGACAAGGGGTCTAACATTCATGAAGATGCGAGGTCTCAAGTGCACGTACTTGGCTTGGTTACGATGAGAATGACAGCAGGCAGGTCCATGTTGCAAGGATAAGGGTAAACCGATCGTAGGTATAGGAATAGTGGCTCAGCAGGATAAAGAGTCAGACAGAGCAGAGCGAAAGAGGTGAGTTTTAAGGAGAGATTTGAAGGTATGAAGGGAGGGGGCAAGGCGGATGTGGACAGGGAGGGAGTTCCAGGCATGGGGGGCAGCAAGTGAGAAGGGACGAAGGCGCTTAGGGGAGCAGGGAAGGCGTGGAAGGGTGAGAGAAGGGACAGAGGAGGAGCGAAGTGCACGGGCTGGAGTATGGAGGGCGATAAGTGCAGAGAGGTAGGGGGGAGCAAGGTTGTGAAGAGCTTTATAGGTGAAGACTAGGAGCTTGTGCAGGATTCGTTCAGGAAGGGGAAGCCAGTGAAGCGAAGAGAGGAGGGGCTGCACATGGTCGAAGCGACTGGCGAGGTAGATGACCCTGGCAGCAGAGTTTTGGACAGAGATGAGGGGAGAAAGGTGAGACCGGGGAAGGCCAGTGAGAAGGAGGTTACAGTAATCGAGGCGAGAGATGACCAGAGCATGAACAAGAGTTTTGGCAGACGAGACAGAGAGAAAAGGGCGAATCTTAGCAATGTTATGGAGGGAGAAGCGACAGGATTTAGCAACAGAGTCAATGTAGGGTTTAAAAGAAAGGGCTGAGTCAAAGATGAAGCCTAGGCTACGGGCTTGGGGGACAGGCAGGATGGTGACTCCATCAATAGTTATTGACAGTGAGGAAGGAGAGGAAGGATGAGGGGGGAAGATAAGGAGTTCAGTTTTAGCCATGTTGAGTTTGAGTTGACGTTGAGACATCCAGGTAGAGATGTCAGAGAGACAGTTGATGAGACGAGCTTGAACAGAGGGAGAGAGAGAGGGAGTAGAGAGATAGAGTTGAGTGTCATCAGCATAGAGGTGGTATTGGAAGCCATGGGAGGCAATGAGTTTGCCTAAGGATGAGGTATAGATCGAGAAGAGGAGAGGGCCAAGAACAGAGCCTTGAGGAACACCAACTGAGAGGGGGAAGGAGGAGGAGGCGGAGTTGGAGAGAGACACATTAAAGGAGCGGTCAGAGAGGTAGGAGGAGAACCAGTTATGGACAGAGCCACAAAAGCCAAGGGAGTGAAGGGAATCCAGCAAGAGTGAGTGGTCAACAGTATCGAAGGCAGCAGAGAGATCAAGGAGGACAAGAATGGAATAGAGACGTTTAGATTTAGCCACCAGAAGATCGTTGGTGATCTTAGTGAGAGCAGTTTCAGTAGAATGAAGGGGGCGGAAGCCAGATTGGAGGGGGTCAAGGGAGGAGTTGGAGGATAGGAAGTCAAGGCAGCGGGAGTAGACAACACGTTCAAGCAGCTTGGAAGCAAAAGGAAGGAGTGAGACAGGACGATAGCTAGAAGGGTCAGAGGGGTCAAGAGTGGACTTTTTGAGAATAGGAGAGACTGTGGCATGTTTGAAGGCAGAAGGGAAAGAGCCAGTAGAGAGGGAGAGGTTGATGATGTGCAGGAAGGAAGGGGCGACAGTGGGAGTAATGGAGGTGAGGAGGCGGGAAGGAATGGGATCAAGGGGGCAAGTGGAAGGGTTGGAGGAGGAGAGCAGAGAGGAGATTTCCTTAAGGGAGGCAGGGGAGAAGGAGGACATGAGAGAAGGAGGGGGAGGAGGGAGAGGGGTGGGAGTGGGAAGAGAGGAGTGGGAAGCGATGTCGAGGCGGATCTTGTCTATCTTGGAGGTGAAGAAGGAGGCAAGATCCTGAGCAGAAAGGGAAGAAGGAGGGGGAGGACAGGGAGGCTTGAGGAGGGAGTCAAAGGTAGAGAACAGGCGGCGAGGGTCCCGAGAACAGGACTCAATGCGGGAGGCATAGTAGTGTTGTCTAGCAAGGGAGATAGCAGAAGTAAGGGTGGAGAGACAGAATTTGAAGTGAAGGAAGTCAGCGTGAGAATGGGATTTGCGCCAGAGTCGTTCAGCAGCACGAGTGCAAGAACGGAGGTGGCGGATACTAGGGGTGAGCCAAGGACGGGGGTTGTGGGAGAAGGCAGGGCGGGAAGAGAGAGGGGCATGGGAGTCAAGTGTGGAGGAGAGAGAGGCGTTGAGAGCAGAGACAGCGGAGTCAGGGGAGGAGGAAGAGAAGACTGTAGGAAGAAGGGGAGAGAGAGAGGAGGCAAAGTCCAGGGGATCAATAGCTTGAAGGTCACGGAAGGGGCGTAGAGAAGGGGAAGAGGAGGGGGGACAGTGGGAAATGTTGAAAGAGGCAAGGAAGTGGTCTGATATAGGATGAGGATCGAAGGAGAGATCAGCAACAGAGCAGTTTCTAGAGAGGACAAGATCAAGAGAATGGCCATTAGTATGGGTGGGGGAGTTGGTCCAAAGGTGGAGGTTGAAGGAGAAACTTAATTGTTCTGTTTCAATTAAGTTTATTTGATTTTTAATGGTAGAGATTCTTGTTGCATTAAGTTTAGGCTGTTTTGCTAATTGTTTTATTTGCAAATATAGTTCTCTAATTTGTTGGGTTTTGTCTTTTTTTCAATAGGACCCCAAGGAAATAAATTGCCCACGGAGGACCACTTTGGCTCTTTCCCAAAGTGTTTGAGGGGAGATTTCCGGATGATCATTATGCTTCAAGAATTCCACAAATTCTTTTTGTATTGTTTCTTTGATCCATGTGTTATTTAAATAAACACATTTAACATCCATCTCTGGTTTTTATTTTGTAGAGGAATATTTAATTTAGTTTCTAATACCAGCAAGTTATGATCAGAAAAGGGTATTATTTGAATATAAGATTTATGGCATTCTCAGAGTACCGCCGGACTGACCAACATATGGTCTATTTTTGAGGACGTTTTGTGAGGACTGGAGTAAAAAATGAAGTCTTGGTGGTTTGGGTGCATTACCTGCCATATTTCTTTCCAGTTATGCTTAGCTAATAGCTGAGCCAAATGGTTTTGCTGTTTATTTAGTTGTGCCTTTGATGATAGATCCAGTGAAGAGAGGGGACTATTGAAATCACCACAAATGATTAATTTCCCCCTTGTTGTCCTATTTTTGGTATTAAATCAGCAAAAAAAATGGCAGTGTTATTATTTGGACCATATACAGATGCAAAATAATACTTTTCTTGTTCTATTGTCCCAGTGATTAAAAACATCCTCCTTCATCTCTGTCAAGACCTTGGAAAGCAAAATTAACTGTCTTAGACACTCCTATTAAAACTCCTTCCTTTTCTTTTTTCCCATTTGAAAAATATATCTGATAATTTATATTTTGAAACCACTGGTTCTCCTGCTTTAGGAGGTGAATATTCTGTGTAGCAAAGATATGCAGATTGTTTTGATTTATGTGTTGCCACATCTGTTTTCATTTAACAGAGTTGTTTAGATCATAGACATTAAATGAAATAATTTTTAAGTTAGCCATCTCTTGTCAAATAGCTTCTAGGTATTTGATCGTTGATGATACCTTTTTTAGTGTATCTTGATTTTAGTATCATTTTGGTTTTCCCCACGCAGACAGACAATGAAGAGTATACCTTTGTAAGCTGTATGTAACAAATAAGGCATATAACAATTTTTAAACTTAAATTTACAAAAATTACTTTGGCTGAAACCACCACCAAAACCAAGGTTAAATAACCTGAGGGACCTTTAACAATGGAGAAACGTGACAGTAGACTATTGCTCACAGCAATACCCGCATACCTGAATTAATGCTATGCCTTGTAGGTAAGTAAAACAGAGGAGAAAACCCTGAACCCTCTTGCATAGAGCTGTAATCAATAAGAATTTGAAATAAGGCAACAAGTAAAAGGCTTTTACGTCAAATTAGTCCTGTTGAGGTGTTATAATAGAACCGCCTTCCCCCCTTTTAAAAAAAATAAAATAAAGGAGTTCAACCCCTATTCTATTTTAACAATAAAATTGTAAACTATTAACTCAGCATTTGCAGCTTTATGCATGTAGCTTAATCCCCATCTTGGTTATACCTAGCTCAAATAATCTGCTGCAATTCTTAATAGAACTATATTATGAATGGTCTTGAGGTGTTTTTCTTACACAGTTTTGCTCCATAAAAGTAAGCCAGTGAATGTTCAGTCTCCGTATCTGAACACTGATAATTTTTCAAGGGTTCTGTTAATTTGAAAGCAGTTTGTGAATACTTATTAACAAATATAATACATATACAGTATGAAAGTATCTAGCATTGAACTGCTTATTAAACATTTTTAAAGAGAACAGTAAAGAAAGTGAGACAGAGATCTACTCACCCCTCTCTGCTGTGTTTTGATGAAGTTGGTATCTTATCAGTACTTTAGAGGGGCTTAAGTGGCTCCATCTTTGTTTCTTGAAGCTTGCCTGGTTCTTGTCAATATAATACTCCAGCTCTTCTTCATCATTGAAAAAATGCTGTTTGCCCCGATCAAAGAAGAACTTGGCTGGGTATAGGATCTGAGTCTTCATCCCCATTTTGCTAAAATTTTCCATCTGTCATTTCCATGCTTTACTTTTTTGGACTGTTTCATATGCTCAGTCAGGAAAAATTGTAAGTTTTTTTCCCCTCATACTGCAGATCTGACGAGGATCTTGCAGCTCGGAGAACGGCTTCCTTATCTTGAAAGTGAAAGCAGCGTACAGTGATCGCTCAAGGGACTTCATGATCCTTAGGCCACAGATGCAGGGATCTATGTGCTCTTTCTAGCTTGAAGTTGTGGAGGGCCCAATTTTTTGGGAAAGCCGTTTGCAGAACTTTTAAGATCAAGTCTCTGGCCCCACTAGTTTCTGATTCTTCTGGCACCCCCATAAATCTTAAGTTGTTAAGGCGCGATCTGTTCTCCAGATCCTCTAGTTTATCTTTTAAAGAACTCACCAGATCTTCAAGCTAGGAGATCCGGTTGTCTTGTGTGTTGCCCCGGTTTTCCTGATCTCTGACTCATTGCTCAAGCGAGTCCATACAAAACGTCATCCATTTACGACATCCATTTTCTCACTTAAGACTATTAAATTAGAATTGATTTGATCAATGCCTTTTTTGGTAGAGGATATTTCTTCCTTAATTAATTGAAACATAGACATGAGCTGCTGAGAGGAATCGGAGTCTCAGGACTCATCTGATGTGGGCGCCGCCATTTTGTCGGGACCGATCTCCAGATTTCTCCTGCTCCTCCAAGGCAGGTACAATTCCAATTATTTTTTTTTGCTATTTTTTTTTTCTTCCCTTGGTCATTCCTTATGTCCAGGAGGTGTTGCAGGGTCATTTTTCAGCATAAATGGATTCAGGTTTACTGATTTTAGGAACGGGCTCACCCAAGCTTCAGCCTAGCACGTCCTATTGCTTGCGCATGCCCATTTGGTCCCCTCAAGCAGAATGATTTTGCTGCAGTTAGGAGTAGTTACATCGCACCTATGTATTCATACTGGACATTGGATTGGGGAATAGAATATTATTTACTAGCAAAAGTAAAACGTAATTTGTTAGGCTACGCACTGAACAAATGCCAACCACAGTCCTTGTAGGCCAACGATTGAAAATTCCAAGGGAATTAAGGCTATGCCCAGTGCTGTAGAAAATATTTCCCATTATGTCATGGAGTTTGCCCTTTTTGATGAACCTAGGACTAGATATATCCTTCCCTCACTTAAAATTAAGCATTTCTCGAACATAAAGAATATCATTTGGCTTTTTCAGCAAAATGACTTTGATGATGATTTTAATCTTGCTTTATTTGGTTATAGAGCGGAAATGATTAGACATAAGTTTCCTAAGATCGTAGTTAGTTTATTGCACTGGCCAGAGGCCATGACAAAGATAAATAAAACAAATAAACAATACTATCAAAATAAAACCTATACTAATAAATCTAAATGAAAGCAATAAAAATAAATATAATAAAATACACACCCTCAGAAGAGTACACACATGCCCCCAAACTGCAGTATAACATAAAATAAGAAAAATATTGCAGTTATGTTGACTGAGGATAGTAATTATTATAATTGCTAGTGATTTATTAACTGTGTATAAGCAATAATGAATTTCATTTTTGGATTTGGTATTTTATAGTCTTTATTAGATTTTGTGGTTTTGTATTACTTTTATTTTGGCCTTGGCAAAACCTGTGCCAAGGAATAAAGAACTAAGCTACCCGTTAGTTTAATGGGATGTCCCCTAGTTCTAGTACTAGTTGAGAGGGTAAATAACCATTGCCTATTTACATGTTCCACACCACTCCTGATTTTATAAACTTCTATCATATCCCCTCTCAGTTGTCTCTTCTCCAGTCTGAAGAGCCTCAACCTATCAAGTGCCTCTCTTCATACAGGAGCCATTCCATGCCCTTTATCATTTTTGTTGCCCTTCTCTGCACCTTTTCTACTTCTATATCTTTTTTGAGATGGGGCGACCAGAACTGCACACAATACTTATGGTGCGGTCGCACCATGGATTTATATAGTGGTGGTATGATATTTTCAGTTTTATTCTCTATCCCTTTACAAATTATTTCTAACATTCGGTTTGTTTTTTTGACTACCACCTGTCCCACAACAGAGCAAGAGTCAGCCAAAAGGGAGACCATGCAGCAGGATGACAGCCAGGCCAGCACAGTAAGTCAGCGCATCGGGGGTGGGGGTGGGAGGGCAAGGGGGAAGGTTGCCATCCCACAGTATGCACAACTTGTCTGTGGTGTGTATCTATCACTATGTTCACAGACATCCACCAGCACCACCAACCCAGGTGCATTGGGAGTGCAGACCACCGCCATGCTCGGCGAATGTCCCCGAGCCATCCACCAGAAGTGGGTCCCTTGGACCGAGGAAGAGACTATGGCATTTATCGGTTGGGGGGGGAGGAGGCAGTTCCAGTATGACCTGTGCAAAAGGCACAGGAATGAGCAGGTGTTCCAGGGGATCGCCACCTGGATGGCAGAGTTCGGCTACCACCAGGACATCAGCCAGTACCAGCAGCAGACAAAGAACCTGAAGAGGGCTACAATGAGGTGAAGGACAATAACTTTAGGTTCGGCTGCAGCCACCAAACATAGCAGTATACAAACTCCTAGACACCTTCCTCTGCATGAACATGTCCGTAGTTGTTCTGCGCCTCACCAAGGTTTGCTTTTGGGTGGACGGCCCTCTCCCACTGCCAGTCCATGCTGCACCTACTCAAACTGCAAGCATTCTGCCCCCCCCCACACACACACGGCCAGGCCCTCAGGGACAAAGTTTGGCCACACCTCCAGCAAAGCTGTGACTCCGAGGACACCCCCACCACCTCGGGACCCTCAGCCTCTACTCCCTCAACCCAGAGAGCCAGCAGTCAGTCCTGGAAGAAGCACGGGTAGAAAGGACAGAGCCCCTGGGGAAAGTGGAGCCCAAGGGGAGCGGTAAGTGAATGCACTGGAGGGGGGTGGGGTGGGGTTTAGGTGACCCAGCCATAGGATGGATCAGCCAGATAATGCCAGTCACCAACACACTGTGTTCACAGGTGCCCAGGGTGGTGAGTGGGAGGAACCAATCGGAGTCCGAAGATGCAGAGGAACCATGTGGTGGATGGTAGCCATGGCAAGCAGGTGGGAGGGTACCATAGTAGGCCAGTGGGGGCTTGCATGCTGAACAGGCAGCCACAGAGGGCAGAGGGGACAGTGGGTGCTGAGGCAACAGACATAATGGCTTGGGGAAAAACACTGGCCTGATAAGGCAGGTGTGTGGTGGCCCGAGCCAACATCTGTCAGGTCTGCCAGTGGGAGTGGCACCAGCCTGACTATCTGCACTCAGTGGAACGGCCCTATGGACATGGACCCAGCAGTGCAGGGAGGATCTGACATGGGAGCTGCTGGAGGACACTATGCAGTGGACAGATGAAATCCAGGACGCCATCCAGGAGCTGGCCATGGACCACTGATGGTTCCTTGTGCACCACTGAAGCCCACGTGGAATGCCAGATGGAGAGGTAGCAATAGGACTGGGACCTCTATCAGATGGAGGAATGCCAAAGGGCTGTGGAGAGGGAGGGCCACGGGCTGTGAGATAACATGCAGCAGTTCCTTGGCATGCAGTGCACCCTTCTCTACTACATGGCCACTACAAGTGCTTTAACTGCTGCTGTAGGGCGGGTCCCAGTTAGCAACCTCCCACCACGCACCCCCAGATGTCAACCACTTGGCCAGGTCTCACCGTTAGCGAGCCCCATGGCCAAAGGGCTCAAGGACTCTAACCCCTGTGTCCATCCGGGACTGCCCAACTCACCAGCAGCCAGCCACCGTAGCAACCTGGCCTGCTACTGTGGAACCTCAGGTGGAGGAGGTGGTGGAGGAGGAAGAGATGACAACCCCTCCAGGTGAATCAGCACCAAAACAAACATGGCCAGCTGTGGGCAGGAGGGGGTGAGACCATGAGATATATGTGCCAGAGACAAAGTATCTCTCTGGCAACTCTCAGTACCGTCACTCTGCTCCCTGTACAGGGGCACTGGCTCATGGCTGGCAATGGGGATATGGTACTCCAAGGCAGTGCCATCAGTTTCACAAATGTTATGCAAGACGCACATGGCTGTGACCATCAGGGGAGCTATTTTCACCTTGAAGTCGATCCATTGAATGATGGATCTGGATCACCATATACCAGGAGACACTCAGCTACCTGTTGAACTGGGTTTGTTCTGGGGTGTGGACTTAATGAGCCATGTCATTAGAGGGTAGGCTGGGGTCCCCAGGATGATGAGCTTCATGAGCACCCCCTCTATGTTGTTGATATTGGGCCCAAAGTCCCCCATATACAATCCGGGTGAAGAACGGGGACTGCCACAGGATGGTGGGCATCAAGACTCAGGGCAGAGCAGCTGGCCGCCACATCTGTGAACCAGCCATGGTGGTCCACGTCTACCGCCTGCAGGACCATGGAGTGGTACCCCCTTCCGGGTGATGTATTCATCCTGGCTATGGAGTGGGTAGATGATGGCAATGCGGGTCCTGTTGATTGCCCCAGTGCATTTTTTAAATTATTTATTTAAAATTTAAAAATAATATCCCGCCCCTCCTGCCCACATTTGGGCAACCCCCCAACCCAGGAGGCTTTTATCACCTCCTCGAGGTCTATCAGCTAGGCCGCCCTGTTGAACAGAGTGGGGCTCGATGGCTTGGCAGAACTGCAGCAGGATGGCACGAGCGGTGCATGTTCCCACTACGAACTGCTGGGCCACAGAGAAGCAGGAGTCTGGTGTGGAAAGTATCCAAATGGCAATAGCCACACGCTGCGCCACAGGTACAGGTGGTGTTATTGTTATAAGCATTTGTATAGTGCCAGCTGTGTACCGGGCGCTTTACAGAACAATGAGATAGACGCGGTCCCTGCCTACAGCTTACAATCTAATAGACACGGAGGGGGAGACAAGGAGAGGGGACATAGGGAGAGACAAGGGATAAATAACATTCAAGCGGATGTGAAGTCTCAGGTGCACGTGCTTGGCTTGGTTGCAGTTAGGCAGGAGTCTGCGGGGAGGACAGACAGTAAGTGTTGGGAGGAAAGTTCTCTGGGACATGTGGAAATGGGCCACTCACTCAACCTCTCCCCACATGGCCAGAACCATCTCCCACCACTCCATCATCCTGCGTATGAGCCAGGTGAACCAGCTGATGGGCATCACCTCCCAAAGGGCGAAGATCACTGCTGCGATGTCCTGGGACAAGTAACCCGTGGCCCACAGCAGCTCCCCTTGTAGCACCTCCATCCCCGCCAACATGGCCTATTGTCAGTGGATGGGGGCTAATGTCCGGCACCCAGCCATGCACGCACACCCCAGATGCCAGCACTGTACTACCCTTGCCTGAATCCTGCTGAGGATTCTGAGGCATCTGGCAACGGGCTTGTGCCAGGCTCAGCAGACGGTTTGCACTGCTTGGAGTGCTCACAGTCATGCCTCAGCGGTTGTGAGGAGGAGTTGAAGGGCAGCTAGGTGCTCATGCTCTTTCTCCTGCCGATGGCAGTGGTGCCTTCAGACACTACACTGGAGCCTTTGAAGTGGTGGCACGCCATGTGTAAGCACCTATTTACCATCACCTGGCTGCACGCCTATCTGTTGGCTGGGATAGTCAGCTGAGAGTCTGTTTCTGACCTCCGCCAGATGCTGCCTCCCTGCCCCGGCCCTGTGCTGGCTCATCTCCAGCTTATCGGCACTGTGGGATCATGGCATCTATTCTGGGGGAAGTGGGAAATGGGGGGGCAGAATGGAACCCCATGTAACAAAGTGGCCAGGCATGTGGCTCCCTGGGACGCTTGAGGTCTCTGTCTGGGGATTGCTCTGTTTGAGCCGTGCTCCAACTTGATTGGCATGGACTCAGGCATTTCCTTATCTTGTGTACGTTACACTTCTTTTCTCATTTGAAAGTAGCCTATGCTACTCCTGGCCCCCATTCTGATGTCCTGGGATCATTCTGCATACTTGTTCTTGGACCAGGTTCCAGCCTGTGCCTGCTGCTTCCCCTTGGCATATGGGGCATGGATAGATGGGGGGTGGTGGTTGTCTGACACCGTTGCCCTGACTGCTGTGTTGCTGAGGGTGTGTGTGCAGGGGCTGCTGGTTGACCCATCCTCCAGGAAGGCCTACTATGGGGTTGTGAGCTGGTATATGCAGCTGCTGGGGCACCATTTGTGTAGGACAGAGTGCGAGCACTGCACAGCTGAGCTGGGATATAAAATAAAAGGAGCTGCCTAACTGAGTCAGACCAGTGATCCATCTTAGACCACTATTTTCACAACCTGACACAGCAGCAGCATTTCAAATCCAGATGTCCAGGGTCTCCAGCAGGGGCCTCACTCACAGATGCACTCAGTCCACGCACACACCACAATCTTCCTCGCACACTAGTAGCTTCAGTGATTCACAAGAACGCAACATACAACAAAGGGAGGCCAGTGTCATGGGCATGAAGCACCGATCACCAGCAAGGATAGCATGAGAGAGCTTCATTTATATAGGACTGGTCTAGGCGGTGCCTTAGCTGCTCTGAGTGCTGCGGGGCTGGAGCTGGAGGCATGGCCTGTGGGAACTTTGCTGGAGTGCTTTCTGGGTCAATCCATGCTGTCGCGGGGGTGAAGCCTCACCCAGCGATGTGCTTCCCCCTGCGTCTGCTGCATCGACGTCCACAGGTTCTGTCTGTATCCTCGCCCCTGTAGGAGGTGCGGCCAGCTAGGAAGCATCAGGGACTTGTGGTGTGGCGGAGTGGGTGAGCACGGGGTCTGGTGCCCCCTGGCTTCCCCAATGGCTTCTCCAATGTCCCCTCCCTACGGCTGTGATCCTTATAGCATCCCCCCTCCAAGGACGATATCGGCACACGGGTCGAGGCTTCAAGGGATAACGAGCATGGAACAGTGGCACAGGATGTAGAGCGTGCACATCAGTTGCCTTTTCCCAGGAGTGCTCTGAGGGACCATACCCTTTCCAGTCAATCAAGCAGAAGAGCTGCCTGCGATGTCGTCGTGCATCAAGGATTCCTGCGATACAAGCAGTTGGGAGTCGGTTGATGTAGTGCCATGTTTAGGGGACTGTGCAGGCTTCAAAAGAGACATATGAAAGGCCGGGTGAATGTGCAAATGTCAGGGCAGGCTGACTGTATGCGCCACTTCATTGATTCTTCGAGCGATGGGGAAGGGTCCCATGTACTGGTAGTCCAACTTGGAGGAGGGTCTCCTGGAAGGGTAATGATGCCAGTCAATTCAGATCCAATCCCCCGGTTGGTATTCCTGGGTGGGTTGACGATGCTGGTTGGCTTGTTTCTTGTAATGTTGACGCGCTAAGTGGAGCATTTTCGTGGCCACTTCCTGTGCCTTGTGGATCCATGTAACCAAAGCCCCGGTGGCAGGGACTGCTACGGCTGTTTGTTCAGGGAGACAGATCCGGGGATGGTAACCATAAGTCACAAAGAAGGGTGAGGAGCCCAGGGAGGCATTCAGGGTGTTGTTATACACAAACTCTGCAAGTGAGAGTAAATCGTACTAATCATCTTGATGGTAGTCCGTGTAACACCAAATATACTGTTCCAAGGTTTGATTGGTACGTTTCACTTGTCCATTGGTTTGTGGATGGTAAGCGGTTGTTAGGCATATTTTGATTTGGAGGCTGGCCAAGAGCGCCTTCCACAACCGTGAGGTGAACTGCGTCCCTCGATCCAACACAATTTCCAAAGGTATTCCATGTAGGAGCGGGTGTTGTGCTGTTTGAGCAGTGGTGGGCAATCCGGCACAAGCTACGAAGTGTCCCATTTTGGAGAAGTGGTCTACAATAACTAGAATCGTGGTGCAGGCATGAGACGGAGGTAACTCGACAATAAAATCCAGTCCAATCTGTTGCCATGGCCCTCGGGGGAGCGAAGCCAGCTGTAAGAGGCCTTGAGGCTTTTGTCGAGGTACCTTTGTTATGGCGCATACTGTTCATTTTGCGACGTAGTCTCTTGTATTGGTTTTTAAGTTGACTACCAAAATTGTCATTGCACCAAGTGCAATGTGCACTTGACCCCTGGGTGACCAGCTAGTGGGGCATCATGATGTCCCCACAAAATCTGGGATCGCGCCGTCTTTGGTACCAAGATCTTACCTTGACGGTAGTATAGACCCCCTAGGTTGTTGTACGCGTTAGAACTCCCGGGGGTGGTGGTTAGTGCTGGGAGTATTCTCGCAGTTATGTAGAGGAAATTAGGGTGGCCACAGTAGTATGGGGTTTCAATAAGAAGTTGCTCTTGTTGTCCAGAGGATCCCCTGCCTCCGTACAACTGGATAGGGCATCAGCCAAGATGTTTTGATGGCCGGGTTGATATCGGATAACGAAGTTGAATCAAGCGAAGAACAGAGCCCATGACGGGCATTGGCAATACGAGTAGTCTGTAAATATGTGAGATTTCAGTGGTCAGTTATGATGGTAACGGTGTATGTGGCTCCTTCTAGGTAATGTCTCCAAGTAGTAAAGGCCGCCTTGATGGCTAAGAGTTCCCTATCCAAGATGGTGTAATTTTTTTCTGCGCTTGAAAGCTGTCGGGAATAATACGCACAAGGCAGGAGCTTCTCTCCATTGGGTTCTGCTTGGAGGAGCACAGCTCTGATGACGATGCTAGATGTGTCCGTTTCCACTGGGTAAATGGTTTATTGAAATCGGGGTGTTGTAGTATGGGGGCTTGAGTAAAGATCCTCTTTAAACTTTCAAAGGTCCGTTGTTGAATTGTCCATTCATAAGGCACGCCTTTGTAGCAATAGCATGAGGGGTTCAGTGGCCTTGGCGTAATTGGGAATATACTGGTGGTAATAGTTGGCGGTGCCCAGAAAATGTTGAAGGGCCTTGACCGAGGAAGGGGGTATCCATTGCAGGATTGCGGTTATTTTCTTTTTATCCATTTCAATCCCCTGCAGCGAAATGATAAAACCCAAGAAGTCGATAGATTTACATGGAACGCATACTTCTCTAGTTTGCAGACGAGGCGATTTAGGAGTAACCGGCATAGCACGGTGCGAACCTGCTGTACATGTTCTGTCAAGGTTGATGAGAAAATGAGAATATCATCCAGGTAGGCCACCACGTACGTATCCAACATATCACGGAATACAGCATTTATAAGGTGCTGAAAGGTGACTGGGGCGTTTGTCAGACCGAAGGACATGACAAGATATTCAAAGTGCCCATACCTGGTCCAGAAGGCAGTTTTCCACTCATCCCCCTGATGGACTCGCAGCAGGTTATACGCCCCACGGAGATCCAGCTTAGTGAAAATCTTAGCCCCATGCAAGCGATCCAATAGTTCAGGAATCAAAGGGAGTGGACAGTGATTTTTTTATAGTGTTCGCATTAAGTCCACGATAATCAATACAGGGGCAGAGACCCCCGTCCTTTTTAGGGATGAAGAATAGCGGCGCCCCTGCAGGTGACAACGAATGTTGGATAAAGCCTTGTTTCGGGCTATTATTTATGTATTTTTTCAAGGTGACTAGTTCTGGGATGGAAAGCACATAGATGCGTCCATAGGGGGGCTCCATCCCTGGTACTAACTCGCTGGGGCAATCATAGGGGCGATGAGGGGGTAGGGTAGTGGCTTTCTCTTTGTCGAATACATCGGCAAAATCTCGATATTGGGCTGGTAACTGTCCAGGAGGGGCAGATTCCACGGTAGCCAGAGCACCCCGTGGGGATGTCAAAAGACAGTGCGAGCTGCAAACTCCGACCTGAAAGTCAGCTTCTGGTAGGTCCAGTGAACGCTAGGATTATTCTGATGGAGCCATGGCATACCTAATACTACCGTGAACATTGGTGTGGCCACAAGATCAAACTACATCCATTCCACATGTGGACCTATGGTCACTTGAAGGTCAATAGTCCGGGCGACGATGGGGCTGGAAATGAGAAGGGAACCATCTATGGTGTGAACTTGTTCCGGAGGGGACCTCTGGATGTTGTGTCGTAGCAGAAACCCCTTGTCCATAAAGTTCCTGGAAGTTCCTGAATCTATTAGGGCCCCCACAATAAGACTCCAGATTGAATATGTGCCCAGCATGATAGGTATTTGCACATGTAAGGCATTACTGGGTACTGCGTCCCCGGCCTGGGAGTTTATAAGCAGGTGTGTGTCCTGTATACCCGGGAACCCCCCTACAGCTCCCGGGGCCAGGCTTTTCCCTGCTCCTGTAGCACTGGAGGAAGTGAGGGACAACTTCAAGCAAAGTGTGCCGGGTCCCCACAATAGAAGCAAAGGTGACGGGCCCAATGATTTTCTCATTCTGCAAGTTAAAGGCCCCCTAGAGGCTTCTATCTGCATAGGCTCAGGGTCAGTCTCTGGGGTGGCTTCATGCTTTCCCGTTACGGGGGACAGTACTCGTGGCACTGGTCCTCGAAAGGGGTTTTGTTGCCTCTCCCGCTTACGTTCCGTCAGCCGCTCATCTATCTGGAGGGTCACGGTAACCAACGCCCCCCAGGTTTTGGGTATCGTTCTAAACGCAAGCTGGTCCTTCAACTCATCGCTCAAGCCCTGCCGAAACATCACATTCAGCACGTGCTCTGACCAATTAAAGTCCACTGCCAGCTGCTGGAACTTCGTGATATAGTCCAAAAGAGGGCCTCGCCCCTGCTTTAACCCCACAATGGTGTTTTCTGCATCTTTAACACAGTGGAGATAATAAAAAAGAAAAGTAAACTCACGGATAAACAGCACATAGTCTGTCAATAACGGGTTTTTACCGGTGAGCAGCGGCGTGGACCCAGCCAAGGCGGTACCCTCCATCAACCCTATCACGAATGCCACTTTCTGAGCATCAGTGTCATAGGTTTTCAGTTGTTGAGCAAATGTTAACATAGAGCCCCAAACCCCTGAAACACCCATCAATCCCCAGAAAACTTGGAAATGACCTTTTGGCTCCCCAGGTACTGCCGCAGTGGCCCCCAATGTTGCAGGACCCGGGAGGATTGGCAAGGGTGGAGGGGGTGGGGCACCACCGCAGGGTGCACCACGGGATGTTGCTGCTCCTTTATGTCCTTTATCTCCATTGCTAGGGACTGCACCGCTCGTGTGAGTTCCTGAAGATCCGCTGCTAACTCCATGATTAGGGGCCCACTATGTATCCCAAGACAGGGGGAATTAAGGGGTATTTGTAGAAGCTGGTGATACTGTGTGGTTTGGGGGAAAGGAAGGGGCACACGGACTCCACACAAGCCTCCTTTCAGGGACAGCAAGGTAGTGCTTGGAAACAAACCATCAGGATCTAATAGGTCAGTCCCCAGCCTAGATCATCATTGGGCACTGGGAAGCGTGCACACCTTAACGCTGTCACAACCCACATGCACGCAGGGCCCAGGAGAGGGAATGGGGTGAGAGACAGTGCAGGGGGGAAGGAGTGCCTGAACCCCTGGAACGGAAGGGGGGGATAGGGCTACCACACTGCAAATACCCAGGAGAAGTGACCTATGTGAACACCCACAAGGATAGAGACTTACCTGATTCACTCAGCACTCACTCACAGATGCACTCAGTCTACGCACACACCACAATCTTCCTCGCACACTAGTAGCTTCAATGATTCACAAGAACGCAACACGCAACAAAGGGGGACCAGTCTCATGGGCATGAAGCACTGATCACCAGCAAGGATAGCATGAGAGAGCTTCATTTATATAGGCGGCACCTCAGTCGCTTTGAGCGCTGCGGGGCTGGAGCTGGAGACGTGGCCTCTGGGAACATCGCTGGAGTGCTTCCTGGGTCACTCCATGCTGCAGCATGGGGTCACGGGGGCGGAGCCTTGCCCAGCGATGTGCTTCCCACTGCGTCTGCTGTGTCGGTATCCACAGGTCCTGTCTGCGTCCTGGCCCTATAGGAGGTGCAGCCGGCTCGGAGGCATCAGGGGCTTGCGGTGTCCCGGCAGAGCGGGTGAGTACGGCGTCTGGTGCCCCCTGGCTTCCCCGATGTCCCCTCCCTTCGACTGTGATCCTGTGATCGTACCATGCAGGGCGGGCAGATATGGTTGCTGCAGTTTCTTTTGTCTGCAGTTCGCCATGGCTGTATGTTATGGCAGGGTGCTGTGATTGGGCTGGATGCTCACCTGTGTGTTTGGTTCCTCCTTCCTACCCGTGGCATGAGGACAGTGGGATGACTTTCCATCCACCTGGGTTTACCTGCACGTTTGTCCTGTGCTGCATACTGCCCCAGGGAGTGGCAGTTGCTGTGGCCTTCCTTGCCCCTGTCTCGTTTGTTTTCAACCACTGTTGAAGAAATAGTACTCTGTTTAGGCAAACCTTACATACTCCCTTGTTTGTTGCAATGACAAGGAACGTGACTGCATTAGGCAATTATAAAATATGCCATACGGCTGAGTTTGCAACATCCTAGTGCTATTAGAAACCCTTCCAATGGTTGCAGCCGGTTGGATTTAATTTCCAGAGAGCCCTGCCTCGTGCTATGAGCCACCTGGTACATTCAGATCTATAGCAAGCTGTCTACCATTTGCCAATTTCTGTTACATTTGCTCTGCTGTGTTAGAGTAGGTGTTTCAAAATAATAGTTGTGTTCCCAATCCATGTTCACTGTTTTAACAAACACAGTGCAGTCACAGCAGTGCCTTTTTTTGTAAGTGAGGTCTCCTACTTGATGATTGACTTTGGCACCCATTGTTCTGTTTGGCACTTTAACTCAGCAAGCACAATGTCTGACAAGTACCAGTCAGTAGACCATACAACCATGGCTTTAATTAGAGATGAGGGAGCACAGTGTTTGGTTTCTGAATTCTAGAATACAATTCTGACCTTCAAACCACACCTTTTGTCATTATTTATTTATTTTAACAATTTTTTACCCTGCCCCCTCCTGCCTCAGGTAGCTCAGGGTGGATAACATAGAAAATAAAACCGTATAAAACCTATAAAAACAACAATAAATAATGGGGGAAGTAAAACAAAAGCAACCCCCCTACACCCTTTACCCATCTCTCTCACCAAAAGCCTGGCGGAATAGCCAGGTCTTACACATTTGTTGAAAGGAGGAGAGGTCCGGGGCCACCCAGGCCTCTGCTGGAAGTGAGTTGCACAGCCTTGGTGAGGTCACTGAGAACACCCTCTCCATAGTTGCCCTCCGAGCAACTCGGGGGACTTCAAGAAGGGCGCTCCCAGCGAACCACAGGGGCTAATCTAGCTTGCGGGGAGTGAGGCAGTTCCACAGGTATGTAGGGCCGAGACCATGTAGGGGTTTATAGGTAAGCACCAACACCTTGAAGCGGGTCCAGAAGACTATAGGCAGCCAATGCAGAGAACAGAGCACTGGTGTAATGTGCTCTTGGCAACCCATCCCCATAAGAAGATGGGCTGCCGCATTCTCCACCAGCAGCAGCTCCTGAACCGGTATCATGAGTAGCCTCATAAGCGTGTTATGATAGTCCAGTCTTGAGGTGATGAAAGCATGGATAATGGTGGCCAGGTCAGAGTCTGAGTCATATGGCCGAAGCCACCACACAAGATGTAACTGGCAGAATGAGTTCTTTGCCACAGTCCCGACTTGGACATCCAGGCAGAACTAAGAATCAAGGAGCACTCCCAGACTACGAACCTGGGGGACCAGACGAGGATGACAGGGGACACCACACCCACCGCCTTACCCACCAACATTACCTCCGTATTGTTGGGATTCAGCCTCAGTCCGCTTGCCCTCATCCAGTCCCCCGCAACCGCCAGACACTGAGTAAGCACAGAGACTGCCAGTCTGGGTCGGATGAAAAAGAGAGGTATAGTCAGCCGCGGTTCCCCCTGCAGGGAATTATGGGCGGTGCCCCCCAAAGCCCGGCGGGGGCACCGCCGTGACGTTAACAGTTTTTAAAAAACAAAACAAAAAAAACCCGCGCCGCTGCTTATGACAGCTACAGCGGCCTCTGAGCTGCTGCAGAGGCTTCTGTAGCTGTCACTGAATTCGTTCTCCCTTCGGGGACCCACCCACTCTGCTGGGAGAGGGAGTGGGTCCCCGAAGGGACGAAAAGGTTCAGCTGATAAGCCGCCCAAAGTGTTTTCCTATGGAAAACATGATTTGGGCGGCTGAACTCCTCCGTCCACAGCACGTATGGGACGTGCTGTGGAGGGAGGGGCTACAGCCTTCCATTGCGCTCAATAGGCGCAATGGAAGATCTCGCCAGGGCGGTTGCGCTGACAGCCCTGGCGAGATAGCTTGGCTCGGGGGACTGAGGAAGGGAGAGCAGTGCGCATGCGCGCTTCCTCCCTGCCTCAGTCCCCTGAGAGAGAGTCATGCCACGCGCAAGTTCCTGGTGCTGCCGCTCCTGCTTCCTGCCATATGCCGCTCGGCTCCCCACCATCCACCGCCAGGTAAGCTAACTGATTCTTCCCTCCCCCACCCTGTACCCGACCTCCCCACCCCCAGGGGGGGATATGGGTGTGGAGGGGGCCCCCCCTCCTCCCCCCATCCCCCCCTAGGATGAGCCTGTTTCCCCCCCACCCTGCCTGCATCCTCCCCCACCCTACATCCCACCCCTAGGCTGTTCCTCCCACCCCCACCACCCTGCACCC
>QEPC01011796.1:600680-616309 GCA_003113815.1 Sphenodon punctatus
TTGTGCCAGTGTTTTGCCAGTGTTTCCCTGTGTTTGGGGTTTATACGTTATTCATTTTAAGCTTGATGTGCATTGTAGACTGTGTTTTCTTCCATCTGATGTTAACCCTGGGAACTCCTTGCTGCTGGGTTATGCCCTGGCTCCGTCTACCATTGCCCTGGCTCCGCCTACGGTTGTCCTGGCTCCGCCCACTGGCTCGCCGGCCTTACTGCCCCTCCAAACTAACAACCCACCAGCCACCCCTGGGTATAGTTGGATGTCATCAGCATATTGATGACACTGCACCCCATACCATCTCATGACCTCACCCAGTGGCTTCATATACACATTGAACAGGAAAGGGGACAGAATGGAACCCTGTGGGACTCCGCATGAGAAGTCCTGGGGAGAGAAGAAACAATCCCCGAGCACCACCCGCTGAGTTCTTCCAGTCAGGAATGAATGGAACAATTCAAGAACAATCCTGTTCACCCCGGCTCAGTCCCGCAGGTGAGTCACCAACATCTCATGATCAACAGTGTCAAAGGCAGCCAACAGATCCAGTAAAATCAGCAGGGTTGAACGACCATAGTCCAATTCACAGTGAAGGCCTTCGACCAAAACCACAAGCACAGTCTGTGCCATAGCCTGGGCGAAAGCCGGACTGCGAGAGGTCCAGAAAACTGACATGGTCCAGATGCTCCTACAGCTGCTGAGCCACTGCCCGTTCAATAACCTTCCCTAAAAAGGAAAGGTTACAGACCGGCTGATAGCTGGCGAGGGAGTCAATGTCAAGTGATGGTTTTTTGAGCAGAGGCTGCACCACTGCCTCTTTGAGGCAGCACGGCACTCTGCCCCCCCAAAGGGAGGCATTGACCATCACCCAGCAGCAGAGGTCACAACGTCTCCCGACTAGCCTTAACCAACCAGGATGGGCACGGGTCCAATTCACAAAAGGTGGCTCTGACCGCCCCAAGAACATCCTCTGCATCAGCTGGCAACACCTCCTGAAACTGATCCCACAAAACCGGACAAAGCGGGGCTTCCATAACCTCTGGTTCTCCTACTGTAATAAGTGTAGCATTGCAGTCATGGTGAATCCAGGTGATTTTATCCACAAAGTAATCAACAAACATGTCACAGCAGGCCCTGGAAGACTGCAGTCCCTGGTGGTGGGAGGCCGGACTGACCAGCCCCCTCACCATCCAGAAAAGCTCTGCTGGACGAGACTTTGCAGATGCTATGAGGACAGCAAAGAAACCCTTCTTTGCTGCCTGCATAGTCACGACATAGACTCTCAAACTAGTTCTATGATGCAATCGGTCGGCTTCAGCACGCAAACGGCACCACCATTGCTCTAACCGCTGACCTCGTGTCTCAGCATCAGTGACCTGTGTTCACTGTTTCTCCCCACTGGCAGCAGTGGGGCAAATGCAGTGAATGTGGGTTACTGCTCATAATGTAGAGTAACGCTCCTGGAAAGGCTCAATTTGACAACCTTGACTATCTTAGCTTGCAGAAGCCGTTGGCAGATTATTGGGGTGCATAACATGATTAATTATTCATTGACAGAGGGCAAGATACCTGCCAAGATGTCATGCCCTGTTCTTCTACATGGTAAATTCCTAGTTGCCTGACTGCTTCCATAGATCACGGAATAGACTAACCCTGTACGTGGCTCTCAGTATGCTGCCTGCCCCTTCTTCCCCTCTGCTCCACTGACGATGGAAGGAGTGTAGCAGTCAGATGGCAGCTGACTGAGGGCCACGTACAGCGTGGGACCCTCAACTGGCTACCTGGCTACCCTTTTTCTATCCCCTCTTTCCATTGTGGGAGAGGGAAGGCGGAATGAGTGTGACCCTTTGGAAATGCCGTTTCAAATGTTGGGATGGGAGAAGTGGATCCCCATGGCATTTGCAGTACATACGTGGTACAAGCATCCCTTCTCTATCTATTGCTCTATATGGCCACCTGCCGAGGGCCCTGTGGGGGTAAGGCCATCCCTGAATAGGGGAGTTAAATGTGTATAGACCATGCCTTTTTGAGATGCTGAGAGGCCAGGGAAGAAAAGAACGTTCATTTGAGTCTCCACCCCCACCCCCCGGGTTTCTCTCTGTAGTACCATTTGTCATTGTTGATGTGGCCCTCTCCATGTGTGAGGCTCAGGGATATTGCCCCCATTGTGCCCCACACCCCAAAAGAGCCTGTGCACAGATGTAAAATAGGTGACAACAGTCAGGGCAACAGTAGATGGAGATAGTTCAGCTGGGATCTTGTATTAGATCAACTACAGTTGGTGTAAGTATGCAAGGTTTTGGGCCATGCAGGGCCCTTCCTCCAGTCCATAAGTCAGAACTACAGACTGAACAAATGCAAGACGTGTATATATAAGGCCCTTTTATGGGGGATGGGTGTGTGCCAGCAGCAGGCGGAGGTGGGTGTGCACCTGTTCTCATGGGTGCACACCCATCTTTACCCACCTCCACCCATCTCCATGCACGGAGCAACTAGCATTGATGCCAGTTGCTCTGTGCGTGGGTCATGGGTGGAAATGGGTGGAGCACGGGCACACGCACACCCACCCACCCCCTGCACACATGGACGGGGGGGGGGGGTGCACCCGTTTGAAAAGGGCCTAAGAAGGCAACGACTTGGGATGGAGTGGTTGGGGAGGGGGGAACCTTATAGATTTCAGACACTTAATTAACAATGAAGTTAAAAACCATTGATTATGGTGGTGTTAAATCATAACTCCCTCCCTGCCCTCATCCGCCTTGCCCCCACCCTCCACACCTTCAAGTCCCTCCTCAAAACCCACCTCTTCCGCTCCACCCTTCCTAACTCCTGCTAACCATCCTCACCCAGGATTATCCCCCACCTGTTATCTGTAAACTCCCAATTTACTGTAACCAAGCCAAGAACGTGTACATGAATTCCTGCATCCTCATGAATGTTGCATCCTTTGTCTCTCCCTCTGTTCCCCCTTCCCTGTCTCCCCTCCCCCTGTCGTTAGATTGTAAGCTCTCAGGCAGGGACCATATCTATCTTATTTGTAAAGTGCCAGGTACATCCCTGGTGCTATATAAATGCTTATAATAATAATAATAATTAATAACCATCAATGAAGATTAAAAACTATATAAGGACAAACATTTAGGGAGGAGGTGGTAGGAAACAATTTTCCAAAATGGTGGGAATTGTATATTAAAGGAAATGAACACAAAGCAGAACCAGAGAAGGTGAATTAAAAAGTTGGCTGTCAGTCAGTCACGCTTCTAAAATGGGGATCAACACAGCATCCAGGATAGTAGTAGTAAGCAGGGAAGGCTCTGGGGCTTAGAGTGGATCATAAATTGAGTGTGAACCAACAACATGATGCTCTTGCCAAAAAGAAAAAAGAAAAAAGGCAAATGCTTTTTTGGGATGTGTTAGCAGAAGTATCATAACTAAGATGTGGGAGGTAATAGTTCTACTTTTCTTGGCACTGGTTAGGACTTAGCTTGAATACAGTGTTCAGCTCTGGGCCCAAGAAAGATGTGGGGTAAATGGAGGGAAAGTGATGAATAGGCTAAGGGGTTTGTTTATTTACTTTGATTTATAACCAGCCCTGTCCCAGTGGCTCAAGACAGATAACACATAAAACAAGTAGAAAATAAAGATGATTATACAATCTCAAAATAATCCCATACAAGCTTATTTCCTAAAAAACTTATCCCTCCCCTCCACTAAATGCCTGACCAAATGGAAAAGTCTTACATTGCTTCTGGGAAATGCTCCGGCTTTGAAAAACATCCAGGTGAATGGAGTAGTAATCCAATTGCTTATTTGTTATACTTTGCATTTCTTTGCTGCTGCCTAAGGTCCCAGGAATATGTTCAAATCTCAAAATGGAGACAATCAAGCAGAAGGTTTGTACCAGCTTCAGCAAACAAAGGGAGTCATGAACACCTCATTTATACAGAAGAATGACTCCCTGCCCAGGTTAACAGCCCTTGCAGTTGCTATTCATTATAAGGAGGCAGGAGAATTTATGGTACCTTTTCTCACATTAAAAGGCTTGGGATAAGCACTGCTTTCAAAGAACAAAGGAAGATAACATCCAGGCAGCAGGGAGCTGTATGCCTGGGATCAAGATGAAAACTAAAAAAGGTAGGAGGGCTGTGGGTGTGCTTGTGAGAGATTCTTTACTGTGCTGAAAGGGATTGTCACTGTTTTTTCCATCTCTGATCCTCTGAGTAACTTTTAAACTGAAACTTTAAAGCGAAAGTCAATTCACACATTTGAGAATTTTGACTTTTTAATAGGCAGAGTTGTAACTTGTACAATCAGTCTCGTGTATACATATGTGTGTACACAACCTCTTACAGAGGCATATTTTTTTTGTCCAGCTTAGCCCCAAAGCTAGTTGGAGGACTATTACAAATTTTTGAAAACATGCAAATTTATGCAGATTAGTGGCATGAAGTGTACCTATTTTTTGTGTCAAATGTTGAAGGGTATGGAAGTGGGGGTTATGCCATCTGATGCCACGATCCTGATTGATCTAGATTTATTTTATTTATTTAAATTTATATGCTGCCCTTTTCTAGAGGTTCTGGCTCATTCTGCTATTTGGGGTGAGGGAGTTATATTATGTGACTACATCATGAACCCACAGAAGTCAATGACAAATCTCCCACTGGCTTTAATGGATGAGGATTGCACCCTATGTCTCAATATGGGGCACAGCAGGCAAAGTCCGTAGAAACCATTGGACTATTGGATGTGTGCTGACACTGATTCAATAGCCAGAAAGTGCATAGCAAGTAAAGCGACTATTTCAAGAGCAGTGCTGGAGACTGTCAGAAGTGTTAGCGCTATCCCAGCCCTGGTGCACCTTAAACATTTGTAACCTGCTGCCCTGTATTATTGTTAATAATGATCGTTCTTTAATACTTCTCCAACTATCATTAGTGGAAAATAACCAGAAACCACACAGGTAATTTGGCTTGATAAATACAATAGCTACAATCATTTAATGCAATAGCTGCAATCATTTAATTCCAGACAATTCAAAGCAAGCTATTCAAAAGCAGTTCCGTTCAGATTCCTTTAGAAAAATACTGCAGAAGAGCTACTTAACTAGCAGGCTTTTCTAAATGCTTAAACTCTGTTTTTACCACTCCTTGAATATACTTGCAGGCAACCAGTGGGCTGATTTTGAAAATTCTCATCCTACAGTTTCTTCTGCGAGTTGGTGGATGCTTCTATATTCTGCAAAGGTTAATGCCATGCAAAATGAGAGAGAGGGGGACAGCACAATCCAGGGTGGTGGAATGCATAAATGACTGCTAACTCTCCTAATCTGTAATCGGAGCAACACTTTCAAGACAGGCCTTGGTACTGGGAAAGCACAAATCTGTCATTCATGATAGCAGAATAAAAGGATTATAACACCCACAATCCTTGCAAAATCTCTACCCTCACCTCACCTCTAGATTGCTCCTGCAACATCACCTACACAAATTGTAATTAAACTTTATTCTTTTAAAAAATGCAATCTCTAGATGTGCAGTTATACAGATGCAGTTATACAGTAACTGCATAGTTGTGTTTACCTATATCCCTTTGTTACCATTCCACTTCCTGTGATTTATCTTCACTTCTCTGTCAAATCCATTCATTTGATCTAGATCCTACACTCAGATCCCCTCGCGAACACCCCTCCTGAATCCCATGACCTTCAGTTAAACCAGAGGTTATCAAGTGGGGTTGCACCATTTGCAGATGGTGCACTGATCTCTACTAATATTTGACATTTGTATGTCTCTGTTGCTGTCTGGGGTCCAAGGACTGTATTTAAGTCAAGAAAATTTGGAGGCTGCTGAATTAAACTAAGGATATTTTTAAACGTTACGAGATCGCGCTCAACCACAGTGAACCACGGTCAATCCCGCGGCGGGGCCAAAGTGCCCTGAACGTCTGTTCAGCTGCTTCCAGATGTTCACCACAGTCAATACCCACATGGGGTCAAAATCAACCACGCTTCCGGAGCTCCCCGCCGGACCATCTCCAAAAGCATGGTCAAAGAAATTCCCGATGGGAACCAACAAAAAGTAACGTCTGGCCAGCAACCACCGGCCGAAATCAAAGGAAATGATTCCCAGCCGGGGACAAAGCATGCAGCGTCGCTGCCAGGCAATAAGCAACAACACAGGCCATGGGGGGAGAGTTAAAAGGCACACAGCAGCAGGGGGATGGGGCAGGATGGAGTGAGGCAGAAGAGAGAGGCGAGCGGAGGGCAAGAGAGCAAGGGGGGAGGAGGAGGAGGTGGAGGAGGCAGCGGTAGAGGCACGGGCAGGGGAGGAGGCAATCACCGGCCGAAATCAAAGGAAATGATTCCCAGCCGGGGACAAAGCATGCAGCGTCGCTGCCAGGCAACAAGCAACAACACAGGCCATGGGGGGAGAGTTAAAAGGCACACAGCAGCAGGGGGATGGGGCAGGATGGAGTGAGGCAGAAGAGAGAGGCGAGCGGAGGGCAAGAGAGCAAGGGGGGAGGAGGAGGTGGAGGAGGCAGCGGTAGAGGCACGGGCAGGGGAGGAGGCAATCACGCTGCACCTGGAGGCGGTGGAGGGACAGCAGCAGCAGCAGCCGGGATGGGCTGACCCGTCACCTTCTGGGTGTTTTGACCACGGCCGGGAATCGGCATCACATCTGTTGTGCTGCCCTGGCCTGTGATCTGCCAGCCTGATTCCCTGGTGTGGTCCGGTCCTGTCGCATCTGTTCGGGGCTTTTTTTTATCACGGGGGGTGGTTGTTCAGTTCACCCCTGCTGGGAATCCACTGTGGTGAATCAGGACCGCGTAACGTCTGAAATCACCCTAAGTCCTATTAACTTTAAAGCCATTCTTTCTGCATGAACACAAGAATGTATGCTAGCAGATCTGAATGAGTGAGCGTGGCCTTAGAAGGTAAACTTCTTGGGCCATCATCTGACGTAAAGTTGGGTGCTGAGTTGAGAAGAAACTTTGATGGTAATTTCTTAATAGGAAATACCCTCTTAGTTTGGGGCAGTGCTGAAATGAATTACTTTTTATATTTATGAAGATAATTTGCATGTCCATTTTCATGAGCAAATATCTGAATTTGTCATCCATCTCAACGTGAATTGAGAAAAGCCCCAGTCCCGATACTTTCTCATTGATATTTTTTCCCCCTCAATTTACTCACTAGAGCTGCATGTGCCACACCCACACTGAGTCTCCAGTCCATGTCTGTCTGTCCTGTCTTCTCTTCTCTTCTTGTCTTTTCTGTGACGGGGGGAAAAATCAAGAAAAAGAATGGCTGCCAGGCTGTTCTGCGCATGCACATCCCTTTTCTAAGATGGCAACAACGTTACCAGTGCCATTTTGGAAAAGGGCTTTGAATGCACAGAATGGCCCAGTGGTCATTTTGCGTGTGTGCAGTTTTCTTTTTAATTGAGATTCTCAATGAGAATTGCTCACCATTAGCAATATCTTGGCGAGATCTCATTAATCATTCTCGATTCTTGTGAGAATCAAATTCTGCGAGAATCTGCAAGCCACTTCTTCTAGAGTAGCCCCATAGAAACCTGGCAGGCCTGAACAGGGGCTACTTGGGAAGAAGTGGTTTGTGGCTTGTAGCCTTTGTGTGTGCTATTTTGGTCTTGTATGAAGTTCTATTTGGCAGTTTTGGGGATTTTGTAATGTGAATGTGACTCAATTTAAAACAAAACCAAAAAAACAAACAAAAAACCCCACCAAATAGAACCAATGAAGTGAACAAAATAACAAACATGAAATGCTGAAACAGCAAACAAATATGGAAGCAAATGGTGCTTTGTTGTTCACTTTGCTAAAACAGATTCAAATAGACCAAACTGGTCAAATTGCATATTTGCTTTCGGTATTCATTTTCAGCTTAATTTTGAGCAAGAGTTTTTCCCTGACAAGAAACTTCATCAGGATGAAAAATGGGAACTTGTCAGCGGGGTAGGGGAAGGGATGGTCACTCATGCCGCTATCGCCCACAAACTGAGTCCACCCTCTTGCTCTTGTATGGAGTTATGGGGGAAACAATGCCTGTCAAGATAGAATGGTGGCCTAGCGACCGTAACAAGATCAGGCCTCTATCATCATAGGGCGCAGAGCGTAGGGAGGAGAATGTGGCCTTGACCCACTCATGCACAAGGAGGGAGGAACTGGGAAGATCAGTGAAATACCCATGGGGGGGTAAAGGGACATGGGTCCAGGGGGTGCTATAGGGTAGGGGGGTTACACGAATCGGGAAATGAGGAAGGAAGCCCCGGGGGCAGGAGGTCTTCCAATACTTTCACTCACAAACACACACAGGGATGGTATAAGGGACACAGTCACACACACATGGCACTATAAGAATCCAACGCAATCAAGAACACAATATCTCAAAGTCACACTTAGCTTTTGTTGCGGGGATGGTTTCTCTGCTCTGATTACCAGCACTATGTGCCTCACAGCGCTGGTCTTTTAAATGCTAGGCTCCTCCCCCCAATGTGCTTGTAGCCACATGGAACGTTGCAACGGCACAGGCGATCCAGGGGCATGTAAGGTCGCGGGCTGTGGGTTCATGCTTTCAGTACGGTGGCGGGTTGTCCTGGTAACCCACCACCGTGGGAGTTCCCCAAGTGCCGGTGCCATCTCCCTGGCCACAGGCAGCGCAGTGGTCTGATCAAGGGGTGGGGGCGGCCTCCCAAGGAGCTCCGCAGTGCCACAACCCACCCCGCAGGTAACCCCAATGGGTCGGCGTGACAGAACTAAAATTTGCTTTGGACACTCACACATTTTCAATTAGCCTAGAGACCGAAACAACAGTGTTTGGATTGGCTATTTTGATAGAGAATTCCAAATCCTCAACTTTCCATCCTGTTTCAGAATGAAAAAGGTTGTTGAGAGTTTGGAACTTTATGTGAGGAGGAAAGGGGGTGGGGGCTGGAATCCCATTTCCCAACCAGCCCTAGTACTGAGGCTCCAATCCAGCAAAGCATTGTCCATTTTGCATGGCCCCTGCAGAAATAGTTGTACTGCCAAGATTCCAGGCAGCTGAAGAGAGGCCACTGTAGCTTAGAAATGCCACCCAGAACTTGAACACAGAGGCAGCTTAATACTACAGTAGCCCCATCCTCCTGGGGCATGAGTTCCATTTTGTACTTCCAAAGCACAGTACAGAATTTTCCCAATCATCCTTCCTGTCTTCCTGACAGCTGGCTTATAATGCACCCCTGTCATCCTATCCCACTCATTTCTTTTTTGGCAACTCTTATTTTAGACTATCAATAGTCACTATTCTGACATCCTCTTTTCTATTCATTTGAGCTTTTTGTTGCATCTGTGCAGATGGAGATGTAGCTTTTTAAGATGCAGCAGTTCAATAATAGCAGAATCAAAGGTGCAAGAGTTACTCCACATTTCTGTGGGCAGCATTTTGCATGGTACACTCGACAGAGTCATGGAGATGCATATATTCTTGCTGTACACTCTCTCCTTTGTCGCTGCTAGCTTTTTCCTGTCTAGATTATTTCAGCAGTTTATTTGTATTCCTAACATTCCTCTTTCCACCATGTCTGTGTAACATTAGTTGAATCATAATTTGTGTTCATGCATGAAGACATCTTGAGAGAGAGTGAGTGGTGTCTTTTTTTTTTTTTTTTTTTTTTTTTTTTGGAGTGCTGAAACTGAATTGACATGGGACAGAAATAAGATATAACTCTGGCTTATTTTGTGGAGGTGCAGCAAACTGGCAACCTTGTTACCTATGTAGTTCCATCCCCCTGTCACTGTAGAGGAGGTGGAACAGGTAGTGGGTACTTTCAGGAACAACAGGGTCCCTGGCCCAGATGGTATTTGTATAGAACTTATCAAAAAGTTCTCCGACTGGTGGTTCCCATTACTGGCCGTGTTGTTTACAGTTGTAAATAACTCCAGCAGAATCCCGGATTTATGGACCAAGGCGGTGATCGTTTCCATTTTCAAAAAGGGTGAGAGATCAAACCCCACCAATTATAGGCCCATCAACTTACTGTCCGTTATCGGGAAAGTTTACGCCAAACTTTTATTGGGCAGACTTTTAGACTGGATGCAATGAGAGAATATTGTGGCAGAAGAGCAAGCGGGATTCCAGAGGGGTCTCTCTACAATAGAGCAGTGCTATATTTTAGATCACTTAGCCCGTAAGTATCAGGTCTGCACTGGCTCCTTTTTCGTTGCATTCCTGGACCTAAAGTCCACCTTTTGACTCTCTCTCTAGAACTATTCTGTGGCAAAAGCTCCAGGGTACATCAATTTGAAGGCAGACGCCTTAATTTAATAAATCTCTGCCTGCCAAATCGTCCTTAGTGGTCAAGTTAGATGAGCAGGGCCAAATTACTGAGCCTATATATGGGAGTTCGGCAGGGCTGTGTGCTGGTCCCAGCCCTTTTTAACTTCTACATCAATGAGGTAATTCCAAGGATGTCTGATAAAAGTTTTTTCCTGCCTAAACTAGGTTCTAGAACGGTGGGCTGTTTGGCCTACACGGATGATATTGCGTTGCTGTCACAAACCCGAATTGGCCTGATAAGGCAACTTAAGATCGTTGCCTCTTTTTGTGAGGACCACAAACTGGTTATTAACTTTAATAAAACTAAAGTTTTGGTCTTTTTGAAAGGGAGAAAACATTTCTCCTGGAATATCCAGGGGCATTCGATCCAGCAGGTGGATTCTTTCCGCTAACTGGGTCTTTTGTTCCATAGATCCGGCTCCTGGAGCGAGCACACTGCCAGAGCCATTTTGGTAGCTAAAACTATGGCCTGTTCCATTTATGGCCTCTTTAGGCATCTGGGTAGGATCGCCATTATTCCAGCATTGAAAGTTTTCAATAGTAAGATTGGCGGCCAGCTCATGTATGGAGCAGAACTCTGGGCTCCCTCCCAAGCGCACAGACTTAACGTAATTCAGTCTAGGTTTCTGCCAGCGCTTTTTGGGAGGCCCATTGGTACCCCGAATGCAACCTTCAGGCTCGAAACAGGAAGCACCAGCCTTCAAGATCGTGCTATGGCACAAGCACTGAAATTCTGGGCAAGATTGTATACGCAATGTTGTTCGATTCTATTACAAGAGGTCACTAAGGACCTTTTTCTTTCCCCCTGGATGCAGATGATAGAAACCCACATCAATTCCCTTGGGTTATCCAAAAAATATCTGGAGCATAAACCCATCGGTGTGGTATGCAAGGAAATCCTTAGTAGAGAGCTGCAATCATAGGGTGGCAAAACGATGTAGGTAGTGTGAGAGCCGTGCAGCATCTTTGCTCTTATCTTAATTGGGCTCCCACTCAGGGTTAGGTCCCAAAATATCTAGAATCCCCCATATCAGGGAGGGCCAAAGTTCTGATCTTCTATGCCCGTGTAAATGTAATGCATTCTCGGGTTACTGAGGGCAGGAAGCAGGGAGTTCCGTATATTGAGCCTTTGTGCCCCTTTGATGAGGAAGCGGTGGAATCTGTGTCCCACGTGTTGTTACACAGTCATCTTTACGACTCCATTAGGGAGAATTTCCTTGCACCTTCCCTCCAGAAGTTACCGGGGAGATCGGACGAATCCTTGCTAACTTCATTACTAGATAGTGTCGATCCACGGGTTATTAAAGATGTAGCGGCATTCCTTATGCAGGCTTTTCACTATAGAGAAAATTTTCTAAAATTTAGGCCTATTTCGGGGAATTAATCTCCTTAATTTGGGCAATACGGCTCCTCGGCTCTCTCTGTGAACTAATTGACCCAGAGTACTCGCTAATCAATTTGGAAATGTTTTTTGCTGCAGCTGATTGTTTTTAAATTTTTAAAAAAGATTTTGCTTTATTAGCAACTTACATTTTGTGTAGATTTACCAATTTATTTTGTAATACATGTTATATATGTCATGTTTGTTTGTGAGCAATGGCCAGGAGCCACGCAATAAACAATGATGATGATGATGATGATGTTCCATCAAAAAGACATGCAAGACATATTTTTTTTAGTGGTATAAGATACAAAGCTGGAAAGTAGACCTCCCCACCAGTTGAATACAGTAAAGGCCCATTCGCCCAGATGCTTTGAGGGACACCAAAAAGATCAGATTATTAAAAAAAAAAAAAAAAAAAAAAAAAGTCTGACTGAATGGGTATCCCAACACTGCAGCAGCCACCATTCAAATGTTGAGCAGTAACCTTAGCCCCTATTCCACTCTCTCCTCCAGCTTCTGCCCCTGCCCTCCCTGGCTGAAGTGGGACTGAAATGGCTGCACAGAATGGAGCTCTCTCCACCCTCTTTCCCCAACACCCTTCCAGGTTCACACTCCTAAAGCAGCAAATCCAAGTGCTGAGGTGCTGTAAGCAGTGGGAAAGAGCAGAGTGACCAGGTCCAGTCTCTCACCCAGTTCCCTGCAACTATCTCAACTCTTCCAGATGCATCACTCACCCAGGGAACAAGCAGTGTGTCTGGGTAAGTGAAGCGTCAGGGTGACCTATATACTTTTCTTTAAAGAGCTACTAGCCACAAATCTAATATTGAGGCTGAAAATGAGGCAAGTGAATAAGGCATCTACATTTTTAAAGAATGGTATAATTTAAGTGTGGCAATATGGTCTAATGGTGCGTTTGTCAGGCTGGGACTGGGAAGACCTGGGCTTGCTGCTAACATCTCCTAGAACTTGGGGAATGACACGTGTTGTCTTGGTATCCCTTGTCCCCTTTAGTGTAGAATGCTAGTCACAGGGACTAGCAGTAGAGACAGGGACAGTCTCTTCCTTTGTGCTGGTATGCTGCTTTATGGGCTTCTTAGAACTGTGGTGAGATACACGATAACAACAAATGGACCCTCAATGGGAGTGCTTAGTACTCGGAACCTCTGATTAAAATCAAGCTATTCTTATTTCTCGATATTGGGGTTTCCAGAATGCATCTTCAAAGAGGCTGCATGAGGCCATGCGCACCGCTGATTTGTATAGCGAGCAGCCACTTCCGGTGCGTGTAAACTCACCCTGTGCAGCTTTTCCCAGCAGTGCACTGAAGAACACGCTTCTCTGGTCACATGTGTAAAAGCGACCCAAGTGTTTAATTAGGGGTTCAGATGCCTTAACTCCACCACTCAGGTATGAGAACCTTGTCCTTGTCCTCCTCACTATTGTCTTGCGCTTGGATCTCACACAGGCCCAGCCCATTAGGCAAAATGGACAGCTTATCCAGGATGACATCTGCTAGTTCCAGATGTTGTGGGGGCGGAGAGGGGACAACCAGATCCCTGGAGCCCCTTTCAGCTCCATTGTGGCTGACAAAGAGCTGGAGAAATACACAAACGTGTTTCACAGGCAGCAACGTTCCATCCTCAAACAGCCGCGCTACCTTCTGGTGCAGGCTGTAGCTAGGTGTGGCCCCCGGGTGCACTGCTGCACAAGGCCCCAGAGCAGCCAGTCTTGCCCTGGACCCATCACCTATGACTGGACACCAACTCCGTTAATTTTGGGTTGGATGGGGGTACAGTGAGTGGGTACCTAGGGAGTCTGTGTTGATGGGGAGAGTGGGTGCATGACGAATTTTTAAAAAAGAGATTCAAGTATTTGACTTCTCACTACTTCCTTGAATTTTAAGATTAAAGAATCAAAGGGTTCTTAAGATTTTAAGATCAACAGTGACTCATGCATTGGGGTTAATGAGACTCAGCCATTAGAAAATCCTGCACCTATGGATGAGCTGCTGACGTATGACTATTGCCTTAGAACTCCAAAGGCCAAGGCTGGATCACTGGGCTGCTTAGGACAGCTTGGGAGAAAGTTCTTTTCTCTGTCTGTTCACAGCTTCCTGGCACAGGCTGCCATGCTGTTGGTGGAGTACAGAGATTGTGGATTAATCTTTAGCTCTTCTCTGTGCTTGCTCGACCCACAGCAGTGTGTTCTGAAGCTGTGAGCAGGCTCAGAACAGACCTACAGACCTTGCTCACAGCTGCCCCAAGCAACCCAGGGTTTGTGTGGTTCCAGATGTGATCCTGTCACTTGGAGTTCTAAGGCACCAGCAGTAGCAGCAGCATGCCCGCTCCCATGACAGAAGAAGTAGGTCTGCTTTTCTTTTGGGGAGGAGGGTGGGAGTGTGTGCATGAAGAGGAGGCTAGGTGTGAATATGTGTGCAAAGGGTGTGTGTGTGAGCTGAGTGGTATTTGCAGGGCTATATTGTGTTCCTACCCCATGCTCCTACTCCCATAGTCCCACCCAAATTTTTATGACTGCCACTACTGTTTAAGACCTACATTGTTGTATTACATGATTTCTCCTGATTTTTTTTTTTTTTGGGTGGTGGTGGTGAAGGATGAAAAAAAAAAAAGCCCTGACGGTACCTCTGTGAATGGTGAGTAGGCAAAGGGAAGTAATGTTCCTCTGTATCCAAAACTGGGTAGGTGGGCATGGGAATAATGCATCCTGGTATGGTGTCTACATTTCTGAAGCTATGGAGGGCACAAAGAAGAGCTACAGGAATGCTTGGAGACTTCTGTTCTCATCCAGACTAAAAACCTGCCCCTCTCCCTCATCCTGGGGTATTGCATTTATAATGGCTGCAGGAGGTAATCAGTCTTCCAGCTATGCCTTTATGATGCTCAGTTTGGGTGTCCCTGGCCACCAGATTCATTCATCACAGAATATCTCTTGGCAGTGAAATAAGCAGCAGTTAGTGGACATTAATTTATTTGGGGAGGGAGGAAATTGATTGGCTATAGAGAGGAGTAGGGGAGCAGCGGGAGCTGCCCCTGAAGAGGTTAATATGCTTGGCTCCCCTGCTCCTGGCCAACTTATCCCCAGCTGAAAGGAAGCTGATTGTTGGTAGCTGGATCTAAAAGTGGTCTGCTGACTCCGGTTTGCATGAGAAGCTCAGAGCTTAGCTGGAGAGGGAGCGATCACCAGGGAATCAGGAAGAGGAGGATTGCTGATGCTTACCTCCTCCTGGGCATGTCCTAAGGCCAGGGTTTTAAGGGACTGAGGAATTCATGAGGATTCTGTTTCCTGGCTGCAAGTTGAAAGTGAATTATAAAGATACACCAGAGGAATATGGTGTTAATGAGAAACCTGAGCTAGAGCTGCAAGAGACACCACCCCCACCGAAGGTTAACCTTGTTTTAGGGGCTTATGTAGCTCGTTGATATAATAGTAATTATTTCTCTCGGCTGCATTTCATGAAAACATGCCCATTAAAACTCTCATTCTTATTCTGGAAGCGTTTATGAGCCAGGAACAGAGAAGGCAACTACTACTGATCAGTCAGTTGCACTGTCCCTAGTAGCAGTGTGGATAAGTAAATACTAGGGGTGGGAAACCGGTAGAATCCGGTATCCGATAATGCCGGTACCGGGCGTACCGGCATTATCGGATTTGACCCGGTAATCCGGACTTTTTTGCATTGCAGCCATTTAAAAATGGCTGCAATGTAAAAAAATTTAAAGCCCCAGCAAGAAAGTTTTTTTAAAAAAAACCCTCCCCGATTCCAGGCTGCGCGGGTGGAAGGGGGGACACCCCCCACCCACCCTGCCCAGCCTGGATTTTTGTTTTTAAAAAAAGAGTAAAGAAAAGACCCAGAGGCGAGGCGAGGCGAGCCCACCCCCCAGCACCAGCGGC
>QEPC01011796.1:630395-654668 GCA_003113815.1 Sphenodon punctatus
CACCACCACCCCACCACCCTTGCTCTACTCCACCCCACCCCCTTGCTCTACCCCACCTCTACCTCCTCCCTTGCTCTACCTCACCCTCCTTGCTCCACCCCACCACCACCCTAGCCCCAGTAGTTAGAGCCAGCCCCAGTAGTTAGAGCCACCCCCAGTAGTTAGAGCCAGCCCCAGGTTATCCCGTCACGTCACGTCACGTCACGTCACGTTGCCGGTGTTCCTTTCTTACTGTTCACAAAACAGCTTAAACATGAGCGGCCGTGGAACTAAGAAACAGACCATGGGTGGCAGTGCCAGAAGAGGCAAGAAGCCTCTTCCTCTTAGGCAGCTTACTCTGTCTGGCACAAGGACACCAGAGGTAAGGCCACCAGTGGCCTCTTCCTTCAGCACACCAGCTTCAAGTGCACCCAAGATGAAGGTCTCTGGATGTACCTTGAAGCCACCGCAGAGGCTGGGATGGGAGGAGGGTGCTTCCTTCTCCCGGTCGCTGCCTAGCAGTAAGAAGAACGCTCCTTATTCCTCTGCTAGTGCAGTGGACCGTCCGCTGGCTACCTCCTCTGCTGCTGCTCCTGCTCCTAGTGCACAGCTCTCCCTTGTGCATGCCCTTTCCCTCATGCAGTCACCAGCTTCCCCGGCCCCATCTGCTTCCGACACATACTCTAGCGTGCCTGCATCCCCGCCCTCTCCCCTTGCCAACATGGAGCCTAGCGCAACCGCGTCTCCTCAGGCCCCACCCTCCACACCCACACACACTGTGCCAGCTACCACCGCCCCTTCCACAAGTGTGGTGCTGAGCACTACCTTTGAGAGGTTGACTGCCAGTCGTGCTGTTCCTGCACAAAGAAGATCACATCCTGGGTGTGGTCTCATTTTGACATCTGGGAGGAAGACCACTCAAAGGTAGTGTGTGCGAACTGCCATGACAAGTTCAGTCACGGTAGCTGCGATCCCATGAGATGGGGCACCTCTGGCCTTTGAAGTCACTTGAAACGACACCACGGGCACATCCATGATCCTATGGAGTGCCATTCCAAACGACCATGTGGGGAGGTGGCAGTTGTGGAGGTTGTGGGTGATAGTTCCCCGGAGGAGGAGGAGCCGTCTTCCACTCCCACTGTAACTGCTACCACCGGGCCATCTAGTGATGGTGCCAAAACCACCCCTCAGCCCCAGAAGAGGTAAAGGAAGAGTGCTAGCCGCTCAACCAAGCCCACCACTTCCCTGTCATTGTCCTCCTAGCAGACTGTAACTTCGCTCTGGGAAAGGAAGCAGGCATTTGCACCCAGACACCCCCGGGCTGTGGCCATCACCAAGGCAATCGGGGAAGTGATTGCCCTGGATGAGCAGCCGTTCAACCTTGTTGAGGGTGTCGGTTTCAAATGGCTGATGAATTTGCTAGAGCCACATTACAGTGTTCCTTGCTGCAAAACCTTCCGCTCTAAGGTTATCCCGTCTCTGTATGGGAGGGTGAAGTCCCAGCTCCTTGCAGAGTTCTCACGTGCAGAGGGGGCCATATTACATTTTACCACGGACCTGTGGACTAGCCAGAGTGTGGTCCATGCCTATATGTCATTGACCGCACACTGGTGGCAGATGTCACCAGTGCAGCGAGGAGCAGCAGCAGCAGCAGCACTGGTGGAGTGGTGCTCTCTGGAAAGCATCGCTGGGCATTGCTACATGCCCAGGTGTTTGACAGGGAGCACACAGTGGACACAGTCCTCGAGATGGTAGACATCAGGCTGGGTAGGTGGACCCAGTCTGAGGGTTCTACCTTCAAGGTCAGTTACTTTGTAACCAATAACACTGCTAATATGGTTGCAGCCATCACTCATGGTGGCTACACCCACATTCGTTGCGGCGCACACATTCTGAATCTGGTGGTTCAGAATGCCGTTACTGGGACCGAGGCCATCAAAGTCATCCTTGGAATTGCCAGGAAGATTGCTGGTTTCTTCCACCAGTCAGTTTCATCCAGCCAGGCACTGCGAGAGAAGCAAGAGGAGTTGGGCTCCCCTCTTCACCGGCTGAGTCAGGATGTCACCACAAGGTGGAACTCCGCCTTTTTTTATGCTGCAATGACTTCTGGAGCAGAAGGAGGTCTGCATGCCCTATGCTTGTTGTGAAGCATTGGGGAAACACCACTGTCTGGGGCGGAGTGGACAGAGGTGTAGCAGCTGATGCAGGTTCTGGAGCCGTTTCACGTTGGCACGGTGGAGCTCAGCTCAGAGCTTTCCAGTCTGTGCCAGGTGTTACCGCTTTTCATGATCCTGTGGTGACGAATGCAAGGCTATCTTTCTCGCTCTGACCTTTGTGAGTCTGTGAGGGCACTGAAAGAGGCATTGGTCGATGGACTTAAAAGATGTTTTGGCGTCTTGGTAGGAAGTCGGTCACATTTCCTTGCAGTGCTACTCGACCCACGGGTGAAGAGGAAAATTGCTGCACTTGTCATTCCCTTCACAAGCAACAGTCGAGCTCGTCAATGAGGTGCGACAGTATTGCCAAGTGCAGCAGTCCCCGCTGCATGCAGCAAGTGCTACTGGTCCTACAAGGGTTGCAAGTGGGGGCCGGTCCACCATTACTCTTTCTGGGCTGGGGGAATGGGTGGAGGAGGATGCAGGTCCTGCATGTGAGCCCGAGCCACAAGATATTGCAAACACCTATGTGTCTCAATATCTGGCCGAGCCCCCATGCCCTGTAACCACTGAACCCATGGCCCTACTGGTCACAGAAGATGCATGTGTGGCCCCACTTGCAAAGGTAGCAGTGCGATACATCTCATGTCCTCCCACGAGTGTATCCTCAGAGTGGTGGTTCAGTGTGGCAGGAGACATTGTGACCCCACATTGTGCCAAAATGGACCCAAGGACAGTGGAAGAGTTGGTCTTTCTCAAGACTAACCTTCCCCTTCTTGGGTTCCTGGAGGGCGATACCTTTGACTGGGGGACCTGATGTGATTGCCCAGCCCCAGGGGATATCCTCTTCGGCTACCTTCATTCCCCTGCACCTGTGCACATCCTGACAAGATTCAGACAATTACATCAGTCTGCAGTTTGGTCAGCGGTGTTATTGATGAGCTCAGAGCAGCAGGAGGCCTCGGTTTGCGCAGCCAGCATGGCACCCACAGCATGGCGATGTCCCAGTCCAACCGCTCCACCAGGGAAAAGTAGTAGAAAAACTACTACTTAATTCCCATATATTGCTGGCCAAAAATTTGCCTCCTTTGATCCCATTCCACCAGGAAGGGCAAGGAGTTATTTTTCAGGGCCAAGCTCTTGCCGGAGCGGTTTTGTCCCACTGGGGTTCCTCTTTGGGAACCTCATCATATCACAGACACAGACACAGACACAGACACAGACACAGACACAGACACAGACACAGACACAGACACAGACACAGACACAGACACAGACACAGACAGAGGAGTGGAGCGCCCCAGCAGGGCTAATCCATTGCACTCCGTCCTCGGTGCCTGGAATGGAATGCCCCAGCAGGGCCCTTCACTCTCACTCCTGTGTGAGTGTGTGTGTGTGTGATGATGAGGTTCCCAAAGAGGAAGCCCAGTGGGTTGAAACAGCTCCAGCAAGAGCTTCGACCTGAAAAATAACTCCTTGCCCTTCCTGGTGGAATGGGATTGAAGGTGGCAAATTTTTGGCCAGCAATATATGGGAATTAAGTAGTAGTTAATTAAGTTCCATTCCAGGCACATCCTTGGTGCCTGGAATGGAGTGCCCTAGCAGGGCCCTTCACTCTGACTGGCACAAAATGTGTCATGCAGTCACACGCCAGCACACACAGTACACATCGGCCCTACATACGTGGGTTGGCCGCCTCCGCCCCCAGGAAGACGTGCAGAGGGCTTTGGGAGGGCGGAATGTCTTACGGGGGGCGAAGGCCACTCCCCAACGACATGGCCCAGCCCATGGCCATTGACCCACGCCCACAACCTCACTCTACCTCTCCCACCTAAGCTCCAGCCCAGTCCCCCTCAGCCATCTGATGTGTCCCCACCACCATCACTACACTTCCAGATGCAATAGAAATCCAGTCTTGTGGGTTTTAAATAAAAATAATTCCATAGCCTGGAGTCCTTCTGTGTCAGAGGCTCCAGAACCCCAGCTATGGGACTTCATCTGGAACAGACTGGACCACAAAGGCAAAAGAAGAATGCTACTGCCAGCCACCCCCAACCAGTGCACTGCACGATGCAATGGGGCCTTTTTTCCTCAGTGGGTGTTTCTGCTGAGCCTCTGAAGTCAAAAGATCCCTCTGTGTCTGTAGCCTAGACCATGGAAAACAACTGGCAGTCCTCCAGAGGAATCATTAAACAAAGAGTCCTCCAGTCACATAACATTAGGTAAGTGATGGCATGGGGGTTTGGGGGTGTCTGGAACTTCCTCTTTCAAAAATCTCAGTAGCATTGAAACAACTAACTTGCTGTTTTTCTTTTCTTTCCACTCCAGACAAGAGAGCAGAAGAGAGAGCTGCAGAAGAAAGACCTCCAGCAGACAAACTGGGCAGAAGAGAGAGGTGCATCAGAATCCCCTTTCCCATTTTCCGCACTGAACCCATCTTTTCCCTTTCCTCTTCTCATGAACCACAACAAAAGAGACTTTCCCCTCCTATTTCTCCTCTGTCCTATCCTTCTCTTGCCTTTCATCTCTTCTATTTCGACTTGTCGCAGAACTGGGAGCTAACTCAGTCCTTCCACTTCTCCAAGCCTGAAGGAAGGCTTGTGTCCTGAAGCCTACACCTTCAGAAGACTACAGGTGGCCCAGGAGGGCACGAAGATCGAGGATTCTGAGGTTCAGGATAAGGGTAGGTGAGGACAACGTAATCTACTTTTGTTTATTTTATTTATTTATTAGTAGTATTACATTTATTTGCCACCCCCTCATGCCCATGGCATCGTGAGGTGACTTACAACACCAAAAAAACCGAATTTAAAACATCAACACAATTAAAAAACATCCATCTGATGGGTCCCCTCCCCAGTACCTCCAGACACAGTTGGCTTGACTTCAGGCCTGTGGATTTGAAATAAAAATCATTCCACACCCTGGAGTCTGACTGTGTCCTCTAGCGATAACACTGGACTCAGCAATGGCAAAAGAAGAATTCAATATGTTACACTACCAGGCTTGCCAGCAGTGCACTGCACGATGCATTGCTGCCTTTTGACTTCAGTGGGTGTTCTGCAGTCAATAGGCATCTCTGTGTCTGTAGCCTTGCCTACCATGGAAAACAACTGGCATTCCAGAGGAGATCATTAAACCAAGAGTACTAGTACTCCAGTCATATAACATTAGGTAAGTGATGACATGGGGGTTCGGACGAGGTTACTCTTGGGACAGGGTTACCCCCCATCCCATGTGCGTGCATGCATACACACACACACTCCAAATTTGCCCACCACCACCACCACCAGGAAGAGGTGCAGTGGGATTTGGGAGGGTGGAATGCTCTCTTCTCCAGAAAATGACCCCACCGACCACTTCACCTCCCAACACAGTTCTGTCCCCAGGTCTTAGTTGAGTCATGTGCCAGCCAGAGCCCAACTAAAGTCTGAGGACACATTGCATCTGGAGGAAGGCACCTCTGTAACACCAGCCAACCATTGTCAACTGTGGAACTTACCTCTTCTACACATCAGCACGGGATGCAACATCTTCAGCACCTCCAGACTTAGAGGGACATCAGAGATCTGTGGTGTTCTTTCAAACTTCCCACATATCCCATGAAGTCTCTGTACGTCTTGAGGCTTCACAATGCCAGAAGCCATGGTACCTCTACTTTGGAGGGAGGTCAATGTTAAGGGGGCACATTAAATTCTCTCTAATTCAAACAGCACACAAATTTTTCTTTCTAACGTTATTTGAACTTTGAATTGAGGAGTCTGTCAGATGCACTACAGAGGGTGAGTTATTGACTGGCCACTGGTCAGAGGAATTTTTATTGCTGGAAGGAGTGAATTGAGATTAACTATTGTGTGACTGGAAGGTGTGAATTGAAAATTAACCACTGACCAGGTCTAGAACTAAGCCTTAGGGCTAAACCCTGTGACTCAGAGGAATCAGGTGTGAATGGAGAAGTAACCACTGACCAGGTCTAGAACTAGGCCTTAGTGATGAACCCTGTGACTTAGTGGAATCAGGGGTGAATGGAGAATTAAATGCTGACCAGGTCTAGGACTAGGCCTTAGTGCTGAACCCTGTGCCTCAGTGGAATCAGGTGTGAATGGAGAAGTAACCTCTGACCAGGTCTAGACTAGGTCTTAGGGCTGAACCCTGTGACTCATGTGGAATCAGGTGTGAATGGAGAATTAACTGCTGACCAGGTCTAGGACTAGGTCTTAGGGCTGAACCCTGTGACTCAGTGGAATCAGGTGTGAATGGAGAATTAACCGCTGACCAGGTCTAGGACTAGGTCTTAGGGCTGAACCCTGTGACTCAGTGGAATCAGGTGTGAATGGAGAATTAACCGCTGACCAGGACTAGGACTAGGCCTTAGGCCGAACCCTGTGACTCAGTGGAATCGGGTGTGAATTGAGATAACACTACTGACCTGGTCTGGGCCTTAAACTGAGTTCAGCTGCCCCAGGCTCATTGTAAAATGTCTCTGAACGCAAGGGGGCTCAGTGGAATCCCGTGACTCAGTAGGTGTGAATGTAAAGAACCTTTCCTTTTCCCGTCCATGGAAATGAGCCCTTAACTAATGTTAAGAGGACCCCTTAATAAATCTTTCCTGTGTGAGTGTACCTGTGTGAATTGAGAAATGGGGGGGAGGGGTGTCAAAGGATGTTCCACTTCCCACCACCCCACCAAAAGATACTCCAGCATTGTACCTACACCTTTAGAAGACTACTGGATGGTGGCCAAGGAGGGCACAAAAATTGAGGATTTGGAGGTTCAGGATAAAGGTAGGCGATGGCAACGTGATCTCTTTTGGGGGTCTGGTTTGGGGGAAAACACACTAACAGTGCTGCAATGTTGTAAACTGAAACTCTGAACTATGCTTGCTGGGCTGCTGCTTTCGGCTCTGCTGCAGTTGCTTTGATAGTGTATGATCTGATTTCTGAGTGGCAGTGCTGTGGGAAAAAACCCTATTGCTTAAAGAAAAAAAATTGTAGTGGCTGTTGGGGGCTACTTGGGGCCATGGGGGCTACTGAGCACAAAGTATAGTCTAGTCTCTGTTACTGGCAGTTGCTGTGATAGTGTATGATCTGATTTCTGAGTGGCAGTGCTGTGGGAAAAACCCCTATTGCTTAAAGAAAAAAAATGGTAGTAGCCATTGGGGGCTCCTGGGGGCCATGGGGGCTACTTGGAACAAAGTGTAGTGTACTACTGGGCTTGAAGTTCCTGTGATACTGTGTGTGATGATCTCTGACAGTGACTTCTGAGTGTTGTGGAAAAAAAACCTATTTTATTTTAAAGAAAAAAAAGTAGTAGTGGGGGCTACTGGGGGCTGTGGGGGCTACTGGGCACAAAGTGTGGTCTGGTGATAGTGGTTGGTGGTTAGCAGTTAAGAAAACACAAAACAAGTGAATCTGTCATTGAATTACAGGTAATTTCAGTTTTACTTTTCTCTCCCATTGATTTCAATGGGAAAAAATCTGGTACAGGTATACCAGTTTTAATCTGGTATTCCGAGATCTGGTATCCAGTAAAACTGGTATCCGGTATTTCCCACCAAGTCCCACCCCTAATATTTACCCTTGGGTCGTGGTCACACCTCCCTGACAGAGGGCAGCTGCAGCAGCAGTTTTAGTTTAGGGTCAGGTGACAAGTTTATGCCTGAGCCAGGATTTAAAGATCCTGCAGACAGCCCTCACTGCAGTTTCACTGCAATTTCAACATGGCACTGCAAGGATTGGCTGATTCTGCAAAAATCACTGCAAATTGCAGCAACGCAGTCAGCATGGGTCCCTGATCATGGGATCATGGTTCTGTGTTATGGGTCTATCTCCTTGTGTGCAAACCTTAATCTCTGCTCACTTACCCTGAGTTTAGTTTCAGTGGTTTGGTGTAGGAACTGGAAAGGGGCAATATAAAAAGTTTCCAGGGGAGCGGGTCCCATTTGACCCCGAGGTTACCCATCCCTGCCCTAACCTTAATTGATGGATGGGGAGTCCCTGGGGTGGTGCCCAGCCTCATGGGAGTAGCTGTTTAAGGTCTCTGTGTTGGTTAGAGCTTCTCAGGGCACCAAAAATGTCAGTCTCACCACTTCCACCCCCAGAAATCTACTGCTCTGGGCAAAGCAACCCCACTATGTTATGGATTCATACTTTTGCAGCTGCTGTCGCACTTCCACTCCTTTCCCACCTGAGGTCCCCTACAATGTGAAAGCAGTAGTAGGAGGCAGCCCAGGCCAGTGATGGCTTCATTTGGAACTGACTTGTGGGGAGAAACCTGAGCAGAGGGGACAGAGCTGGGATCCACCATCTCCCCTGCGCATGCCTTTGCAAGCCAGCCAAGTGTTCTGCACTTCAGGAGGTGGATGATTTCTTGTTGCTGCTCACACCCTAGGGGCAACACATTTAAGTACATGGTGAGCCTTTGCTATTACATTGCTTAATGTTGGAATGTGCCAGGAGGCATTTTCTGTATTGTAATAATTTTCTGTATTGCAAATCCTCTCAAAAAAGGAGGAAATTCTATATACAAAAAAACCTGTGTTTTAGAGAGAAGTTAAGGCACTTACAAATTCAATCATGCTCCAAAGAGCATAGAAATTGTAAGTTAAACCTCCCACCTTAACTTCTGTGCTATGTAAGCAGTAAAGACGTTGTACAGTCTCACATATTGTGCTCGCTTACAACTTAGGCTGTATGCACCCACACTTTGCCGTCATCTTTCACAGACCCAATCCTCTTCCTCTGCAGGTTGGGGGCAACACTGAAGCTGGGGACAGGAGGGCATGAGCTGGCTCCTCACTCCCCTGCCCTCCTTTCCCTCTATCCTTTCATTTGGGTTCAGAAGAATGGGACAGTTGATTCATGGCTCACAACCCTCCCTTTTCCCCACTAGTCCTCACTGCCCTCCCAGAGAACTTAGGAGTCCTGGATCCCACACTTCCTCCCCCTGTAACAACTGACTTTATCTCCTCAACCAAGCAGTTGTACATGTCCTACTCCTTAAGTGGAAGGTAGGGTCAAATTGCAAAAGGTGGCAACCCTACTCCTAGGAGGCCATGGGAGCAGGGATAGTGTATCCCAAGCCACTGTTGGTGCTGTCTGAACCATCTGGCCTGCCTAGGAGCTGGAACTTTGACATGGGAAGTGGAGCAGGGGAAGCCACACTACCCCATTTCTGGGATTGGAGGAAGTTGAAGATCAGTGTAAAGTGTCCTGTGGCTCTTGATGATCTGAAAATATTGGTATGCAGTTCTTGCACTTGGAAACTTTGCCCACCCTTGTTCTATTTCCAGAAACGCAGGGAATCAGGGGTTAAATAGCTTTTCCCTTTCCCGATCTCTTTGTTCAAGAACATATAGGGAACTACCAGCTGGGGGAACTCCCTGGATTAACTCCCCTTGCTCACAAGAACAAAGTGTAAGGGGGTTGTGTCATGAACAATCTTAAACTGTTTTTTCCTTACAAAAACACAATATATATCCATTTAAATTATGTGTAGCCCCAGAGGGTTGGCATGGTGCTCCCCTTAGTGGTGTGGTGGTGGCAAGCCACACATGGCTACATGAGCCTGCTACTCTACAGACCTAAAAGACAGGAGCAGGCATATGTGTTTCCTGTTCAGGGGCTTGACCTTTGAATTCAGTCCTGTTATCTGGACTGGGGGGAGGGGGGTTACATATGTACTTCATTATACTGAGTGTTGAGTCTTGGCTTCCAGGAACACTTGCTCACGAAGCAAAAATCCAATGGTTTATATAGATAACCTGCTTGATTTTCTTTAAACTGTCTTTTTCAGCAAGTTCTCTATGAAACTGTATTTTCCTTAGTCCTATGTAGTTGGCATTATTTCGCTATGGGAGTCTGTGATTATGCAAAATAACCAGATCATGCATATATTAGCATAATAGAAATTGCTACAATAGTTTTTTGTTTTTTTTAACAGTTCATTTAGTACTGCTTTGATGTTTTTTTTAACAATTCTTAATAGTACAGCGTTGGAAGTAATCCCAAACTGCTCAATTCTCAGACGTCAGGCCTAAAATAAAGGCAGTATGATTACTGAAAATATACCTGTGGAGCTTTGTCACTGAGCTGGCATGGTGTTCTTCTGAATAACTTGTTGGAATAAATAATAGCATTTGATGGGTTTAAATACGGGATGAGTGAGAAAGGTGTATCTTCCAAGTGAGAGAACCTTAAATAAAACTCATTTTCTTGCTTAAACAGAGGTTGGTCCAACAAAGAGCATTGTCTCTTCTGTGTGTCATACTTGGGACAGGCCCAGCAACCACCCTATAAATAAAACTGACAGCAATGAACTTGGCCGTTGGAAAGAAGAGATGATACTTTTACTGAGCTCGTTCCCCAGAATCTAACCAAAGCTTAAATTGATAGGAAACATGACCCCACAAATCACATCAGAAGGAGCTACCGGTAATTCGCAGACTATCAACTCTGAGGAAGTAAATTTAATGTAGAGATCAGAACCAAGTCACTGTCAAGGGCCTGATTTTAAGAAGTGACCTATTAGGTCAGGATAATCTTCCATCTAGTCCAGCATTCTGTCTCCAACAGTGACCAAGTTGGTTGCTTCAAAGACATGTCCAACAGATCATAACGGAACGATCCATTTCCTGCTGCTCATTCTGAGCTTCTGACAGTCAGAGCTCTTATCCCCTGACCAACTTGACCAATAGAAATTAATCAATGTATTACCTAAGAACTTATCCATAAGAACTGGATTACTCTAGTAAATATGGGCTGGATGCAGGGTGGGGGGGACCACTGGGGTTAGGAGGAGGGGTCACCAGAGATGGGGCCATGGGCAGCAGGGTGCTGGTAGTGAGGTGTACTGGATTGGGGGGCCAGGGCTTTACTTGAGCAGGAGGGGGCATGGCGAAGGGGAGTGGCTCTCGGGAAGCCTATACTGGAGCATTCTGCAAGTAGACAGGGCAGAATCACCTACTTGGATGCTACAGGAGAGAGAGAATTCCGCCCAACCAAAATATATTTTGGTGTTTTCTTTTCTTCCTGAAGCATCAAAGTTGTCTGTAGCTGGAGGGGAGACTGTAACGCTTGGGTACTATATTGTATATCAGGTGCCTGTCCGGTGCAGCCTGGATACATATTTATTATTTATTTATTTTAAGCATTTTTGAGTCACCCCCCATGCCTACGGCATCTCGGGGCGACATACAATTTCATAAAAACATTCCATAAAAACATTTTTAAAACAACACAATCATTTAAAGCTAAAACAGGATTGGGAAACAGAATTAATAAAAATAAAAATAAAAGGTAGGGGAGAGCCAAAACCCTAACCCACCCTCCCCCCTCCTCCCGAAAGGCCCGGGATCTAACTGATCAGTGTATTCTGGGTCAGAAAAGAACATCCCCTCTGGGCAGACTGGCAGTCAGCTCGGAGGGGTTTTTACCTTCCCCTGTAGTATGGGTGGCTCACCTGTTTGGGACATCTGGATCGTTCCTTTTCTAAAACTCTTCTGTTATTTCCGGCATCATTGTGCTCAGGTTGGTCCTGGTTTCTATTTGTGACAGATATTTTAAAAGTCTTTGTTTCTTATTGGATGGATTTTCTGTGCAGATAGGGTGGAGCTTTGAGTCATTTCCCCTTAGACTTGTGCTTGGCCCACTCACTTTGTTCTCTCTCTAGATGCACCTTGTTGCCCTTTGTCTTTGTTGGGAGTAGTGTTTGGTGGTGTTTCTGTGTAGGTGTGTGTGGAACTGAATGGGGAGAGCGGCGGCACCGGGACCGGAGCCCCGACGCATTGCTGCCCCAGGTTTTCAGAGGAGACCTGATGATATCGGGGAGAGACAAGGGATTTTTCGTGTCCCACCTGTAGACCGCTGTGTTGTCCCACCCACAAACTGTGCTCATTGGCTCTGCTGGAAGGGCGTGCCTGCCCGGGACATTTAAAAGAGTGACCCACAGCTCACGGCATGTGTGTGTGGAACTGAACGGGGAGAGCGGAGTCGCCGGGACCGGAGCCCAGACGTGTTGCTGCCCCAGGTTTTTGGAGGAGACCTGATGATATCGGGGAGAGACCAGGGATTTTTCGTGTCCCACCTGTAGACCGCTGTGTTGTCCCGCCCACAAACTGTGCTCATTGGCTCTGCTGGAAGGGCGTGCCTGCCCGGGACATTGAAAAGAGCGACCCACAGCTCACGTGGGCGTGTGCCGTGGGCGCGTGCCGTGGGCTGCGCAAACAAGGGTGCGCCCTTGTGCACGCGGCCTTAGGCGTTGGCCAAGGCTGGCTGAGGGGGGCCCTTGAAATAAGCTGCAGGGATTTGTGGTTAACTCGGGGTCTGTATAGGAGTAATCCTAGGTGGGGGAGGCAGGGAAGTTGGAGTTTTCCAATGGTGCCTGGGAAACGCTCAAGAAATGAGGTGGGCTGGGGTGTGTCGCCCAATTCTAAAAACCCAAAGCAGCGGAAAATTGATTTTTATTTGCCAACCCAGGGGCCTATACAATCTGTTGATAATAGACGAGCCTCAAACTTAGACCCTCATGACCCTTCCCCTCCTCTGGTAGAGTTGGGTTGTATTAGTATTCTGTCAGGGGGCCCTCAATGTGCTTCAACTCCCAGTATTGGGCTGGCAGAAATGCTTCAGTATCTGTTCCTCCACATGTGCAGGCAGACAAACCTAATTCTGTGATATCTTGCCTGGCAGATCATGTTTTGCTAACGGCCTCTTCAATGCGATACGTATTTCAGCAACTCAATAGAGTTACGGCAGAATTAGGCACGATAACCTCATTGGTCCGGGCTGTTGCTCCAGGGGCAAATAAGGAGGCTGGGGCCAGGGCCAAAGAGCCGGCAGTTCCAACTTCCCTTGCAGTAAAAGCCTCTAGGAGTTCTACTCCACAAACAAAGGAGGCTCACCGGCCCCGGGGGCCCAGCCCTGTCCTTAGGAATCAGGCTATCGCGACTGGGGAGTTACCAGATGTTATCTATCGGGGGGGTAAGGTAGGCAAGGATGGCAACGTTGGTAACGTTGGAAATGTTCCTTGGGTTGATCTAGTGATTTATTCTAAACTAGGGCTGATGCGGCAGCAGCTGTTACCGCGCCGCGATTCCGTTCCTCCATTTCGGAATTGCCCATGCCACACCGCGACTTTTCTGCGGACATTCCGCTAATTCCNCTGGGGCCAGGGCCAAAGAGCCGGCAGTTCCAACTTCCCTTGCAGTAAAAGCCTCTAGGAGTTCTACTCCACAAACAAAGGAGGCTCACCGGCCCCGGGGGCCCAGCCCAATCAGGCTGTCGCGACTGGGGAGTTACCAGGTGTTATCTATCGGGGAGGGGGGTAAGGTAGGCAAGGATGGCAATGTTGGTAACGTTGGAAATGTTCCTTGGGTTGATCTAGCGACTTATTCTAGACTTCCCCTAAACATAGTCTTCTCAGTCTTCCCCTTGCCATCGGGCCAACTGCCCCTCTGGAATACCAGTTGTGATATTGCTGAGCACCTTAGGCTCCTCCTCCAGGAAGTGGTGACTCGGCATGATATTATTTCAATAGAACATTTATGCATTAGGAAGGACCGGTGGATTTTAAATGTTCTATTTAATGATCAAGAGTTGGTTGATCTGATATTTCAGCAGGCTGATAACCTGAAGGATAGTAACATTTTTGTAGCTAGAGCCTTGTGCTCTAAAACTATGGGGCCCCCGACAGATATTGGATCAGGGACTGCCCGTTTAAAGGGGGGGGACCCAAAGCCACACAAGTAAGCATGAGACAAAGGTTAACCCCCTAGATGGGGGAAAGGCGGTCTCAGCGGACCCCAAAATTAGTGCGTGGGCCAGAAATCTAAGGCGGGCCCACGCTAAATTCCGCCCTGTTGCTCCCCTAACTGAGGAAAAAATGGATACTGACACCCCGGTTAGTCCCAAAGGTACTTTATTGCTAGCGGAAGGTGATAGGATCGCAAGTAGGACATCGGGGTTTAATGCCCGAAATAGGCAGAAGGAGCAAGTATTAGCAGGGGCTATTAAACAGAGAGGTTTGGCACCAACTGAACAGGTAACTATTTTGGACCAGATGGAGGGAATTTACCTGCAGATTGGGAGATTTTCCAAACAGAAGGAGAATGTTTATGGTGACTTATCCCCCAAATTGGGGAGACTTCCATCTCCCTCGCTCACTATAGTCCCCCTGGATGATTTACTGATGGAACATACGCCCCACCCCCCCCATGGCCCAGTAGTTGAGGATCTTAGCTCTAAGGGAGCTGTTGGAGGTTGGCCTAATATTTTATTGCCATCTAGAACAGTGTGTGTGCAGATAGCTGGAGTGTAGATGACCCTTGAGGTCCCTTCCAGCTCTGGAGCTTATTGACTATGAAAACCCATTCCCCTGCCCCAGGGCAGCAGATGAAAGAGGGCAGAAATTTTCTGCCCCTCTTATATCTGCCTACCTTGCTTTAATGGTATGGCCAATCCTAGCCAGGAAGTTAGCAGTTAGGTGGGACTTGAAGTGGTAATAGGTCTTGTGCAGGTGTGATTTTTCACTTTAGAAGAACAGATGCCAAAAGGGTAGGGAGGATTAAATAATGTAGTACACTTTCAAAGGAGGTACTATCTAAAACGGGTTTGGGGAATCTCTGGAGTCCTTCTGTGGCCTGTCTCTGGCCACCAAACAGCCCCTGGAGTTTCCCCCTAACCTCATTCTCTCTGACTTCGGTGCCATGCTTCATGGCCTGCTGGGACCTGCAAGCCAGCCGTCGGCTACTTGGTCGCCTTTAACTAGTACAGTTTACAGGCTTTTAAAGTTGTATTTGAAACACCAATGGAGTGCTGTCCTGTAGGAACAAGCTATTTTAAATACTGTTCATTCACCTCATGACCATCCTTTTGTTATGTATATACTTATACTATGCATTTTCCTTAAATGAGGGAAATACAAAGGTTGTGATCAAGCCAGCATTTATTTATTTCAGAGGCTCAAGAAATGGAGTTTGAGGTAGCCTTCTAAATACCTTAATTGAAGGGGCTAAGTTGCGAGTGAGATTCCCCTCTCTGTATACCTGATTAGACAACTTTTACAACCTTACCTTGCCAGTATATTACGGCTGCTGACTTAACCATTACTTTTTTGATGCTTCCTTAGACTGAGTTAATAGATAGGACTGCAACCTATCTCTGTTTTTTTGCAGCCAAGAACTGAGCAAGGTAGGAGAGAGGAAGATCTCTTTTGTCAGATCAAGGCAAACAGAAAACTGCCTCTCAAAATAAGGAGCTGGGGTGAGGAAAGGGGTGGTAAGGAAGGCTGGCAGCAGCTGCAGCAGTCTTGCAGTCATCAAATTTTCAGAGCCATTGTCACACTCTCTCAGCACAGAGAGATGATTTAAGGATAGCTTGCATGCTCAACCTGTGGGTTTGATTTGCATATGGATCAGGGACTCTCCTGAAGCCAGATCCAAGGAACAACTTTGCTCTTTTGAGCTGAAAACATCTGGTTGCAAGAGCAAGATACTCAGCAGGAGAGCGCTAGTCTTTTCCTTGATCTGCTTTACTGCAGGCATCCATCCTTCTCACCCCATTTTCTAAAACAATTGCATTACCTACGAGAGAAAAACCCAACGTTTTTCTGCTTAGATGCATGTCTTGCTTTTGTAGTGAGACAATTTCAGTCCCAAAAGGCATCTGTTCCTCAGATCAGACTGCAGGGAAGTCCCAAGATTAGTTATGGTGACAGGGTGAGATGCCCTGGAGTAAGCCCCTCAGGATCAGATCCCAAATAGTCGCTAATCTCTCAGGAAATCGACTTCTGAGCAAAGTCTTAATTTGCGCACCTATATACAATAGTCTCTACAAAGTCTCTCGGTGCCTTGATTAACACCGGGAAGCAGCCCTCTGGCAACCCACTTCCCTAACTAGCTCCTAGCTCAGTCAGGCCCACAGTCCTCTGGCTCAATCCATCTGCAAAATCTCTTCACAGCTGCAGACTTTCTCCTTCTTCAGGACCTTGATCCACAGTGTTCCTCAGGGAGCTCTCAGCAACTCCACAGCAGGGTTTCAGGATCCAGGTCGGCAATCCTGAAGACCCAGCAGAGTTGTGTCCCCCCGCCACATCCCGGCACAGACTGACCCAATTCCCCTGACTGGGTTTCTGCACGCTGGCCAGCAGTCCTGGTGAGGCTCCAGCATACAGGGGAGATGCTGCTTCTGTTACCAGAGCAGGCACAGACTACCCCATTCTGTCTGGCTCTCCTCTTCTTATACCCAGGAGTGGGCATGGCTAGCCCACCACACACTGGCTCTTAAAGAGCCAGAAGCCTCTCACTATCCACAATGCCTTTATTGAGTTAACTCCAGCAGGGCAAGTCTTACCAAGTCCTTATGTCACAACAATATTCATGGTCCAGTATGCCCCATCCTCAGCTGGTCCTCACTACTCTTAGAGGGGCAGAAGCCTTCAGGGCCTCTACCCTGTTACAGACATATACCAATGCCTCTCTCTCCTCAACCCTTGAGTCCCTTGCCCCCCTCTCTTCCTGCCCGGGCACCCCGCCCCGTCGGCTCCCATAACCTCCATCCTTGACTCACCTCCAGTATCCGCCACCTCCACTCCTGCACCAGTGCTGCTGAACACCTCTGGCACAAATCTCACTCTCATGCTGACTTCCTTCACTTCAAATTCTCTCTCTCTCTCTTCCCTTACTTTTGCTATCTCCCTTCCTAGACAGCATTACTATGCCTCCTGTATTGAGTCCTCTTCTTGGGACCCTCGCCACCTGTTCTCCACCTTTTGACTCCCTCCTCAAGCCCCCCTTCCTCCTCCTTCGTCTCCCCTTTCTGCTCAGGATCTCACTTCCTTCTTCAAGGATAGACCAGATAGACCAGATCCACCTCAACATCACTTCTCGCTCCTCTCCTCTTCCTACTCCCTCCCCTTTCCCTCCTTCCCTTCCTTCTCTCCTGTCCTTCTTTCCTTCTGCCTTCCTTGAGGAAATCTCCTCCCTGCTCCGCTCCTCCAACCCTTCCACTTGCCCCCTTGACCTCATCCCCGCCTGCCTCCTGACCTCCATTGCTTCCACTGTTGCCCATTCCCTCCTGCATATCATTAACCTCTCCCTCTCTACTGGTTCCTTCACCTCCACGTTCAAGCACGCCACTGTCTCTCCTATCCTCAAAAAGTCCACTCTTGACCCCTCTGACCCTTCTAGTTACCGTCCTGTCTCACTCCTTCCTTTTGCTTCTAAGCCAAACGTGTTGTCTACTCCCACTGCCTCAACTTCCTCTCTGCCAACTCCTCCCTTGACTCCCTCTAATCTGGTTTCTGCCCCTTCACTCTACTGAAACTTCTCTTGTTAAGATCAGTGATCTTCTTGTGGCTAAATCTAATCGCCTCTACTCCATTCTTGTCCTCCTTGATCTCTCTGCTGCTTTCGATACTGTTGACCACTCACTCTTGCTGGACTCACTTCACTCCCTTAGCTTCCATGGCTCCATCGTTGACTGGTTCTCCTACCTCTCTGGCTGCTCCTTCAATGTGCCTCTTGCCAACTCCACCTCCCTTCCCCTCTCGCTTAGTGTTCCCCAAGGCTGGCTCTGTCCTTGGACCTCTCCTCTTCTCTATCTATGCCCTGTCCCTAGGTAGACTCCTCTCCTCTTTTCACTGGCTCACCCTTCCTGAATGAATCTTACACAAGCTCCTAGTCTTCACCTGTAAAACTCTTCACAACCTTGCTCCCCCCATACCTCTCTGCACTAATTTCCCTCCATACTCCATTCCACCATAAACTCCACTCTTCCTCTGTCACCTCTCTCACACTCCCACACCTCCCCTGCTCCCCTAACTGCCTTCGACCCTTCTCCCTAGCTGCCCCCCATGCCTGGAACTCCCTCCCTGCCCACATCTGCCTTGTCTCCTCCCTTCGTACCTTCAAATCCCTCCTGAAGACCCACCTCTTTTGCTCTGCCCACCCCGACACCTCGCTCCTTTTACCTAACTCCTGCTGATACCTTCCATTCAGTACAAACTGTTACCTGAGATCTGTGTACTCATATTCTCACCACACGGACCAGCCAGCCATCATTCTTGATGTAACCAAGCCAAGCGTGTGCACCTGGGACCTCGCAACTTCATGACTCTTACACCCCTTGTCTCTCCCTCTGTTCCCCTTCCTTTGTCTCTCCCTCCCCCCTGTGTCTCAGACTGTAAGCTCTTGGTCAGGAACCGTGTCTATTCCAATACTTTGTAAAGCACCAGGTACATTGCTGGCACTATATAAATACTTGCTAATAATAATAACAAACCAAGATGTTGAATGTACAAGTTATCCTCAGAGGATTTCTTTGCTAATGAGTGTATAAAGAGTACCAGGAACATTTGATATACAAACTGTAAACCCTTGTAAAATTTTGTATATACAGTGTAAACCCTTCTTTACATGTTAAACCCAGCTAAATCATATTTTTGGGTCACCTCTTCTTTGTGTCTGCATTTCAAATACATCCTCCACTAAGTGTTTTGATTCTATTCTAGTTTTAGTCTGCATTCATCACCATGGTATCTGTATTGGCTCAACACTGGCCAATAAACTCTGTGATATTGTTGCATGGGTAAACAGCTTGCTGTGTCTACTTTCAGTTCTCTAATATGATCATGGTTTTTAATAAAGCTGAAACAGGCAATGAGTTTATTTTTTGTAGGTGGCATTTGCATTTTCAGGTAGCCCTTTGAGTACCCAAATAATATCCGTGACTGAAATGTGTATCTGTATATCTGTTTTTTGGGTATTTTATTCTCAAAGCTTCTGGAACGTGTCTGCCTGGACCTCCTCTCTGCCAACTCCTCCTTGGACTCTCTCCAATCCGGCTTCCGCCCCGTCCACTCTACCGAAACTGCCCTGGCCAAGATCACCAATGATCTACTTGTTGCTAAATCTAAGCGCCTCTACTCCATTCTTGTCCTCCTTGACGTCTCTGTTGCCTTTGACACTGTAAACCACTTCTTTCTATTGGACTTGCTTTACTCTTTGGGCTTCTGCGGCTCTGTCCTTGACTAGTTCTCCTCCTACCTCTCTGACCGCTCCTTTAAAGTCTCGCTCCTCATCCCTCCCCCCTGTCTCTTATACACATCTAGATGTGTATAAGAGACAGCCTTTGCCCCCTCCCTCCACTCCTTCAAATCCCTCCTCAAGACCCACTTTTTCCTCGCTGCCTTTCCCAATGTCTGCTAGTCGTTCCCATATACCTACTGTCTGCCCTCGTCTGCAGACTGCTGCAACCAACCTGATTGTAACCAAGCCAAGCACACGCACCTGAGACTTCGCATCCGCTTGAATGTTTGATGTTTGTTGGTCTTCTCCCCTGTCTCTCCCACTGTCCCCTCTCCCTGTCTCCCACTCCTTGTCTTTTAGATTGTAAGCCACAGGCAGGGACCGTGTCTAGTGACTGTCTCTTATACACATCTAGATGTGTATAAGAGACAGCCTTTGCCCCCTCCCTCCACTCCTTCAAATCCCTCCTCAAGACCCACTTTTTCCTCGCTGCCTTTCCCAATGTCTGCTAGTCGTTCCCATATACCTACTGTCTGCCCTCGTCTGCAGACTGCTGCAACCAACCTGATTGTAACCAAGCCAAGCACACGCACCTGAGACTTCACATCCGCTTGAATGTTTAATGTTTGTTGGTCTTCTCCCCTGTCTCTCCCACTGTCCCCTCTCCCTGTCTCCCACTCCTTGTCTTTTAGATTGTAAGCCACAGGCAGGGACCGTGTCTATTTCTATGTTCTGTACAGCACCAGGTCACACTACTGGCATTATATAAATGTTTATTATAATAATAATAATAATAAATAATCTATTTCATTTTTGTTGGTTACTTTTAGAAATTACACCATTTTCTGAAATTACACATGTGTAATAGTGCTAATTTTAACAAAACCATGTAACGAAATTACAAAAAAAATAAAAATCCTAAGATAACCAAAATGGATACCCAACAGAGCACAGTTATCAGTTATTACCAAAACTGCTATTTCAGTTCAGGTAGGCTATATTTGACTAACTTAACTGGTTTTTTGAATACTCATTTCAGCTCTGGTTTTAAAGTAGCATTTAAATAGCTTCCTGTGGAGAGCACCCACCTGCTGTGAGTATTTGCAGTACCCTCTCCTTCCTTCATAAGCAGAATCCTAAACACAACGTTCCTTCTTGCTGTCATGCTCTTTTACTTGAAATGTGTGCTATCTAACTGTCAAACAGGCTTTTAAGCTGGGATGACTCCTCCACCCCTTTTCAGAGGCAAGACAACCACCTGGCCATCCAGCCTCTCCCTTCCTTGCCTCTTGCAGACCCTGTGTTTTGGCTACCTTGACTATCCAGCTTCTCCTTTCTGTTTCCTCTCTGGAGCACTCCTTGGTGGTTTCTCAGCTGAGCGAGAAGCTCAGCTTTATAGAGGCTCTTGTTCCATGCTGCTCAGATGGAACCAATTCAACTTCAGAACAGGTTTGGCCAACATGCTGAGGCAAAGGGCCTGCTCCTGGAGGGACGTATCCCTGCAGCCTTCCACACTTCCATAAGGAAAGCAGAGTTGTAGATCGGGTTGTCACCTTCATGACCTGAGGGATGGCATGGCAAGTTTAGTTGTACTACATGCTTTCCCGCCATTGGTAATCTTAAATCAAGGTATATACAATTACAGAAAATAAAGAGCAATGTAGCTTTAAATAGTCAAGAGCAATCCTTTCTGCTATGTTAATGTAATGTCATAGCAACTGCATTTTCCCCCCTGATTCTTTCCCTTTGTCCCTCAGGTACCAGTGACTCAGAGTGGAAACTTATAAAATATGAAGAAGAACATGCAAAGACTCTCACAGAATAAACATTATTATTTCCTGACAAAACTGCACACAAACAATTATTGAGCAGCAGCATGAAATGATGAGGATACAGGAGGCCTAAACATGGAACTGACATGATCAACAGACTCCTACATAAATCAACAGCGCAGGAGTCTTTGCAAGGAGGATTCCTAATTAAACCCCACAACCTGGCAGCTCGGCGGTTTCCGGGGAGAGTGAATGGGGTTTGACAGAAGAGTGAAAGCAACTTGAGTTTTCTGGATGTTAAACAACCGTTGCTTTTGGCATTTGACCTGACTCCTTAATTCCTAATGGCCAAGTTTTCAAAAGTGATCAGTTCCCACGTGGATACCTGGAAAAGGTGGGCAGATTTTCAAGCAGCTCTTAACACCTAGGTGCGCCGTTTGTTTTTTTCCATCTTCTTCTTGAAATCAGGTTCTCCATGGGTTTCTTTCTCCATTTCTGGCACCCCTTCTGCTTTTCAGGTCACATTTCTAGTGTCTTGTAGCGTCTGTTCTCCTGTTCCTTTTTGGCTGGGCAGTGGAGTTTCTCATGGCTCCGTTACGGGTCTCTTTGCTTTCTCTCTGTATCACATCCACCCAATTTTCATTGGATCAGATTCATTCAGGGGTGAACTCTTGCTCATTTCCCCCTCTCTGCTATTGCAATTTGCTAGGCTCTTCTTTGGGCCATTCATCATTCTAGGATTGTGCCTTAGAATGATGAATGGCCCATTGAACTGAATAGGTTTGGTTTTCCATTGACTTCAATGGGAAACTTTTCCATTGAAGTCAATGGAGGAAAAAAATACAATCTGATTCCAATTTTAATCCAATTCAAATACTATTCAATTGAATCCAAATCCAATTTTGATCTTATTTCCACTCAGTTTCCCATCCCTAATGACAACTTGTGTTTTCAGCTGAGACGCTACCTCGCATGGCCACCCAGGAGCCACGGATCCATCTGCCCGTCTGAAGGCAGAGCAGTCGGATGCATGTTCCTGTGAGCCATGGAGCACCCACTCATGGCCTCGCAAGGAGCCATATCAGGAAATCTGCAGTGCTCCATGCAGGTCCAGCCAAATGCATGGTGGCCACTTCCATAGCTGTGGTAGCCACCTAAGGAACCGCCCATCTGAATCATTCCCCACACGCTCCACCTGCATGGGTACTTTGCAACAGAGACATGTAGCGGCCACGGACCCCCCATCACCTTGCTCGTTTGAAAGCACGCAATGACTGAACACTAGGAAGACTGAAACAGTGGGGAATAGAGGAAATACGTGTCCTCTTCAGTGTGGGGGCCTGGGGACATTCCCCTCTTTGTTCTCTGTGGCAGCTATACCCTTGATAGGAATGGGCGAACAGAACGCAGTTCGGATGTTCGGTTCGAAACCCGAGTTTGGGTTCAATGGTTCTGTTCAGCGGAGTTCGGTTTGGCCGAACTTGACCGAACGTTCAAAAATAGCAAAACTGAAATGAAAACGAAACCTAATTTTCGGCCCTGGAAAGACGTTTTTCCTGCCTCCGAACACAACTGAACTGTTCGGTCATTCAAGAGTTCGGTTCAGATATTCAGTTCAGACATCGGAACAGAGTGAGTTTGGTCTGCACTCCGAACATCCGAACCGCGTTCGCCCATCCCTAACCATTGACAGAAGGGTCTATCCCCCATTCTGCTCTGGGTGTGTCTACATGTTATGGTCAGGGACCCAGGATCACAGCATTTGCTGCCACTCTGTGTGTATGCTGACATCCCATGGACTCTGACTACTAGGGGGAGCCCGCCAGGTGGCAGCATAAATAGGAATAGCGCCAAAGTCCTGCTACTAAAATTTACAAAGTGAACCTACGCACATCCTGAATAATCCTGGAGACAGGAACTACAGTGACATCTCAAAAGTTCCCTTATCTCTATGGTAGCATGGCTGACCAATCCCCAGACCACATTCACACCTGATGCAGCAGTGGCAAAAGACCCATGAGGCAAAGACGCAGCAGCATGGAGGAGCCTGATGTCGGAAGTAGCACTGGTACGAACAGGGTTCTGCTGCGACTTTGCTCGTGGATGACAGGGATGGATTTTGCACCCTGTCATCCACAAGGAAAGCCGTGGCAGAACCCCATTCACACCAGCGCTACTTCCGGCATCAGGTTCCTCCACGCTGCTGTGTCTTTGTCTCATGGGTCTTTGCCATCACTGCTGCATGAGGTGTGAATGCAACCCTAAAGGCAGGATGGTGTCATTGACTAGAGGTTTATTGTGTTACATGTTTTTGGCTGCTCTGCAGCCTTGCTGAAGAGTTCCCTGGATATGTTTTGGGCAGCAGACTCCTGAGATCAGTGTCCACTTGTTGACTTATTCCTGGGTTTGAGTGAACAAACTGGAACCAGCCTTAAGTAGGGCTGGTAGTGGCCATGGCCTCGGCCCTGTGGCCAGATGGGCCCTGCAGGAAGGCTAGTCCTGGTAGCCTCAGGTCCAGCACTCCTGAGGCCCTGGCACAGGCTATTTCTGCAGGGCCCTGTCCCCTGTTCCTCTCACTTTCAGTAAATTACTGCTCCCTGAATTTCCCATTCAGGTATATCTGTTAAAGGGGGAGAGCTTGCATGCTACATGGCTGTGTGTGTGTGAGTGAGAGAGAGAGAGAGACACTGACTCATGGCACTATTTTCTTTTTGTAAGCAAACACCAGACTACCAGTAGTCAAAGGTGTGGGGCTATGAAGGGTGGGACCATAGGACCCCCACATTGTATCTGGGCCTTGCAAATTCTAAGGCCGTCCCATAACCCTTGCCCCTGTGTTAGGCAGCTAGAACAGTGGCAAGCTAAGGTACATCTAGAGACACTCCCTGGCCTGTCTGTGAATTTCCCAGAAACTGGACGAGGGAGTGGAGGAGCTGCTATTGGGAGGTGAGGGGGCGGGTCTTTGGGGGTCAAAGGGAAAGAGCTGTGTCTGCCTCACTTTGGACTGTGGTGATTCTACTATAAGAGTTATCTGTCTTCTTTGGCTCAGCCTCCTTCTTCTCTCCAAACCGGGCACGGTGGGCCTCCTAGGAAGGCAGGGGCAATGCCCATCCTGGCCCCTCAGGACTCCCCCGACCAGTGGCAGCTTTAAAAGGGACTCCACGAGTTCCTTCTTCTCTCCAGTCCCTCCCTGGATGCAGAAGTGGCGGCGCTGAGGAGAGGAGCTGGCTGCCCCACTATGGTGAATAAATTGTGGGGCCCTGGGAGGGGGGAGGGGGGGCCATGGTGGGATGGGGGAGGGGGCAGCACATGGGGGCAAGTGCGGGCACACGGGAGGAGGGGG
>QEPC01011796.1:655949-678564 GCA_003113815.1 Sphenodon punctatus
TTAACCCTGGGAACTCCTTGCTGCTGGGTTATGCCAGTGTTTTGGGTGTTTCCCTGTGTTTTGGGTTTATACATTATTTATTTTAAGCTTGATGTGCGTGTAGACTGTGTTTTCTTCTATCCGATGTTAACCCTGGGAACTCCTTGCTGCTGGGTTATGCCAGTGTTTTGGGTGTTATGCCAGTGTTATGGGTGTTTCCCTGTGTTTTGGGTTTACAAATTATTTGTGCATGTAGACTGTATTTTCTTCCATCCGATGGTAACTCTGGGAACTCCTTGCTGTGCTGGATTATGCCATGCCACTGGCCTACCGTCCCCCTGGCTCCGCCTACCATCCCCCTGGCTCCGCCCCTAGGCCTGCCGGCCTGGCCTTACTGCCCCAGTGCCCCTCCAAAATCAAAACGCACCAGCCGCCCCTGCTCCAAACGCAATATTGGTCTGTCTTTCTGACACCTCTTTGTGGATGTCCAACTGCGAACTGAGCTGAGCCTCAGATCCATTTCCCAAAGCCTCTCCCTCTCTTGCATAGGGCGGCCATTGACACATTCCCAGAATACAGGACATCCAGGGGGAGGAGGGGAGTGTGGGTTTTGACAGGCCCTGCGTGAGACTGCTGTGAAGCTGGGCTCTGCAGCGATTCCAGATGGGGTTGCACTTCCCACCTCCCACAGTACCTCTCAGCTGACAGGCTCGGGGTGGGTGGGTGGGGGCAAGCTGCTTTTGAAACTTACAAGCCCAGCCTGCGACCACTGCCAACAATAGTGTAGGAGCTGCAGCTCCAGGATTCCTTCCTGACCCTTGCGCTCACCTCCATGTTGCTAATGCCACTGTTCCTGCCCAGATGTCATGAGATCATGACTTCCAAGCGGTGTGTAGGAAAGTGACCAGCACCGGCAGTGTCTACTTGTCTACTTGCCCCCATGTCCCCATGACACTACTGTCCAAAAATATCAGACAAAAATGTGTCTGGAACAGTCAAGGGACAAACCCTTCAGAAAACAGGTCTGTCTGGTATAAAACATGGCCACCCTGCCCTCACATTATCTTCCTGGTTGCTCTCACATGTCATCTCAGCTTTGCCTTTTGACTCAGCCCTTTCTTCCAACCAACACATCTAGGTCATGCTTTGCCTACATCTTGCTGCTACCTGACACTTCTAAGAGTGTGTTCTCATAAGCGTCTTCACTCAGAGTTATTATTCTGGAATAATTAATGCTCTTGAACCACTCTCCTGATGACTGTTACAAATCAGGGACCCATGTGCACTGTGTTTTTCCCATTGGTGCCAATGGAGGAAATGCAGTGATCACGGGTCCCTGAAAATACCCCATTTAACCAGGTATTACACACTCTGATTGTGGGGACCACAGGGTGGTTAAAGTGGGGTTCTTAATCCAGAAGAGTGGATCATGAGAGTACACCCTAAAACTGAGGGTAAGGTCACACCATCTGCAAGATGGAGTCATGATCCAAATGGGTATTTGCTGTATTTTGCATGTTGTTGTTGCTATCTGGAGTCATGGGGCTATACATTTAAATCTCAAAATGGAGTCATGTGAGTCATGCAGAAAAAACATTTGTGAACCATTGTTCTGAGATTTTCTGACCACACTGTTAAGTACAACTTCCTGGCTTACTGTTCTGGCCACGCATCCTCCCTCTCTCTTTAACTCGGTCCTTTAGCTCCTCCACTGCATCAAACACAGACCTCTTATCCTGATCTTCAAATCCCTTTACAATTAAATCCACCCAGTATGGTCCACCCTAGTTTATTGAAGGGCCCAGTTCCTACCACTGCTCTGCCAATGATGTCAACCATGATTGCTTCCCCTAAAAGCACCTTCATGATGTCTTCCATGTGGGTGCTTATACTTACACAACATTCTGAGTGAGCACCTTTATTCTTTTCCAAGACAATTCCCTTATCACACCAAGACTGTAATGCCACAGAAAACTGCCACCTGGTTACAGGCAGGCATGCGGTAAGTTGTGATTATTGCTTCTTGTTGCTGCCTGGCTAAAAATTGTACTGACAGGTAGACTTGGCCTAAAACATCATCTCTTTCCCTCTGGCTGTTTTTAGATTATCACACGAAAATGTTCTTAACAGACAGAATGTTATGATTCAATTGTCATAACAAAAATGTTTTATTCTGTTGTTCTATGAATTGTGCATGTAAACGTCTAACATTTTAACATGCTAGCATTATGCTCAAAACATTCTAACTTGTTTACATGATTAAAGCCATTTGTTTCAGTAAAACCTGAAGCAGTAAAACCTGTGTAAGGCTAGTAGGACTATCGAAATGATAAGCAGCAGCAGTAAAACCTGGAGAAGGGTGCTTTAAAAAAACTAAAATCAGAAAGTGTTTTAAAACTAAACGTTTTTAACTCTTACATGATCACATTTAAACCATCATAAAACAGACTCCAATGTTTTAATGTATCCTCTAAAAATACACTCTGTTTGCCTGGTTCAGGCTGGGGCTCCATAGCAGTGGCAGGTCAGTAGCTGGGAACTGGATGGATGCCAGATGGCTAGAACGGAGTCCGAGCCGAGCTGTTTAGCCTGTGCCCTTCCAATAGCTGCATGCATCTTGGAAGTTGTCAGTGAAAAGGGTAGGCAGTCTTCCCCAGTGGTAGGCAGCTTTGTGAACGACACGTGCAGTGCTGACCCTTCCGTCCAGGCTAGGCAAGAGGAAGCAAAGAACAGTGTGGGAAAAGAGAGAGTGGCCAGTTTAGTGGGTCTGGGTCATGGAGCAGGCAGGCAGTACCATGTGATGACATTGTGGGTAATGGGGAAGTTCAGATATCTGTGGGGAGCAGAGAAAGGAGCAAAACAGGGTGTAGGCCCCCCCCCAGTGTTCCTTGTACCCGGACCCTAATAATCAGTTCTTTTCAATGTATTCATTAATGATCTGGAAAAGGGTGTTAAGAGTGAGGTGATCAAATTGCAGATGACACCAAGTTATTCAGAGTAGTCCGAAGACGAGCTGCAGCAAGATCTTACAAGACTGGGTGCCTGGACATCTAATGGACATGGCAGATGAGATTTAATGTGGACAAGTGCAAAGTGATGCACATTGGGAAAAATAATCCAAATGATGAGTACACAATGCTGGGTACTAAGCTAGGAGTTACCACTCAGGTAAATGATCTGGGAGTGATTGTGGATAATACACTGAAATCCTCAGCCCAGTGTGCCACAGCAGTCAAAAAAGCAAACAGAATGTTAGGAATTATTCAGAAGGGAATAGAGAATAAAACTGAGGATGTCATAATGCCTCTATACAAATCAATGGTGCAACTGCACCTTGAATATTGTGTGCAGTTCTGGTCTCCCCATCTCATAAAAGTCATAGTGGAACTAGAAAAGGTACAGAGATGGTCAATAAAAATGATCCAGGGTATGGAACAGCACCTGTATGAGGAGAGGCTTGATAGATTGGGACTCTTCAGCTTGGAAAAGAGACTGCTGAGAGGAGATATGATATAGGTCTATAAAATCATGAGTGGTGTGGAACTTGTAAAGAGGGAACGGTTATTTACCCTTTCAACTAGTACTAAAACTAGGGGACACTCCATGAAACTCACAGGTGGCAGAGTAAAAACAGACAAAGAAAGTATTTTTTCACTCATTGTACAATTAGGTTGTGGAATTTACTGCCAGGGGAGGTGGTCAAGGCCAGTACTATAGCTGAGTTTAAAAGAGGTTTGGACAAGTTTCTGAAAGATAGTTCCATTAGCAGCTATTAGCCAGATATGGCTGGGGAACAAAACCCTTTATTGTCGGTAGCCTGGGGATGATCCACAGGGAATGGATAGCATGGTGAACTGTTGGGTGCTTCTCCCAGGCCCCCTTGACTGGCCACTGTTGGAGACAGGATGCTGGGCTCGATGGACCATTGGTCTAACCCAGTATGACACTTCTTATGTTCTTATGTTAATCCTTAACCTGTCGCAGTGAACAATTCACAGGTGATTGCACAGGAAGCCTTGGTAGCACTTTTATGCCGAGAAGTGCCAGCAGCAAGTGTGAATGTTGTACTCTTGTACAAGACATGATTACAGTTTGCCCAGGGGCGGGTGTAATTTATACACCAGACTGTTCCCTTTGGCAGCTGCTCATTTTTTGACAGTGGAGACTAAAATGCTGTCACATTGGAAGTGTGGCTGATCTGCCGTACAGCAAGTCTAGCTTCATGGCTCCTGGTGGGAGCTAGGAAGGGAGCAGGCTAGATTTCTGCAATTGTCTGGCTAGGCATCTGAAACACTGGTCTCCTGGGATATTTATAAATTATTTAACAGTAGCAACTCCCCCTCGCTGTTTTGGAACTCTTCCTTTTTTGTTTTCCCAGGGGAAAAATGCCCTGTATTTTCTGCCGTTGTGTCTGAAATTTTCTATGCAATGATGTGCAGTGACTGGGGGAGGTGCTGGCCCTGTGTTGATCCTACATGAGCAAAAGAGATGTAGTGTTCAGGGCTCCAACCTACATTTTGGAATTCCTGGGTTCAAGGTTCATGTTTTAGCTGTGTTTATCCAGGGAGTAGCCTCTGCATTAACACCCCACCCCCCTCACACACACACAAACACACTAATAGTTCAATGTGATAGAAATGCTGTGTTCTCTTCTCATATGCTAGACATGAGGGTTGACTCCAAACCATTGATCCAAATAGCCTACAGTTACATGCAGATCTAAACTTGGCAGCGAGCTCAAAAGCACAATGAAACACTTTTTCTGAATTCCCCCAGGCTTTGCAGTCCAGGAGCACCTGTATGTTATGCCCTATTGCTAGCAAAAATATTCTAGCAGGAGTGACAGTACCCTCGCCTCAGCCTTCTGTAACTCTCCAAAACCCTCACTTTTCATCTCTCTTCTTGAAGGCGAAGGGTATCTTTTTTAAATTTATTTTTTATTGCTTGAACAAAATCAATCCAACCATTTCCGAGTTCAGAGAAAGTGACAAAATATATGCTTCCCGCCCTCCCCCCATACAGCCAAAATAATTCTGTGAGCTCCTTTTAAACAGAGCAATTTAGGTAATGCCAGTAGCCAGCAGGAGGGGGTGAAATTAGCCCTCATTGAAGGGGCCTGGCTTGGCGTCTAGATGGGAAATAATCTCTACAATTGTTGCCTAGTTGAGTTTAACTCTGTCATTGTGAAGATGCAAACTGTGGATTGGGACCCTATGGGGAGTCATGGGATCTGTGGTCATGGTCCCAATTCCTATTTGACATATTTTACTTTGTTGCTGTCTGGAGGCACAGGATTATATCTGTCTCAAAATGGGGTGGCACAGGCAAAACATTTGAGAACCTCTGGCATAGAGCAGAGGTTCCTAAACTGTGGGTCATAACCGTGAGCAGAGTCATGATATCTGCAGAGGGGGTAATGATCCCACATTATATTTGATATAGTCCAAATGTCTTCGTTGTTGTTTGTGGTCATAGGATTAGTTTTAAGGTTCAAAATGGAGGTCTCGCAGGCAAAAAGTTTGGGAATTGCTGTATTAGCCTTTAATTATATGCCTACACCCCCTTTCTTAAATAGTCTATGTGGCAATCCCTCTAGACTCTGGGACTTTTCACTGCCACCAGCCTGTTACTCCTCACTTCCCAAGAGTCCACAGGCCTGACCACGGGCGGCTGGTGGGTTTTGATGTTGGAGGGGCACTGGGGCAGTAAGGCCAGCGAGCCTAGGGGCGGAGCCAGGGGGATGGTAGGCAGAGCCAGGGGGAGGATAGGCCAGTGGCATGGCATAACCCAGCAGTTAGGAGTTCCCAGGGTTAACATCAGATGGAAGAAAACACAGTCTACATGCACATCAAGCTTAAAATAAATAATTTATAAACCCAAAACACAGGGACCCATCCTTGTAAAGCACCCCAGTCACATCCGGAGTCCAGTTTTACCACACACATCCCATTTCCAGCATTTTGAACACAACTGAAATCGCATGACTTGCACTGACATCTCTCTCAGGATTTCCAAACCTCCATTTTACCACACACAGTCCCCCCTGCACTAACCCACTAGCCCCCCCTCCCCTCCCCAAGAACCCAGGAGTCCTGGCTCCCAGCCCCCCTGCTCTAACCCACTAGCCCCCATTCCCCTCCCAGAGAACCCAGGAGTCCTGGCTCCCAGCCCCGCCCCTGCTCTAACCCACTAGCCCCCACTCCCCTCCCAGAGAACCCAGGAGCCCTGGCTCCCAGCCCCCCTCCCACTGCTCTAACCCACTAGCCCCCCATGCCCCTCCCAGTGAAACCAGGAGCCCTGGCTCCCAGCCCCGCCCCTCCCTTGCTCTAACCCACGGCGCTTCTAGTCACCCACTCCGCATAAAGGGAGGTGTTAACACCTCCCTTTTGACCCTGAAGGCTTCCTTAGGAAGCCTTCAGGGGTGGGGTGGGGTGAGTCACAACTGGTGAGAATGTGCGGAGCCACCTTGAAGAACTTTGTTTAGAGGCAGAAACCTTCAGAAGATTTCTGACTCTCTAAACAAGGTTCTTCGAGGTGGCTCCACACATTCAAAGTGATGCTGATGTGGCCAATTTTTTTTTTATTTTTTTTTAGCTGTCTCCAACTGGGGGAGTCCTGGGGGACCAGGAGGGGCATTGCCCCTGCTTCCTAGAGGGCCCGCTGTCCCTGGGCCTGACCCTTGGTCTGGGTTTGCTCTCTCTCTAGTGGTTTCACCTTCTCCAGACCCGGTTCCTGGTGGTGATCCCCTATTAGCAGCATTGTAGCCAAGCAGGGACGAGACAGACAATACCCCAGTCGCCAGGTTAGGTGTAAACACAATTACATTTATTATATATAACGATCAGCTAACAGTTCAGGTTTCAAGTTCAGATAACAGATAAGACCAATTCAAGAGAAGTCACAGCTCCTCTAATCCCTTCTGCCGTCTCTCCCCTCAACAGTCCACCCTGGTCAGTTGCTCTTTTAAAATGCACCAATCACTGTCCAGGCCGGCTTAACATTCCAAAGCTGTCCCATCCCGCAGCAACTAACTATGGCTTCCTCTTTCCCCCAGTGTTCTTATATAACATCCCCCACCCCTTAATAACCAGCTCCGTTTCAACATTGCAGCAAGGAATGTTGGAAAGAGCAATACAATATTAACCTAACTACAGGAACTAAATGAAACATTCTTAATATCTTGACAGAGCATCTGCTAGCTTGTTACATTTTCCCCGACACGTGTAACACAGACATGTCATAATCCTGCAAACACCAGCTCCATCTTTGTAACGTAGCATTCGTATTCTTCATTGTTTGCAACCATTGTAAAGGAGAATGATAAGTTTGCACTGTAAAATGTTTACCCCATAGGTATAAGGCCTGAACCTCTGCACTGCCCATGCAAGGGCAAGGCATTCCTTTTGTATGGTAGACAAGTTCTGTTCTCTTGGTATACACTTTTTTCTGACATAGGCAACGAGAAGCTGAACCCCTTCCCACTGCTGCATAAGAGTAGCTCCAATTCCCGTATCTGATTCATCTGTAACAAGGATGAGGGTGAAGTTTGGTGCTCTGAGGATAGGTTTGGAGGTTAATGCTCCTTTTAAGGCAAAGTCCTTCTGGCACTCTTGAGTCCATAATACTTTGGTAAACGTTTTTTACATAAATTGGTCAAAGTTACAGCAATTTCACCAAACTTAGGTTACAAATCTCCTATAATGTTCAACTAATCCTAAAAAGGACTCTACTTGTTTTTTATTCTTTGGGGATTCCCACCTTTGTATAGCCTCTATCTTGTCCCAAGTAGGTTTTATCAGTTGGTTTCCCACCCTATGACCTAAAAATGTAACTTCTGATGGTTAAACCAGCTTTTTGTATACTACCAAGTACACTGGATACATGTTCTAAGTGCTCCTTCAAAATTTGACTGAAGATGATTATATCATTCTTGTAAGCAATGGCAAAGCTACTCATACCTACTAATAGGTTATCTATGAGCCTTTGAAAAGAAGTTGGACTGTTTTTTAAACAAAAGGGAAGAACTGTAAATTCAAATAAACCATGGGTTGTAGTAAAGGCTGATTTTGGCTGAGCATCAGAATTCAACTTCATTTGCCAAAACCGTTTACAAAGATCTACAGCGGAAATAACTTGCACCCCCCAAGTTTATCTCATATATCATCCATGCGAGGCATAGGGTAAGCATCGGATCTAGTGATTAAATTAAGCTTTCTGTAGTCTACCTACACAGAAGCAGATAGTTCCATTGGGGTTGGGGATTAAAACTACTGGTGAAGCCCAGGGACTGGCAGATGGACGAAGAACTCCAAGGTTTAACATCTCCTTAATCTTCTTTTTTATGCTGTCCGATAATTTATCTGTGACCCGATAAGGGGTAGATCTAATAGGAGCGTGGCTGACCACATGAATACTGTGTCCTGCCAGAGAGGTTCGCCCTGGTTTATTAGAGAATAGTGGAGCAAATTTTTTAAAAACCTTTATTAACTTTTCCATTTCTGGAGGAGAAAGCTCTTCAGGTAAAGTAAGGTCACCATATCCAGAAGTTTTATTACTTTCTCCCAATAAATCTAATAATTCCTTTCCCCCTTCCACCATCTCAGAGTCTAAGCACACACTAAAAACTACCTCTCCCCAATCATAATAAGGTTTCAACATGTTCACATGGATTACTGGTGATCTTTTGCCTAACTTATTCATGTTGACAACGTAAGATACACCATTCAGCCTCTCCTTTATGGTAAAGGGGCCCTCCCATGAGACTTTCAACTTGTTAGTTTGGACTGGCAAGAAAATCATAACTTTATCCCCACTCATAAATTCTAGAGCGTTTCGGTCATACCAGAGTTTTGTTTCCCTTGTGCGTGGGACAATTTCTCTTTCACCAATTTCTTCATATTTTCCAGGTTCTTTCTGACCTTCAAAACATAGTCCACTGCAAAGGTCTTTCCTATAGGCAATCTTCCCTCCCACTCTTCTCATACTAAGTCCTGTGGTTCCCTTACTCTCCTAGCAAGCATAAGTTAAAAGGGAGAAAAACCTGTTGATTCCTGGGGTACTTCCCTGTACGCAAATAGCAGGTAAGGTAACATTTCATCCCAGTTGTTAGGGTAAGTAGCCACATAGGTTTTAATCATCCCCTTTAATGTCTCATTGAATCTCTCTACTAATCAATCCATTGGTTTGTGGATGATTAGTAGTTCTCAATTCCATAACACCCACAACAATCCCATAAACATTTCATTAAATATGACATGAAGTTACTACCCTGATCAGACAATATCTTGGAATGAAATCCCAACTGAAAGATCTTCATTATGGCATTAGTCACTACCAGAGCTTCTGTGGAGACTAGAGCAGCGGCCTCTGGATATCTGATACTTCTTCCCATTCCTGGTGGACTTTGCAAAGGGTCCCACTATATCAATACCAGCTCTTTGAAATGCTTCTTCTATTATAAGTAAGGGTTTTAAAGAAGCTTTACCTTTATCTCCCCTCTTCCCCATCCTTTAGCAGGTATCACAGGACCAACAATAATGGGTCACCATTCTAGCAATCCCAGGCCAATAAAAAAAAAATTGAGATTCTGTTACGAGTCTTCCCAGTGCCCCAATGCCCGTCCAGCTATGTACATTTGGTTACGCTCAAGAAATCTGCTTGATGGGCTATGTGCCACAACTTTTTCCTACACTTGTGTGGCACTATCAGTTGTCTACAAGGCTCCCAACTCACATCTCTGTTAGGAGGAATCCACATGCAATATAATAGGCCATTTTTCCAGACTATTTTCTCTCTACAATCTTCTGGAAAGTCTTCATTTTCCTTTTTAGTCTCTTTTCTCACTTGATCCATGCTAGAATCTGAAAGCAACGCTGCTTTAAATTCCTCAGTTACCCCATGACAATTCATCAATTCCTCCCAATCCATTTTACTTTCCACCAATCCACCTTTTGGACACTCTGAATCCAGATCAGCTAGATTCTTGCCTTGTCCAATTTTCTCAGAGGTCCTAACCTCTTCTCCCAAAGGAGAAACACAATCAGCCTTTTCTTGTCAGCCCACCTTTGCTGACTTCTGGTGACTACGCTGGCCAAGCATGTGGCATTTTCCAGGTCATTACATAGCAACAGAGGATTATGGAGAACTTCTACCGCTCCAAACTCCCAGGACCCTTCCCAATCTTGCCAGGATACCTTGACCCAGGCCACCTTGACTTCACTGGGTGGTCCTAATACCCCTTTTATCCTCAGGGTTCTTCCTGGTACTGAGGTGGAAAAATACAGAAAGCCCATCTAAGAACAGTTATGAAGTGTGCTATGTGTCAGCAAGAAGGAACATTACTGATAAGAATGAACAGAATGGGCCTGGGAGTAGAATGGAATGCAGCAAGCAGATTTCTTGAGCGTAACCAAATGTACTGTCTTAACTAGAGGAAAAGTCATGATGAGTTGGCAAGTGGAAAAACCCAGCTAGATAACTGTATATGCGCATGTGTGAAGCACAGTTTTGCATTTTTGTATAAAAGCTTGCTGAACTGTCCCAAGGGGGCAGCACTCCTTTGCAGTGTCTGCCCAACGCGTTGTATGCTGAATAAACTAATGATAGTTACCCAGACTCTGTGTACAGCCTCGAATTGGTGAGCCCACCCGAACCCAGTGGATCTAGAGGAAAATCCACAACAATTTCTGGTGTCAGAAGTGGGATTCGAGGAACTCAGGATCCTTCGTGGATACCTGCGGTAAGTGTACTTTATTGCAGAGTTCACAATCCGGCGGCGGGACGCCGTTCGCCGGGTCGCTGGTGTAGGAAACCGGACTTGTTCCTCTTTCCCTCACAAGTGCTTTGGGTTGTATTGTTGTATGTGCCTAGGTAAGGATTAAACAGCTAGCAAGTTACCATGGGAAGCGACCAGTCGACGGTGGCTACCGCTGCTGATACTCCAGCCACGTATATGGCTAGGCAGTACGGTAAATCGGCAGTAAAATGGGTAGAGAAATGGAATTTTTATACTCGGGACCAGCCCGACTTGCAGTTTCCTTCTGCCGGCTCGTTTTGCATCCCAGTCCTGACTCATTTAAGACAAAACCTCGAGGTGAACCACCCCAAGCAAATGGGGGTATGGTTCCTATGGGACGACGAGGCAAACCGAACCGATGTTCAGAAGCGTTATTGCCCGCAAGCTTGCTTGACAGCCGTATGTAAGGCTCCCCCGGTGACATCGGACACGGTTCCTGTGCCCGATCCACCGGAGGACTCCTTGCTTGATTTCAGGCCACCGTGTTATAATGAACCTGTCCCCTTGCTTCAGAACCCCCAGGCTCCTCCACTCCAGGCTCCCCCACCCCAGCCTATTCCATTGCCCCCTCCTCCATCGCCTCCGCCCCAGGTCCACCCTGAACTCCAGGCGGCACGAACCCTTATCGAGGCGCAGAACCAAAAACTGCAGGAGCTGCAACTCCAGATGGAGAAGCAGGGAAAGCTCCTCAAAACTTTGACTCTGGCTTCTGACACTAGCAGTAGTGAGGACGAACCCGATCCCTCTAAAACCAGATCTATCACCCCGCCACCAGACAAGAGAGAAGGGCTTCGCAGTGGTCGCCCTAGAATAAAACTTAAAACGTGCCCCCCTAAACTCAAGCGCCGCCGCTCCTCGTCCCCAATCAAAAGATCAAGCCCGGTGCTTGGGCAGTTTCCTTTGAGAGACTATCCATTGCCCAACGGCCAGATTGCCACTGTCCATGTCCCCTGGACTCCGGCTGATATCCTGAATTGGGCCAAAACCTTCCCCAAGCTCAGGGATGACCCGGTGAGATTTCAGACAAAGCTCCGCAGCGTTTTCAATTTGTTCCGCCCCACACTCGAAGACGCAGGCGCACTACTAGACTCAATCATGACCCCCGAGCAAAGAAACGCCCTTGTAAACAAAACTAGAGAAAACAACCATCTAGACTCTTGGCCAGTTGCTAACACCCTCCCCTTCACCACCCCAGTTGAAAGGGACGCTGTTGCCCGTGTCTTGGCACGCGTGGTTGAATGCATTCCCCTACTGGCCCCGGTCAATGTTAATTGGGATAAAGTGTCCACCACCACGCAGCGCAAAGATGAACACCCCGCAGATTTTGCGGCCCGTCTCCGGGAAGCGTTGCGCACGTACTCTGGACTAAACCCTGATGATCCAGCCAATGCAACTATTGTAACTTCCCTCACAGTACAGGGATTGTTAAAACCCATCGAGCAACGACTTAAAACCGCTGTGCTCGATTGGAAAACTAAGAATCCAGATCAAATTGTGGCTAGCGCAAGCCAAATCTGGGACCAAATGGCAGATGAGAACAGCAAAAAGGCGGCGGCCCCGGTAAAAATTTGTGTGGTTCAAGACAATGGACGGGGAGGCTGGAGAGGTCGGGGAAGAGGGAGGGGACGAGAACAAACAGGTTTATACTTCCCCTATGGAAACCCCCAGTCCCAAGGGTTCCCCGCCCCTCAGCGGAACGAATGGCCAGGCCTCCCCCGTGATGTTTGTGTGAACTGTGGCCAACAGGGTCACTGGCGAAACCAATGCCAGCTGCCCCCGCAGGGGAGGGGAGGTCAACAGCGCGGGTTTCCCCGCGCTCCTCAGTTTGCTCCCCAGTTTGATCCCCAGGCTCAACCCTTTTCCCCGGCAGCAACGAACCAACAACAATGGCCAGCCCCGCCCCTATCAAACACTCAAACCCAAGGGCTGTACTACCAGGGGCAGGAAGGAAATCAGGACCTTTCATGAGGAGACGCGGCCTCAGCCCTGACCCTCCTGAACCTGGAGCCGGATGGCACTGTTCAGCTAGCCTTGGATGGGGCAGAGGCCCCCTTTTTAATTGACACCGGGGCTACCCGCTCCATGGTGCATTCTTCTACCTTCCCTCAGCTCCCCCTGTCATCGGCTAAAATCTCCTGTGTAGGGGTTGAGGGTACTTATCAGCGTGTGCCTCTGTCTGAGCCCGCCACTGTAACCATCGGCCCGCTCACGGAGAGACACTCGTTTCTTGTTAGTAGACACACTCCAGTCAATCTTTTGGGACGGGATCTCCTGTGTAAATTGAAAGCCTCAATTCACTGCTCGCCAGATGGCATGTATTTGACCTTTCCTGATCCTAAGACAGCTTCTAATCTTATAATGGCCCTTGCTACAGAGGATTCTGGGTCCCCGCTCCTGACTGATCACCAGCAGCGGTTGGATTCCCTCCCTTCCTCTTTGTGGGCGACCTCCCCTGAAGATGTGGGGTTGCTGCAGGGTGTTGCCCCATTACAAATAGCTGTCAAACCAGGACTCCCGTACCCTTCTGTGTCCCAGTACCCCCTTTCGGCTGAGGCCGTCAGGGGAATACAGGCTGTTATTAACACTTTCCTTGAGGGAGGCATTCTTGTCCCTTGTGTCTCCCCCGTTAATAGCCCCATTTTACCTGTTAAAAAGGGAAACCGGACACACCCTGATGGATCCCCGGTTTACCGATTTGTTCAAGACCTCCGTGCTGTTAATAACTTTGTTGTCCCATTGCACCCCATTGTCCCTGATCCCTCTGTCACAATCTGCTCCATCCCAGCTGAAGCCCAATGGTTTACTGTCATTGATTTATCACAGGCTTTCTTTTCAGTACCTGTGCACCCTGACTCACAGTATTTGTTTGCTTTCACCAATCCTGCCACCCAGTCCCAATTGACTTTTACCCGCTTGCCCCAAGGATTTAGGGATTCACCATCCCTGTTTGGGTTGGCCCTTCGCCAAACGCTACAGGACTTTCAGCTCCCACCTACTTGTACACTGGTCACTTATGCTGATGATCTCTTAGTGGCCGCCCCAGATCAGGACAACTGCATTACTGGTTCTTTGGCCCTCCTTCAACACCTGGCTTTGAAGGGTCACAAGGTCTCCCGTGCTAAACTTCAGTTTTGTTTGCCTACTGTAAAATATCTTGGACACCTTGTCTCCCACACATCCAGATGCTTGGACCCTGTTCGCTGTCAGGCCATTACCCAGTTACCCCTGCCCCAAACCTCACGGCAGCTTCGAAAGTTTTTGGGTGCAGCAAATTACTGTCGTCAATGGATTCTGGGGTACGCTCAGTTGGCCCAACCTTTGTACTCGGCAATCTCCCCGACCCCATTTTCATTACCATCAGAGGCCGTGGAGGCTTTCCGCCTTTTAAAGGAAGCTCTGGTAAGTCCCCCCGCTTTGGCACGCCCTAATTATGCCAAGCCCTTTACCCTGTTTTGCCATGAATCCGGGGGATTTGCCTTGGGCGTGCTCACGCAGCCCTTTGAGAACCTTCCTAGACCAGTGGCATACTTTTCTTCCTGACTGGACCCGGTGGCCCGCGGACTCCCTGTGTGTGTTCGCTCAGTGGCCGCCGCAGCTCTGCTGGTTGAAAAATCAGCACCCCTCGTTTTGGGCCATCCCCTCACGGTGGCTGTGCCTCACGCAGTGGCTAGTCTTTTGAATCATAAGCAATGCCAAGGGCTTACTCCCTCCCGCCTGACCAGATATGAGTTGGCACTTTTGGCCCCTGAAAATATCACCCTCCAACGGGTTGTCACCCTTAACCCGGCCACTCTTTTACCCCCGATGGAAGACTCATCTGTCCCGTCCCACGATTGCTGTTCTGTGTTGGATACAGTACTCTTGCCACGCCCCGATTTGACTGATGTCCCCTTGCTGGCACCTGACTATACCTTGTTTGTGGATGGCAGTTGCTATCGTGAGGATGGCACTTTGCACGTGGGCTATGCCATTTGTACCCCAGAAACAGTGCTGGAGGCGGGATCTCTTCCTGCCCTTCGGTCTGCCCAACCAGCCGAACTTTTTGCTCTTGCTCAGGCTTGCCGGGGAGCGGATGGATTCTCTGCTACTTTATATACTGATTCCCGCTACGCTTTTGGAGTTTGCCACTCGTTTGGCACCATTTGGCGGGAGCGCGGCTTCCTCACTTCGGCCGGCACCCCCATAGCCCATGGGCCTTTGATTGCTGCCCTGCTGGAAGCCGTGCTTTTGCCCTCTGCTTTGGCTATTGTGCACGTTCGCGCGCACACTTCTGCCAACACTTTTGAGGCCAATGGCAACCGCTTTGCTGATATTACTGCCAAACGCGCAGCAAAGCTAGGACCCACTGTATGCATTCAGGCAGTTTCCTTTTCAGATTCCCTGCCTGCCGTTCCACTCCAAGACCTTCTACATCACCAACAAGATGCAACGGCTCGAGAGATTGACCTGTGGCACCGCTCCTCCTGCACCCAGGACTCGGAGGGCATCTGGAGACACCCTGATGGCCGCCCCATGGCCCCACGATCCCTGCTGCCCTTGCTAGCCAGAGTGTGTCACGAGTTAACGCACTCTGGAAAGGGGGGAATAGCACACATGATCACCACCAGTTGGTTTGCTCCTTTTGTCTCCACGGAGGCCCGGCGAGTGACCCGATCGTGCCACATCTGTGCCCACCATAATCCGCACAGAACAGAACCCTGCACTTCGTCATCTCGCCCTTGGAGCAACGGCCCGTTTGAAAATCTTCAGATTGACTTTGCCCATCTTCCCCCAGCCCAAGGCTTTAACTTTGTTCTTGTTATTGTTTGCCTTTTCTCAGGCTGGACAGAAGCATTTCCCTGCCGACGAAATGACGCATTGACGGTTGCAAAGCATTTGCTTCGAGACTTTATACCCCGTTTTGGGGTTCCCCTTTCACTGGACTGTGATCAAGGCCCTGAATTTACTGCAAAAGTAACCCAGGCCCTTTGCAAGGCTCTTAGGATTAAATTGTTTTTCCACACCCCACACCACCCTCAAAGTAGTGGGGCAGTGGAGCGAAAGAACCTGGATATTAAAACTCGACTAGCCAAGACGTCCGAAGAGATGGGGTTGAAATGGCCTGAGGCCCTGCCCTTAGTCTTAATGGCTATCAGAGCCTCCCCAGCAAAGAATACTGGACTCTCCCCTCATGAACTTGTGTTTGGCCGTGCCATGCGCATAGGCCTCACACCGCCTCGCCCAGCAATTCAGTCATTGGCTCAATTGAGTGATGAACTTTCTCAGTATGTTTTATCTCTCACTTCCCTCCTTAGGTCAGCCAGATCGGCAGCAGAGGCAGCACATACACCACCCTCAACTGAGCAGTGCCACAGCTTCAGGCCTGGAGACTGGGTGCTGCTAAAGGAGTTCAAGAGGAAAAATTGCCTCTCTCCACGCTGGACAGGACCCCACCTTGTCCTGCTGACTACACAAACAGCGGTGAAATTGGAAAATGATCCCCGCTGGCGCCATGCATCTCATTGCTGTCGTACTGATCCTCCTGCCCCTGAGCCAAGCACCCCCTCCCCGTAACTCCTTTGTGGAATTGGTTAAAACTGCCTTGAATACTTCTGATTTTTGTGTCCCCAGGGGCACCATGGTGGGGGGGGAAGAGGACCTCCGCTTGATAGGACTTCCGGTCACTTGCAATACTGCTGATCAACCATGCTTGCCCCGGCCATGGGTAGGTGCCTTGTTCTTCAACATTACGGCCAACACTTCCCTGTATGGGTTTTGGGACCCATCTCATGGCTCAGGACTACCTTCGAGCCCCCACGCCATTTGGATACAAACTACACTCCCGGCCCACACCTGTTTCTCCATCAACAGGACCGACTCCACCACATGGATTGGTGCCACTGATCCCCTGAACTGCACCCACCACACTGTTGTACATGTTCCTGATACATGCTCCACCAACTGTTCGGCCCTTTGTAATGATTCCCGTCCCCTTCAGCAGTGTGCCAATGAGGGAAAGGCTAAAGGGTTTAATGCTACCCACTATGGAACCCTAACCCCGGCACAAAAGGGTTGCTGTATGGGCACCGCGTTGTTCCCCAGCACGGATTCTGCCCTTCCCACTGGGTGGTTCTTGCTTTGTGGGCGTCGGGCATACACATACTTATTGGGGAACACGTCCTTGGGGCCCTGTACTTTGGGCCGAGTAACATCAGCCGTGGCAGTTCAGATGTTACGCCCCTCACATCACAACCATAAAATCAAACGAGACACCACCGGTCTCCCGGAGGACTGTAATCCTAAGGTAGATTTGCTATCTAAAGGCACTGTTGTCGCACTGGCTACCTCCCTCGTAGGGGTTCCCGGCCTCACCATTGCCATGCATGCTGAGACCTCCACTATTGCCTGTGCACTTGCCAAATCAATTAATGCCACTTCAACTTTGATTTCTGCCCTGATAACCGAACAGGCCTCCATCCGCACAGCCGTACTCCAAAACAGGCTGGCTTTAGACTATGCCCTGCTTAAGTTGGGCCACGGCTGTGAAGAATTTGAAGGCATGTGTTGTTTTAACCTCACTGACAACACTAAGACCTATGAGCAAGGGTTAAAGGAGCTTAGGGACCTGGTTGAGGGCATGAAACAAGAAACAAGCCCTTTTGACTCATGGTTTAGTGGCTGGGGCCTCCCTTCTTGGCTTTTGCATATGTTGCAACCTGTCTTTATTGTGCTTGTAATCATTGTTATATGCCTGTGTGCTTGGAAATGCTTGTGGCTGATCATTGTAAAGAGCTGTTCCTCTAGCTCCCCTGAAAAGGTAACACAGATGGTCAGCATAAACCCCAGCCCAGCTTACGCCACTCTTACAGCCCCTCGGCGGTCCCCGGCCAAGGGACCCCTCAGAGGCCCATGGGGACTCAGGACTAGGTGGTGGTGATGCCCTTTAGGATGATCTAAAGGGGCATCAAAAGGGAGGACTTGAGGTGGAAAAATACAGAAAGCCCAGCTAAGAACAGTTATGAAGTGTGCTATGTGTCAGCAAGAAGGAACATTACTGATAAGAATGAACAGGATGGGCCTGGGAGTAGAATGGAATGCAGGGAGCAGATTTCTTGAGCGTAACCAAATGGTATTTTCAGATGTGACGCTGCCACACTTTCCCATATGTTCCCCCCAACGCATGGTAATCCCAATGTCACATGTGTTTACTGACCTTAGGTTGTTGGACATGTTTTCACCCCGAACTGGGGTAGTCCTTACCATGTTTCTGGAGGTCAAGAAATTGTGATGAGAAGTTCCGTGGTAGCATCTACCACTGACGTTGGAAAGTGCGAGCAGGCGCGGCATCATGTCCGTTATCTGGACCCCTGAAGCGTGGCTAGATAGCCCCACCCAGAAGTGGGTTGGACACGCCAAACATCATAGCCAGGCAACGAAACGGCATCAGGCTGACACCTGGGGGATTTAAAGGGCCGACTAGACAATGAAGGCTTCACAGTGATGGAAGAGGTAGAGCAAGAGGAGCCACAAATGCAGACATCAGGCACAGATCAGCGGCAGCAGTCCATGGCTAATTGGTTAAGGCACAGTTGTATGATAAATAAAAGGGAAAACAGTATGGTAAAGGGGTGGGGTGGGGTAGGATTATAGCTCTAAATATATATGTGTAGTTGATAATAACCCATACACATTACCAATAGGGAAAAAGGGCTTTAGCTGCAAAGGACACCCCACCTACCCAAAACAGGGAAGCAACAGATAGGCCCCTCACCCAAGGAGATACATGGGGCCGAATGGAGATTCTGGTCTTCATCCGATATTGGGGTAATGAGCAGACACAGCGAGATCTGGTAATGTGCCACCAGAATGCACCTGTGTTCGAGGTGATAGCATGCAGGATGTCGCAGGCAGGGTTCCACAGAACAGGAAAACAATGCCAGAGCAAGGCGAAAAAGCTCAAGCAGGGATACAAGGCTATAGTCGATAACAACAATAGGTCCGGTCACAGGGCACGCAAAAACCCATATCATGACCTGCTTGATAGGTTCCTTTGCCTGAGGGGGTCCATAGCTGCACCACACATCATGGGATCGGCTGCATCAGAGGGTCGATCAAGGGTAGACCACCCCCACCACTATGCCTCTGGAGCCAGAAATGCCACGGGCAGGTATGCAGCACTAAACAAATAGGCTATTAATGTGCATGGCTGGGGGGCAGGATGGGTGGCTGGGTTAGGGAGCAATGGCAGATCCCGGAGTGCACCCTGTAACTCGGGCACATGCCCTGAGGTGTGGGTGAAAGGGAAAATAATGAGGTGGCCATCAATATAAAAATCTGTTTACTGCAAACGGGTCCCAGGGAGTATACAAAGGACACAGATGCGGATGTTGCTAGCACCACTGAACCGATAGTGGAAGACAATACTGTTCCCGATAATGGTATGCAAAGATTATTATTTATTATTAGCAAGCATTTATATAGCACCAGCAATGTACGTGGCACTTTACAAAGTAATGGAATAGACATGATCCCTGCCCTAGGGCTTACAATCTGAGAGGTGGTGTGTGTGTGTGTGTGTCAGTCAATCAGAGGGAACCAAAGTGGGGGTGGGGGGGGGCTTTGATCGGTTAGTTTCAGGTAATGTAGGAATAAGGGGTGATAGATTGATGTGATCACATACACGTTCCAATTACGGCTTAACACCTACACACCCATTACATTACCCAATCTCTATCCTTGTAACCTCATGTGCAGGGAGATAGGAATACAGGATAAGCTATCAAAGTGGAAGGGAAGTGCCACAAGCAGCAGAGGGTAGGTATGGTATAAAATGCGGACAATATATTAATGCGTCATAGTTCATGGGAGGTGGTGTGTGTGTGTGAGACTATATGGGTGGGGAATTAACTAATATACAATTATATAAAAACTATCCCTCCTACCAAACATCCCATGAACATTAACATCTAATATATAATCAAATCATTAAATAATACATATGAAAAAATTCTATACCTTTTCTCCACAGAGCATCTAGCCAATGTAGAGGATGTCCATATTGTGCCTGTACCAGAAGCAGAGAGGATGAGACATCACCGTGCAAGGGCTCGCAGGAGCCATGAAGATCTAACAGAGAATCTCCTTCAGATGGGGACAAAACAGAGGGAAGAGATCCGGGAAGCCATTCATAATATGGAGGTGGGCCAGAATCGGTCAATTCAACAACTGGCTGTACACCAAAGGAACCTCCTATCCAAAATGAGGAAGGACAGGAGCTTGGAGAGGGGGAACTGGAACAGATACATCCAGCAGATCGATACCATACAGCTTTCACTCAAGAGGATGCATCAGTAACACCTAAATAGAATGGATGAATCCCTTAACCTTGGAAGGTTCCTCCTCATCCATGCCGTGGCTGCAAACACCTCAATAACCACAACTGGCCTACCATTGCCTGTACCTGCACCAACACATGAGCCACCCCCATATGCACCATCAGCTCCTCCCTCCAGAGATCTATCACTGCGAGTTAGTCAGGAGGTCTCGTTACCACTTTCCGGTCCGTGCTCTGTGAGCTGAAATAACACAACCCTCCACCAGCCAGATTTATCCCAGCAGGTGGGCCCTGCCCTCAACAAGTGCTGCTGATCACCAACTGAATGCACCTATAGAGTCACAGGATGCGGAGGCAAGTGATTCTGTTTCCCCACCTCTACCACCAGGCCGAAAGAGAGGGCACCCCAAGAAATGCTCGCCGAGGAACACCCCCCCCCCATGCACAACATAGAACCTGTCCATGGTCCTGACCCTTTGAATGGAGAAGCAGTTGGGAATACATTTACATATATCAAGATGCGCTTACCGTTATCTATGCAGGATTGATGTCCAGGCATGTCACGTGACAGCTCAGAGCTGCCTGTATCCCCTTTGTGTATCTGTACTCTCTTGGGTTATCCTCCTGCATACATAGCGGCACAGGGCCTGGGGCATGCCATGGCACTGGGTTGTCTAGAGCTGCCCCGCAGCCCCACAGGTCTCGCATATGTTATGTAGCATGCAACAGGCCCCGATCATGAGAGCAACTGTCTCAGCCTTGAAGTCAAGGCATGAGGCCAGTCATCTCCAGGGTTGTTTGAGGGCGCCGAAGGACCTCTCCACAACCGTCCAGGCAGCGCATAGATGGTTATTAAAAAGTACCTGTTCTGGGTTATGGGGCACAGGGAACACCTACATGAGCCATCTGAGTAGCGGGTAGGCAGGGTCCCCTATTATGAAAGGTGGCATTGCCACCCCCTCGATGCGGGTCATGGATCTCTGAACTCCCCTATGTACATGCAGGCATACAGAGGGGAGATTGTAAGCATCCTTGCATCATGACTTCGACCAGAGTTATTAGTGAAAATATCTATGAAATCACCCCTGTAATCTACCACTGCCTGAAGGTGAATGGGATGATACCCATGTCGATTAATGAACTCAGCTGCCTCATCATTGGGAGGCCTCAGGATCTCTATGTGGGTACCATCAATCGCACCGATGCAGTTTGGAAATCCTGCCGTTTGGAACCTGATCATAATCCACAGCCTCGCAGAAGTCCAGAATTATGGTCACTATAGTGCTGATCCCCACTCTGATGTGCTGTACAACCAACTGACAGGAGTCTGGTGTTGCCAGGGGCCAATTGGCAATGACACAGTGCTGTACCACAGTTATAGGCGCACGCATGTTTGTGCGGTGTCTCACCAGCCATGGGAAGAGGCAGTTCACTATCCTCATAAATAGGTCACATCCCATCCTGAAGTTGTTATGCCATGACTTATTATTCCACTCATTGAGCACCCTTGACCACCATTGGGCTGCTTGGGGAATGATCCACTGCCGGCGTTCAATGCGCATGGCCAGGTAGATCCCACTGGTGGATGCAACGATGCATCCCTGCAGGCTCCATGCGATCCTTAACAGCTGTCCATTGTTATGATGCTGTACTGAGATTATCTGCCTCACTGAGTGCAGCTGTGACAATGACAGGAGGCCAGCCATGTGCTGCCTGTTCCTGAGTGACATTCTCTGGAACAGTTGGGCCTGTTGCTCTAGAAGAGCTAGGACTACATTGCATGTTCTCTCATGTAACTCGACACTAGCTATAGTGAGGATCTTGTGCTGCCGGAACCACTCTGCAATGCAGTGGAGTAGGCATCTTCAGGAGGCTACCTGCCCCGCATCCATGGTGCAGTTCGCAACAAGAGTGAGCAGTAAGGCTAATTTGACCACAGGGGCTTTGTATACCGTACTGCTTGGAGACAAACTAAGCCCAAAGACCTGCTTCCCGATCCCAAGCTATGTAGGCACCCACTGGTGACCTCAATGTTCTAGCCACGCCTATATCAGTGCTATAACCTTCATGAAATCTTTATGATGATTTTGGAATTGTAGAAATTCAGAAACCCTCCCTATAGCATTGCTGTACATATTGTTGCCACAGCCTTTATGCGCCTTCATTCCCTTCATAGATTCTGCATTCCTCATACAGCTTCCACTATCTCAACTCCCCACTCATTGGGTATTTTCAGACGTTACGGGTGGCCGGTTCACCATAGTGAACCACCAGGGGGGGTGAACAGCACAAGCACGGCCGGGGGTGGGAAAACGACCCAAACAGACGTGCCGGGAACGGGACCACAGACCGGAACCGGGCCGCACCATCGCGGGCCGCGGCAGCACAACAGACGTGCAGCCGAACCCCCGCCGGGCGCTAAACCCCCACAAGGCACCGGGCAGGGGCGGGACACAGACATGGCCGCCTGAGGGCAAACGAAGCCACAAGGCACACAAGGGAACGCCCACACAAGGGAAACGGGAAGG
>QEPC01011796.1:691782-707405 GCA_003113815.1 Sphenodon punctatus
GGGGTCAATTTGAACCACGCTTCCCGGGCTAGCCGGGGGAAGGTCCCGGGAAGCGTGGTCAAATGGACCGCGGGCCGTGGCCAACAAAAAGTAACGTCTGGCCGCGTGCCACGGGCCGGGATCCCCGGCGGGATCCCGGGCCGTGGCACGATCGGCCAGACGCGGCGGCCGCATTGGCCCCGCCGCCCGCCCGTCTCCTCGGAGGGCGGGCGGCGGGGTGCGTGGAGGGGGCGGGGCCGTGCGGCCGCACGTTGCGCCGCGCGGCCCCGGCCCCTCCCACTTTCCCCGCCGGGATCCCCCCGGCACGTCTGTTGGGCCGTGCAGGGGTGACCCCGGCGGGGAACGAAGACGTTGGTTACGGTACGGGGCCAAAAGGCCCCGTAACGTCTGAAAATACCCATTGATGACCCTAGTGTTTTACTGTTCTCTGGCCAGCACTAATCAACAGTTTAGGGCTCATCAGCTTAGAGAAGAGATGATGAGCGGTGATATGATAGCAGTTTACAAAATCAAGAATGGTGCAGTGCACGTAAACAGAGAATTGTTATTACCCTCTTTCATAATAGTAGAAACCTGATGACATTAACTGGCAGCAAATTTAAGACGAATAAAAGGAAGTACTTTTTCCATTCAGCATACAGTTAACCTGTGGAATTCATTGCCAGGCATGTTGCAAAGGCCAATAGCATAATCTAGCTTTAAAAAGGACTAGCTAAGTTCCTAGAAGATATATCAAAATGATTATTGGTCAAGGTAGCCAGCCGATGAGACTTGTGACTGGGAGTGGAGAGCAGGAAATAGATCACTTCATTATGACCTACTGTGCACTTCTCTGAAGCAAGCAACCGAAGCTGCCAGTCTTGAAGACAAGATGCTAGGCTAGACAGACCACTCGTCTGACTCAGAATGTCATTTCTAATGTCGTTCTCTCTCTCTCTCTCTGCAGCACACAATACGTTTTTTTTTCATGGACCACATCCTTCTATTCTGTAGATTCATCTTTTCAGATGACTTGTGTACAGCAAATTTTACCTTGGTGCAGGAGGCTGGACTAGATGACCCTTGAAGTCTCTTCTGGCCCTGGGATTCTAAACATCCAGGCTCTCATGTGTTCTCTCATCACATGCAGTGGAAACTAGGAGAGCAAAAAAGCAGCCATTCTTACTTGCCTAATAAGAGAAACAGGATTAGTTCTTTCAAAGCCATCCATTCCTAGGTATAGGTATGGCAAACTATAATTAACATGTGTGAGGAATTAGTGGGGATCTGGAGAACAATGGTCCATGTTTTGCATTAAATAGGAACACAGCCTCCGTGTAATTAAAAATAAGCACTTAAGAGCTATGTGCTTTCTTCTTGGCTGCCAAAGCTATTGTTTGTTTAAATGAAAAGGAGGGAAAGGGGGCAGTTGGAAGCTGTTTACTTGCTGCAAATGAGAACACAGATTGGAGGGAATAGATATGCTAATGAGCAAGATGTTGTTTATCATTGTGCAACGGTAAACAGAGTCCCTGCCTGAGATACCTCAAAAAGGTTTGAATAGCCAAACCTTCCACATGCATTTGGGAGCCACTTTGGGGACACTTGGGAGTGTCATAATAAGTAGAGCGGGGCGGGGGCAATCTCCCTGGGTACCAGCTTGGTGAGGTTGTGGGGTGTAAAGAGGATCTCCGGCCACAGTGCACTGGCCTGGTGTAGCGGAAAGATGTCCTTGACCATGGAATGCTCTGCTATGCCTATGGCACCTGCCAGGTGATGGTGATTGCCACCCTGTGCCATTGACCTTCAGGCCAATAATCTCTGTTCCCTGATTCTGTCCCAATGGGTCTAGGGCACACAAACATTCTGTATTACAACCCTGTGCACTCAGTGATGTATGTGCTTATCCATTGGATGAAATGGTTTGGCATTTCAGTTGCACTTATCACTTCCATTGGGTTTCTTGTCGATCATCTCTCCCCTCCCCTGCTCTTTAAGTTCTTGGATGGGAGGATGGATCCATGGATTAGATCTAGGAACTGGAGAAAAAGCCATATCCAGCTTATGGTTCATCGGGTCAGAAGTTCCCCATCACTGTTTAAATGCTGAGGAAGCTCTTCCACTGGAAATTATATTCACCATGCTGGATTGGAACAAAAGCAGGGCTTAAGTAGAGGGGACGGTGAAGCTTGCCGGGATAGCCCAAGAAATTAAATTCAGGGAGGCTGAGCCCTGGGAAATGTTCCCGGTAGGAGCGTGCACCTTGAAATGTGACAGACCAGGAAAAGGCTGATATTATTATTACTTATCATTTCTATAGCACTACTAGGCATACACAGCACTTTACAGTCACAGATTTTCAGAGACAGGTTCCCTGCCCAGAGGACTTACAATGTAAGATGGACAAGGATGAGAAGAACCCACAGGGAAAGATATAGAGACACAATTTCCCATTTTACAGATGAAGAACTGAGGCTGAGAGGTTGTGACTTGCCCAAGGCTACCCAGTGAGTTTATTGGCAAGGGTGAGAGTCAAACCCTGGTTGTCCAAGTCCAGCACCTTATCCACTACACCACACTGACTCTGACAGTGAATCTCTGATATTGATCATTTCAGGATTGGAAAACTTGAAAACAAAACCCTGGATGGTTTGCTTGGCTTTTGTTAATGACCTTCCTGCCCCACTCCCTGTGCTGGTTGTCTTATGCAAGTATTCAGCTGTAGAGAGGCAGGGTGATCCAGTGGCTGGGTTGCCAGCTGGAGACTAGGGTTCAGTTCTCTTCTCTGACAAGCTCTGGGGTAGGCTTGGGCCCCAGAAATGTATTTATTTACAAATTAAGCATTGAAGAAAAACCTCAAAGCTTTAGGCAAGTGTTTAAAGTATGTGCAAACTTTACAACTATTCACAGCACAGTTAGCACCTTCTAGGCCCAAACAAGCTCAATCAAATTAGGAAAATGGTTAAAGAAGTGTATTTGAAGGCATCTAGAATTTCTACACCGCTTTTGAAAATCTTGCAGGCAAAGCAGCAGCTGCATGCGAGATCCAGTGAAGTGATCTAAAATTTAATGGGGTATCCCAGCTGCTTTTGTTGGTTCTCAGCAGTTTATGTTTTGAGGCAATGTGCAGATTGGAGAGCAGCTTTGTTTTTGTTCTGCAGTGTCTGCTGAGGACATTGTCTTTGCTTGGAGGCGATGATTGTGGTGCTAGAACAGCTGGTGCTGAGCACAGAAATTGTGCTCGCAATGAGAAGGCCCCACTTCCCTTAGGCTTAAAGCGAATCCATTTGTAGCATTGGAGAAGATGGCAAGTGACTGTTTGGCTGCTTATTCAAAGGCTAGCAATGCATCTGCAGTGCTTTCCTCTGGTTCTTTCTCGGCACTTCTTATTTCAGTGGCTAACTTATACATGAGGCAAAGCAACGGGGAAGAAGAATTTTCTGCCTCAGACGAAATAGCACGGTTCAGTATGCTGTAACAACCATCGGAAGATAATTTCTTGGATAATGGACTGTGGATGGAGAGGCATGGATGATCACTTCTGCTACTGTCTGGGTTAAACACTGTTGGATGGCTGGGAGAATTGGTAGCTTTTTTCTGAAAAACCTCATGTACCAAATGTTGTCTGCTGTTCATAAGCTCTTGCCAGTTGTTTTACAACATGATGGGGGAGCCAGCGTAGTAGGGCTTGTTCCTGATGATAGTGATACAGAGTTGCTGAAAGACTGTGAGAATTTAACTGTAAAATAGGAGAGATTCTTCTTTTTCTAGCCTCTTTTCTCTCTCTGAGGGGGTTATCTGCTATCCTGTTGGATTGTCTCACGGTCTTTCATAAATGGATACTTACCTCCATCTTCATGAGGTGCAGAAATGCTACCATCCCCATTTTCCAGGTCGGTACTGAAGGCAAAAACAGAACCATATCTGGAGTGAGATGACAGGAGGGACAATTTTTAAAGTAATGGCAAAAAGTCTGAACTCTGTAGGCACTTCTGCCGGATGAAGGAAGACAGCAGTCTTGAGCTGAGTAGAGGGTGGCAGGCTGAGATGCATTCTGCCCAAGGGGTGGCTAGACCACATCAGAGTGGTGCAGCAGCTATTTTGAAAGTTTGAAAGGAAGTGATGGGCAAAGCAAACTGGAAGGCAGAAGTACTGCAAATAGCTTTAATAGAGTCGGGGGGAGGGGATGGGGAGGGGGGGGACTCCCACAGCTGGTCAAGAAACCAAGGGGAATTTGAAGCACACCCTTCACACTACAGTGTGGTGGTGGTGTTTTTGTTGAACAGCTGGTACCAAGACAAGGAGGCTGTGCTCAGATTGGTCAAGAGACTGCAGAGTGTATCGAGACACCTGGCAGCCCTATGGGCCAGTCTGTAACAGCAGCAGCCCACGTTCATCTATGCATTTGCTCTAGAACCTATGTGTCAAATTGGAATCTAAATGAATATTTAAAATGCAGTGGTCTCAAATATCCCCTGAGAGTCTGATGGGAACACTTGCTCACTTCTGGCAGGCACACAGCCCCTCCTGGACCCTCCCATGGCACAGAAAGCGGAGCCAGGGTACTGGCTACCGGCTGTATCCCAGTCCATGGCTCCTCATGTGTCTGCTGAAGGAGTCAGGCCTAAAGATGAAACAGGTAGTGAATGTATTGCTTGTGAGTAATATCACAATTTTCGGGCAGCCCTTTGAGTACCTGATCCTATACCTGTAATGGAAATGAATACTCATCTACCCGTTTTGGATTTTAAATGGGGGGGGGGGAATGTGTGTGTGAGAGAGAGAATAAATGCTCACCAAGAAGAAGGCATAGAACCTAGGGCACAACTGTCCCAAAGCAGAGCACCTGTGCCACACCAGAAGGGCCCTTTCAAGGCACTAAGTGTAAACTATTTATATGACCAATTCGCAGTGCCCATCCTCATGATGACCAAAGAATATAGAAGCAGCTAACAGTTGCTCTAGTAGCTCTCCTGGTAGAACTTTGGAAACAGAGTGGAAAGATTGGAGGCTCAAGGCTCCTTACAGGTGTAGAAACTGCACGGAAACATCTGAGAATCCACCAGTCAGAGAGGGAAGGAGAGAGCCTCTCTCTCTCTCTCTCTTCATAATGAAGGAGCAGCTCCTACTTTCACAGCTCAGGTTGCATCTAACTTCCATTAGGGTCAATAGGAGCAGAAAGTTTATTTTGTCAAAAAAGGTAATGCAAACACAAAGATTCACTATGCAGCCACACCACAACTGAGCATATAGCACCCTTACAAACAGGTGCTGAATAAACACTATATAGTGCTTGCTGGGCACTATACAGAGTCCTTCCACTGCCGATTGACTGAAACACTCCAGCTAACATATAGCACCCTTACATTTCTTGCATTTATAAGTTTACTTTGGGAAATAATAATAGAGGCTTTGCCTCCTGTGTGGTGGATTCTCTGGTGTTTCCATGTAGTTTCTCTGTCTATAGGAGTCTTGAACCTCCAGCCTTTACACTCCCTTTCCAAGGTATCTCAACCACTGAACTCTATAGTAAGGTAAACCACCACATGCTGATAGAGGTGCTTCACATTATCACATACCTACTTTTGTTTCAAGAGTTCTTACAATCTCTTTTCCAAACTAACTCATAGGGTGCTTTCCCACAACATTGATTTATGCGCATTATTATTTTATCCAAATATTTCCGTAACTTGGGAATGCCTTTATCCACATATTATCTATCCAATGTGCATGTTTGAAAAGTGTAATACAAGGTGACCAAACCATTTTGAATAAGGACTTTTTAAAATTATGTGCATAGATTGATTGTGTGAATGCTGCATTGGAACCACATTCACATAATGCACATATTTTCAATGTGGGAATGCAGCACATATAGGAATGCACAGGAATCCTCTGTTAATCCTCCAGGATAACAGAAGTCCACAGAGAGAGCTGATGCTGCTCCAGGCATGGCAAATGAGGAAGGGAAAGAACCTCCAAAGTGGTGGGAAAAACAACTTCCGGAGGAGGGGAGAAAGGTCATTTCTGGTTTCCTTCCTGTAAAACGCTCAGAATACGGATAAAAGCAAGAGAAATATGGCATCAAACTGAATATGGGAATGCTTATAATGCACAATTTTACAATGTGCATTAAGTTCAAATGCAGAGTAAAGCAGAATGTGTGAATGGAGAATAGCAAATTGTAATGTACATTTTAAACAACCAGATTAAAACAATACAGACTTGTTTATACCGTGGGAAAGGGGCCCTAGTTATGGTTGACCTTTAAGGACTTGTTCTCACAAGCACATTTTGTAAGGTAAGTGCCTCCTAACTCACCTTTGTATCTTCATTTGTGGTCACTGCATTTCCCCCTTTGTTGCCAATGTAGAAAATGCAGTGAACACATTTCCCTGCATATGGGTTATTTTGACGCAGAAGTACAGTGAGGCTCTGACAGTTTGACATGCCTATAAGGAAAAGAAATTGCAGTTAAAACCGCTGTTATGTCCACTACCAAATTAAAAGGGAAGCACTGGTTTGGGAGAGGGTGGAAAATATAGCTTGTGGGCCATGACGCAAGCAAGAGCCATCTAATAAATGTGAAATTTGAAATAAGGCTAGCTTGTTGTGGAGGTTGTTAATAGGGGTGGGCATTATGGATTTGGATTAATCTGTAATTGCTCATAACAGGCTGTTATGGATTAATCCAAACCACAACAGTGGCAACACACCCATTGTGGATTTGGTTTTAAATCTATTTTAAAAAAAAAAAAAAATCATTGCGCGTGCCCAAATGGCTGGCAGACTGTTCAATGCATGCATGCCCTTTTCCAAAACGCTGGTGATGCTGTCGTCACCAATTTAGAAAAGGGCAGCTAGTCTGCACATGCACAGCGGGCATTTTGCACATGCATAGACTGGCTGATCTTTTCCAAAATGGTGCTGATAGAGGTGGGACCCCAGGGCAATTACCGGCTACCAGATTTACCAGATTCCGGTTTCCAAAAACCGGATTCCCGGATTAAATCTGGTACACCGGTACCGGATTTATTCCATTGATTTCAGTGGGGCACTGTCCCCATTGAAGTCAATGGAATAAAAAAATTCCTCCCCTCTCCCCCTTCCAGGCTGCGCGGGTGGAAGGGGGGACACCCCCCACCCACCCTGCCCAGCCTGCATTTAAACAAAAAAATTTCCCTGAGTGCTCCCTACTGCGGCTCCGGGCCGCCGCTGGCAACCCAGAGCGAGCCCACCAGCACCAGCGGCCATCCCAGCAGCAGCCGGTAAGTATTAAGTAGTGTACTGTATGATCCCTGGGGTGGGGGTGGGGTTTAACCCCCCACCCCAGGGATCACCCTACTTCCAAGTTCCCACCCAGGGATCCTACCTTCATGGAGCTCCGGCGGTCCGGAGGCTTCAGCGCCGACTGTGGCTGCCGGCTTCAGATGCTAGTAGGCCTTCCGGGGAAAACTGAGGAGGCTGAGGGTGCTTTGACCTCAGGAGTCACTGATTTTTGTGTTTTTAATCCTGCAGTGTCTGTTCCAGATTCCTTTACAACAGAGGTGGGGAACTTCGGGCCCAAATGTGGCCCTCTCCCTCTTCTCTGTTGATCCCCATCGATGGGGTCACCATCCTTCCTGTCCTCCAAGCCTGTAGCTTAGGGTAATTTCAGATGTTACGTGCTCCCGAATCACCACAGTGGATCCCCAACCATGGCAAGCTGGCTAACCCCCTCCCGTGGTCCAGGAAAGCCCCAAACAGATGTGACGGGAGCGCGACTACGGCAAGGAAACGGATGGCCGGACCATGGCCCGGGGCAGTGCAACAGATGTTACGCTGATCCTGGACCATGGTCAGAACACCCAGAAGACACCAAGGTGGGGTGGGAGTCAGACATGGTCGACCGAGGGCAAAGGAAGCGAAAAGTGCCAAAAGGCAACGCCCACAAAAGGGAAACGGGAAGGGAGGGAGAGGAGCGGCTGAGGTGGCACACACAACAGGCACAGGGAAGCCAAGGACACTGCAGAACACAAACCACACACACATGGCCAGGCGCAAACACACCTGAACGGGAAAGGAGGGAAGGGGGGAGCGCACCGGGAAGGTCAACCCACACAGCACCATGGACATGGGGGGGGGAGCCCTGGGCCAAGGCAGCGGAGGGGACCGGGCCAGGAACAGTCCAGGAAACGGTGAAAGGCACCAAGAACCCCACTGACAGAAAGCATGGGCCACCCAACAGCAACACAGACAGCCCAAGTCACAGGGGTCCCTACAGGGATGGAGCAGGGTCACAGGGGGAGGGCACACAAGCCAGGGAAGGCACTGGAGCGGTCTGAGGCAGGTCCAGATGGCAAAGACCCCCTCGCTGATGCAGAAGCATGGCTGGGGACGGAGGCGAGCAGGAGCCTGCGGGAAGCACCTGCACACCCCCCCCCAGAGGAAGCCAGAGCAAGTCCCGCACAGTCAAGGAGGCACCCAGGGGGCACAGGATCAGGGCACAGACACAGGTGTGCGGGCAGCCGGGCAAGGGAGGAAGATACTACGTGGAGAGCCAGTAGTGTTGTTCGGCGGAAGGAACCAGCCAAAGGGGGGTCTGGGAATGGAGAGGAACACCACATGCAGCGAAGGACGGGGGGGTGCCCATGGAGGGGGCACAGCAACACAGGCGAGCGGAATGGAGGCAAGCGAACTAGCCACAATACCAGCGAGGCCAGAACGGCAAGGAGCGAGCGGCCAGTGCCCCGAGTCAGCAGGGAGATGCAGGGAGCACATGGTGGAGCTGTTATCCATGACACCGAAGACACAGGAAGCCTCACATCCAGCTGCACGGGATCACGAAGGGAGCAGGGATGGGTTGGCCCACTAGATGCATGGAGTGGGGCCACTGAAGCATGCCCCAGCAGTATCCCAGCCCTGCCATGTGGTGAGCAATGAGGTAGTAGGTCTCAAACAGATCTGGCCCGGCGAGCCCCACCTGAACATCAGCACGGGACTACATAGCAGCCAGCGCTGCCAGCTCCGGTCTGGTGGGCTCCGATAAGGTATAGTCAGCAGTAGGGCTGATGCGGCAGCAGCTTTTACCGCGCCGTGATTCCGTTCCGCCATTTTGGAACTGCCCGTGCCACACCGCGACTTTTCTGCGGATATTCCACTAATTCTGCCGGAATTCTGCAAATCGCGGAATTGCAGAAATATTGCGGAATAATTGCGGAAATCGCGGAAAACTGCTATTCCGCTATTTTTTTACGCTGGCGGAATTGCGGAAATAGCAGAAATGTCATGTTTTCACGATTGCACTAAGTTGCGGAATTAAATAAGCAGAACCGTGGAATGAAACCGCGGAATGAAAGCCTCTGCCATGCCGTTCCACTAATTGCAGAAACGCTGTTTGCGCCGGAAATAGCAACCGCTGCGATATTCCGCTACAGCCCTAGTCAGCAGCAGGGGGCATGGCAGGTGTCCAAGCTCCAACAGGCAGTAATACGTCACCCCACGAGACTGCTGGTAAGCATGGGCCCTGTGAATGCAGCAGCAGAAGGAAACGGCCAGGGCAGGGCCCCCCTTCTCCAGGCAGGTTGTGAACCTGGCCCGACCACAGACCAAGAGGGCGGACACGGTCTCCGCCACAGACCAAGCCACATGCGAGCACCTCATCTCCAGAATGCGCCCATCAGGAAAGGGATGGAGGCCAAGTGCCTCCTCATGGAGCCAGTACGTGCTACCGCTCGTCTCATAGCCAAAGTAGTGAAGGCCAGAACTCAGACTTGCATAGGCACCAGAGGGGATATCCGGGCAGCACAGGAGCAGTTGCATGACCGGGGAATGCCACAGGTCACCTTGGGCCATGGTCTCCTGGAAGGTCCAGCTATGGGGGGCGCCAGGCGATCCGGGGCGCAGGAGCCCTGGGGCAGCACTGCCAGTCATGGTCCAGTGGGCAGAGGGTCTGAGCAGCAAGGAAAGAGGGGCCCCTCGATCCCATGTGGGCTGGGGAAGTAAGCAGGGGAGCCCCAAGGACCTGCGATAAGGCCTCAGGTCGTAACAAGGCACGGCTAGTGAGCGATGCGTGGGGAGCGGACCCAGCACAGCTGCAGGAACCGAGTGCACAGAATGTACAGCAAGCACTGATAGCAGGGAGGTGATGACAACAGGCAACCAGCTGCGGATTGCACAGACGGGAACACAGGTGCACCATGGGGAGGAGCGCTGTCTGCAGATATACACCGGCTGTCAGGCAAGTGCAACCAGCCTAGGGAGCCCAGGGAAGGCCCCACCGGCACAGCAGAGCAGCCACCTGGCAGCAGGGCAGCCGGCCAAGGGCGGCCAATAAAGGTGTGCTGGAGCCTGCCCCACAGGTGCGTGGCTGGGGCAGGCCCGGGACATGGGCAGGAATGCCGGGTGCCAGACTACACCACTGGCACCCTTCACCATGGATGCAGGCCAAAGGGCCGCATGTTGCGTGTTCCAGGACCTAACTGTGGGGTGGCACCGGCAGCACACAAGCCTCCAGTGACTAGCCACCAAGCTGCTCCACCTGGCCGCCCACATCAGAGGGTGCCTTGCGAGGACTGCTTTGGCCACCCGGCATGCCCAACACGGGTGCAGGCACTCCCAGACCAAGCTCAGGGCCCTGCGGGTGTCTGGGGCATACCAGCGGGCCCTGCGCCGTGGCTGCTCCGCTGTTCTCCAAGAGGCAGACACCTGACAGAACTGGCGCCGGGCGGCCATGGGGAGCATGGTACAGCTCACCATGCCCACACAGAGGTGACTCTGGGTAACGCATTGGGCATAAGAATGGTGGACTGGAGCCCTGGCACGGTGGGACAGTGCAGCGTGGAGGGCACACTTCCAAATGGACAGGTGGTCCCTATTGTGGCTCTCAGAGCTGGTTGTGCCCTGGCTGGAGTGGCTGCACACCCCCATGTGCACCCCCATACCAATGGTCCAGCACGCGTCCATAGCTGTTTGGGCACTGGCAACACCGGATTCCTGCCAGTCCATGGCACAGCACTTTGGTGTGGGAGAAAGCACCGTCACAGGCATTCTCCGGGACTTCTGTGAGGCCGTGGAGGCCGTGCTACTGGACCAAGTGATCCAGCTGGTGGACCAGGAGGCCGTGGTGGCAGCATTTGGGACTGGATGGTTACCCAACTGTATGGGTGCTGTGGATGGTACCCACATTGAGATCCTCCGGCCCCCCAATGGGGCTATCAACAGGCACTGAGACCATCCCTTACAGCTCCAGGTGGTTGTAGACCACCGGGGCCAGGTCACCGACATCTTTACCGGCCACTCCGGTCACAGTCACGATGCCCAGATCCTCGCCATCTCACCCTTCTATGCCCGTATGTACCAGGGGGACTTTGCAGAGATGGGGATGAGCAGGATCGAGGGGGTGCTGATGCCCCCTTGCATCCTGGGGGACCCGACCTACCTGCTCCTCCACTGGCTCATGAAGGCATACCTGGTCCCCAGGAACCCTGTGGAGGCACTATTCAACTCCCGGCTCTGCGCCTCGAGGACCGTGGTCAAGAGGGCCTTTGTGCCCTCAAGCAGTTCTGGGGTCATGGCGAGGATGGAACTCCCTTCGGTTGTTGAGATAGAAATTCTTCTCAGTAGTCTCATGTTGTTAGCCAAGGTCCAACAAGTGCCACTGTGCATTTTTTCCTAACATGAGACTGGATTTTTCCATTTTCCCAGGAAAACTGTGACCGCGGGGTCATGGCCTGGATAGAACCTCCTTCGGATGTCGAGATGGAAAATCTTCCTGGTGGTGTCATTTTGTTAGGCAAGGTCCAACAAGTGCCATGGTGCATTTTGTTCCTAACTTGGAGAGTGACCTAATTTTTCCATTTCCCCAGGAAAACTGTTACCCTGGGGTCATGGGCCGGAGGGAACCCCTTTGGATGTCGAGACAGAAATTCTTCCCGGTAGTGTCATGTTGTTAGGCAAGGTCCAACAAGTGCCTCAGTGCATTTTTTTCCTAACTTGGAGAGTATCCGGATTTGCCCATTTCCCCAGGAAAACTGTGACACCGGGGTCAGAGCCCGGATGGAACCCCATTTGGAGGTTGAGACAGAAAATCTTCCTGGTAGTGTCACATTGTTAGGCAAGGTCCAACAAGTGCCACGGTGCATTTTTTTCCCTAACTTGGAGAGTGACCGGATTTTTCCATTTTCCCCAGGAAAACTGTGACACCGGTGTCATATCCTGGATGGAACCCTCTTCAGATGTCGAGATGGAAATTCTTCCCGGTAGTGTCATGTTGTTAGGAAAGGTCCAACAGGTGCCACGTTGCATTTTGTTCCACCCTTGGAGAGTGACTGAATTTTTCCATTTTCCCCATTAAAACTATGACCCCGGCGTCATGGACCGGATGGCACCCACTTCGGATGTTGAGACCGAAAATCTTCCAGGTAGTGTCATGTTGTTAGGCAAGGTCCAATAAGTGCCACGGTGCATTTTTTTCCTAACTTGTAGAGTGACCAGATTTTTCAATTTTCCCAGGAAAACTGTGACCTGGATGGTCAGGGTCTGGATGGAAACCCCTTTGGATGTCGAGACAGAAAATCTTCCTGGTTGCAATGTTGTTAGGCAATGTCCAACAAGTGCCACGGTGCATTTTTCCCTCCCTTGGAGAGTGACCGGATTTTTACATTTACCCAGGAAATCTGTGACCCCAGGGTCATGGCTCGGATGGAACCCCCTTTGGATGTCAACATAGAAAATCTTCCCGGTAGTGTCATGTTGTTAGGCAAGGTCCAACATGTGCCACGGTCCATTTTGTTCCTCCCTTGGAGAGTGACCGGATTTTTCCATTTTTCCAGGAAAACTGTGACTCCGGGGTCAGAGCCCGGATGAAACCCCCTTTGGATGTTGAGACAGACATTCTTTCTGGTAGTGTCATGTTGTTAGGCAATGTCCAACGACTGCCACGGTGCATTTTGTTCCTCCCTTGGAGAGTGACCGGACTTTTCCATTTTCCCAGGAAAACTGTGACCCCAGGGTGGAACCCCCTTCGGATGTCGAGACAGAAAATGTTCCCTGTAGTGTCATGTTCTTAGGCAAGATCCAACAAGTGCCATGGTGCATTTTGTTCCTCCCTTGGAAAGTGACCGGATTTTTCAGTTTTTCCAGAAAAACTGTGCCCCGGGGTCAGGGCCCGAATGGAACCCCCTTCGGATGTCGAGACAGAAAATCTTCCCAGTAGTGTCATGTTGTTAGGCCAGGTCCAACAAGTGCCATGGTGCATTTTTTTCCTAACTTGGAGAGTGTCCGTTTTTTCCCCTTTTTAACAGGAAAACTGTGACCCCAGGGTCAGAGCCCAGATGGAACCCCCTTTGGATGGCGGGACAGAAATCCTTCCCAGTAGTGTCATGCTGTTAGGCAAGGTCCAACAAGTGCCATGGTGCATTTTTTTCCTAACTTGGAGAGTGACTGGATTTTTCCATTTTCCCAGGAAAACTGTGACTCCTTGGTCATGGCCCGGATGGAACCCCCTTCGAATATCNTGGATTTTTCCATTTTCCCAGGAAAACTGTGACTCCTGGGTCATGGCCCGGATGGAACCCCCTTCGAATATCAAGACAGAAAATCTTCCCAGTAGTGTCATGTTCTTAGGCAACGTCCAACAAGTGCCATGGTGCATTTTGTTCCTCTCTCTGAGCGTGACTGGATTTTTCCATTTCCCCAGGAAAACGGTGACCCAGGGTTCATGGACCGAATGGAATCCACTTCGGATGCCGAGACAGAAATTCTTCCAGGTAGTGCCATGTTGTTAGGCAAGGTTCAACAAGTGTCATGGTGCATTATTTTCCTAACTTGGAGAGTGACCGGGTTTTTCTATATTCCCAGGAAAACTGTGACCCTTGGGTCAGAGCCCGGAGGGAACCCCCTTTGGATGTCGAAACAGAAATTCTTCCCGGTAGTGTCGTGTCCAAGGCAAGGTCCAACAAGTGCCATGGTGCATTTTGTTCCTCCCTTGGAGAGTGACCGGATTTTTCCATTTACCTAGGAAAACTGTGATCCCTGGGTCAGGGCCCGGATGGAACCCCCTTTGGATGTCGAGACAGAAAATCTTCCCGGTAATGTCATGTTGTTAGGTATGGTCCAATAAGTGCCACAGTGCATTTTAGTTCTAACTTGGAGAGTGACCGGATTTTTACATTTTCCCTGGAAAACTGTGATCCCTGGGCCAGGGCCCGGATGGAACCCCCTTCGGATGTCGAGACAGAAAATCTTCCCAGTAGTGTCATGTTCTTAGACAAGGTCCAACTAATGCCACGGTGTATTTTGTTCCTCCCTTGGAGAGTGACCGGACTTTTCCATTTTCCCAGGAAAACTGTGGCCCTGGGGTCATGGCCCAGAGGGAACCCCCTTCGGATGTTGAGACACAAAATCTTCCTGGTAGTGTCATGTTGTTAGGCAAGGTCCAAGATGTGCCATGGTGCATTTTGTACCACCCTTGGAGAGTGCTGGATTTTTCCATTTTCCCAGGAAAACTGTGACCCCGGGGTCAGGGCCCGGATGGAACCCCCTTTGGGTGTCGAGACAGAAAATCTTCCCGGTAGTTTCATGTTGTTAGGCATGGTCCAACAAGTTTTAAGGTGCATTTTTTTCCTAACTTGGAGAGTGACCGGATTTTTCCATTTTCCCAGGAAAACTGTAACTCCGGCGTCATAGCCTGGATGGAACACCCTTCAGATGTCGAGACAGAAAGTCTTCCCGGTAGTATCATGTTGTTAGGCAAGGTTCAACAAGTGCCACGGTGCATTTTGTTCCTAACTTGGAGAGTGACCAGATGTTTCCATTTTACCTGGAAAACTGTGACCCCGGGGTCAGGGCCTCGATGGAACCCCCTTTGGATGTCGGGACAGAAATTCTTCACAGTAGTGTCATGTTGTTAGGCAAGTTCCAACAAGTGTCACTGTGCATTTTGTTCCTAACTTGGAGAGTGACCAGATTTTTCCATTTTTCCAGGAAAACTGTGACCCCGGGGTCAGGGCCTCGATGGAACCCCCTTTGGATCTCGAGACAGATATTCTTCCAGGTAGTCTCATGTTATTAGGCAAGTTCCAACAAGTGCCACGGTGCATTTTGTTCCTCCCTTGGAGAGTGACCTATTTTTCCATTTTCCCAGGAAAACTGTACCCTGGGGTCAGGGCCTGGATGGAACCCCCTTTGGATGTTGAGACAGAAATTCTTCCCGGTAGTGTCATGTTGTTAGGCAAGGTCCAAGAAGTGCCACGGTGCATTTTGTTCCTCCCTTGGAGAGTGACCGTATTTTTCCATTTTCCCAGGAAAACTGTGACCCCGGGGTCATGGCCCGGATGGAACCCCTTTCGGATGTTCAGACAGAAAATCTTCCCGGTAGTGTCATGTTCTTAGGCAAGGTCCAACAAGTGGAATTGAACCCCCTTTGGATGTCGAGATAGAAATTTTGTTCCTAGATGTGCCATGGTGCATTTTGTTCATAACTTGGAGTGTGACCAGATTTTTACATTTTCCCAGGAAAACTGTGATCCCGGGGTCATGGCCTGGATGGAACCCCCTTCGGATGTCGAAACAGAAATTCTTCCCGGTAGTGTCATGTTTTAGACGAGGTGCAACAAGTGCAAAGGTGCATTTTTTCCCCTAACTTGGAGTGTGATCGGATTTTT
>QEPC01011796.1:753230-774440 GCA_003113815.1 Sphenodon punctatus
CCTATGGTTTTACAAACTTAGTTAAGGCAGATTCATACCAAGCAAACTTTAACAAACCTAGAAACTGTGTGTTAAGGCTCCCGCCTTAACTTCCACACCATGTAAGCAGTAAAGATGTTTATGGATTCACATACTGTGCTCGCTTACAACTTAGGCTCCATGCACCCACACTTTGCCTTGGTCTTTCAGCTCCACTCCTCTTCCTTTGCAGGTTGGGGGCAACACTAAAGCTAGAACGGCCTTGGTCTTTCAGCTCCACTCCTCTTCCTTTGCAGGTTGGGGGCAACACTAAAGATGACAGAAAGAAATCAAACCATATCCTTTGGGAATACTGTCCTCGGGAAAATTCTTTTGCTTCTTAAATATCCTTCCACTCAGCCATGGAGGAAATAATGCAACAGAGAACTAAGAGATAATGTAAAGTTGTCCTCAGCGATTAGTATCCCAAAATCTAACTGTAAGCAGTGGGCAGGACATGGTGCAAGATGCTGAGAACTATTAAATTAATTATGAATAGAGATGGAGACAAAGTAGTTCAGATGATAGAAGTAATAGACTTAATTCCAGGAAGATAGATTTCAGTAATAGATCAGGAAAAACTTTCGAACAGTAAGAGCTGTGCAGCCATGGAAGAACTTGCATAGGTTTTTCATCATAGCCTATATAGAGGTTATAGACTCTCCATTGCTGAAGAGTTTCAAAAACAGGCTGGATAGCCATCCATCAGGGATGTTGTAGTGGACATCCTGCATCTAAGCAAGGGATTGGACTAGATGACCCACAAGGAACCATCCAACCCTATGATACTATAATAGAACTCACCTGACGAAGTGCGTAGTGTGGTAGAAAGCTTGCATACTCTCGTCAACAGAAGTTGGTCCAATAAAAGATATCTTCTAAACTACTAAGTAATAATAATATTATTATTAACCTACTTTGTCTCCATCTCTTACGGTTAGGACCAACATGGCAACCACACTGACTGAAGAATAATCCATCTGAAACTAGATGTGTCGGAAGATCTCGTTTCAGATGGATTGGTAAAGTATATGCCCACCCTGCAAAAACTAGAAGACAGCAACTGGAAGGGTGTAATGAAAAATAGAACATATGACAAAAAGCTGTGTGCGTAGTCGTAGACCTACAGGGTCTCTAATGCCGAAGGAGTTAGTATGATTACTATGCATGGATTGTCTATAAACAGCTCCAGTTTCTTCTTGAGCATGTTATAATTGCTTGATGAATAATTTCTGAGAACTTATTCTCAGCCTGTAAGTTGTTCACTGCCACCACCTTTCCTACATAATGAAAATAGAGATGGTTGGTTTTCATTGGCCATGTAAGAAATATGGGATGCTCCTCTTTCCTGTAATTCTTTGAATCAGGTTTTCTGCCCAAATGCTTACAGTGACAAATTCAAAATTAACTTTGTGTGAGATCTTCAATATTTGCTTAAAATGAATCATTTTCCTCCAGATACACTTGCCAGTAAACGTCTTTGCTAGAATATTCATGGAAAGTGAACACAAGCTGGCTGAACATGGTCCAAGTTAATTTGCTTTAAAATGTATTCACATAGCTTGTTTTTTGGAGACTGTAGCGTAGGTAAATAAAAAGAGTTGCGTAGGCTATTTGACATAATATGAATAAAACAACACTTGTAATTAAAGTTTGATTAATACAACAGAAGACCTTCAGGCTATTAGATACTGGGGACAGAAGGAGAGGCAGAAATAGAAGAAAGGGATGTGGTGCTGTGTCATGTGAGGTGTCCTCAGCTGCTGCTGATACACATAGGGTAAAAACAAATGAGTGGGTGGCGCAGCGGCTGCCTGGCCTGGGGTGGGAAACAGTGGTCACCCCTCCCTGGGTTGGGGAGGGGCACCGAATTAATGTGCCCATGGCTGGAGAGTTGTCCCTCCACCTGCACACCCCAGGTAGAGCAGTGAGCTCAACAAACATGCAGGCACTGCCCCCAGCCTGCTCCCAGCACCCTGCACCCCACCATGAAGAATAGGCATGTCAACTAGTTATGGCGGCCCCTGTCCGGAGGCGAGGATGTCAGAACTGAACAAACATGTCGACCCGCGTGGGCAGCCCTTGGCCTGGGTTCTGTCCTTGGACGTTTTCTGAGGATGCACCATGGGATAGCTGCCTACCTGCTCTGGGGCAGTCCTGGGCCAATGTATGGCAGCTCAGGACCACACATATAGGTGAGTCCCAGGCCAATGTGGGCCTGTGTCACTTTGTTTTTATCCATAGTCTTCCAAGTTCTTTTATCTTATAGTGCAAGCACATTTTGACTATTGGTGATGGCATGTGGTGTTATAACTTTTGGTAATGCAAGGTTCCAGTGGGAAAGAGCTGACAGCAGTTGGAGTGCTCACTCTCCACTTGGTTTCTGATTATATGCAGTCCATTCTTGATGCAGCATTACTCTCTGGGAGTTGGATATTTGTGTACAGCTGAGATTCCTGAAGCAAGGGATTACCTTCATGTTGGAGAGACTTAGCAGTACGGGCAGATGGAGTGAACAAATGCACAGAGAGAATAAGCACGACCAGAGACCAGAGCACCCAGCTTAGTAGGGCTGAGCTCTGGAGGTCAAGGAACAGGGCAACCAGTTGGTGAGATGTAGGGATGGGCGAGCGTGGTTCGGAAGTTCGGAGTTCGGCCCGAACTCTGCCTGTTCGGATGACTGAACCCAAACCCGAATCCGAACACGAACTGACCGAACCAAACTAAATTCTGAACGTCGAAATGACTGAACAGTTCGGTCAGTTCGGATCGCGTTTGGGTGAGTTCGGGTGGCAAAAAAAGGGTCACTGGAAGGTCAAACGTGACAGGGAAGGGTAGTCAGCTGAGGAGCAGACTTCCAGGCACCAGGGGTGGAGAGGCTTGCAAGAAACGAAACTATCTGCCTCCCCCCTTCCCAACACTTTCTGAGCTAGTCACTGTTCCTGAACAGCAGGCGTTTCAGAAGGCTTCCTCTCCCAGCATTTCCCAGCTCCCCAGTCCATTGCAATCCTCCTCCCATTTCACCCATCCAACCCATCTACCCCCATATTCTCATTCATTTATTTAGCTTAGCTTAGATAGATTTAGTGGTTATTTTTTGTTTTTACTCCTTCCTGTGTTCCCTGTGTTCAATCCTCCTTCCCCCCTCCATTGAATCCTTTCCCTCCCATATATTCCATCCCAGATTCCCTTCCCTTCCTCTGTTTTTCATTTAGAGTAGGATTATTAGATTGCTTTAAGTTTCATTTCAATTTTGTACTGAAATGAAACTTAAACCTTAAACTGAAATCTTGTGTTGTTTGTGATTCCTCCCCATCATAGATAGATAGATAGATAGATGACAGCTGTAGGAGTTAGCTTAGTGATAGAGATAGCATTAATGATTTAGTTTTAGTGTTTGTAGGATTAGGCCTGTGTACTTATTAGATAATCCATTTAGTTTATAGTATTTAGAATAGTTAACAGCAGTTAGATTTAGTGTAGATAGATAGATATAATATTAGATAAAAAAATTAAATAAAAAAACCCCATATAAAAACAAAAAAACCCAAATAAAAAACCAAAAAACCATATAAAAAAAACCAAAAAAACCCATATAAAAACATTTCCCGAATGGCCGAACCCGAACCCGGCGAACGAACCGAACGGCCGAACCGAACGCGGCTGAACCTGAACCGCTTATCTGTTCACCCATCCCTAGTGAGATGTCCTTCTGATGTGGAACCCTTGACAATATCTGAACACCCACAGAATCTGGCTGTTCAGGGCCATATGCTGGTCACAAAATGGATGAGTGTGACAGCATGAGGCTTATCTTGTGGGTGAGTGTTGTTAGGATTGGTGCCCACAAATCACTGTCTTTTAGGGAATTCCACTCAAATGTTCTTTAATCACAGTTCTCCACATTACTATACAGTCTCCACCCTATGCATAGTCCATATCCATTCATAGTCCTTATATCTAGGTCTTCAGTCCCTGGTTTCAGCAAGCCGGAGCATAACCAAAGAGTCATTTCTCAGTCTTAGCCACGCTACTCACTCTCTCTGGGTAACCAAGTAGCTTTCATCAGGAGCTCTCATCAAGTACACAGTCTAAACAGTCACGAGCAACTCTCTGGTCAGCAGCTTCTGAATTTCAGAGCAGCCTGAGCTCTCTGCTTTAGTTCAGCTTTATCAGTCTCTGGTGGACTTGGCCATGCCCAGCCAGCAACTTTAAATCCACCTCTGTCCTCTTAACAATCCACATCTGCAGCCTTATTAGTGCAGACTTCTGGCTGGCACTACTCTTTAAAGGGTCAGTTGCTTCTACTCCCTTCTTAGGCTCCTATAGACAGTGGTCGCAATCCGAAGCGGGATCCGTGTGAGATCTGTGTAGTTCCTGCACAGGATCCATGTGGTACAATGCAATCCCTATGGAGATGCGTGCAGTTCGCACGCACGTCAGTAGTATAAGGCCCTTATATTACTCACGTGCGTGCGTGCGTGCAAGATGCACGGTGCATGGTATTGCCCCAAATAGTGCTTAGGGACTCAACCCTGTTACAGTAAGGTTGGTTGGTTTTTGTCCAAAATGGAACAGCAGGCAGCACTGACGTATGAAAATATGGTTTTGATCAGCATCTGATATAAGAGCTCAACCAGCACAACTTGGGAAGCTGAGCTGGCTGTGCATGAGTTTCTATGCACAGCGTCCCCTTGTAATGGCAGACACCCCTATTCGTAATTATTATGGCTGGCCAAGTGGAATTCAGTCTGCTGCTCATACTGCATCTGGGATCAGAACTTGCCACCTCATGCTCTTCTCCAGTTGGCAGCCAGTGACTGACCACGTGACCTGTAAGACTTCATGAGAGTTCCTGGAAGCACAGAATGTATTACGAGCATAAATAGCACTGCTCCTTGATATGACTATAAGCAGCAACATTATTCATGATAATGCATGGGGGGTTGGGGAGGAGCTCTCCTGAGTACAGGAATACCCAAGTACAGGAATAGGAGAGATCTCTCAATGTGTGAATTTCGATGGATACGCAGAGCTTTCTTTCCCTGCTGACTGTGGGTGGGAAAATGAGCAAGAGAACTTATTTTTAAGCTTGAATTAAGTGATTTTTAGCTGCTGCATTTGAAGGGAAAGAGACAGAAGGGAATGTGTTGAAGCTCCCTGAGCGATTTGAAGTGACAGAAACCAGCGAGAGACAGGAAAACGTGTCAGCAGACATAAAACCCTGAAGAGTATCTTTAGTCCCATAACCCTCAGAAATAAGAGTGAAATAAGATGTCTCGCAGGGGCACAAAATAAGATGTCTTACAGGAGCACAAAGAAAAATGGGATTACAAGGGTAGTCTGTGTACTGTTCCCTGCGATTTGCAAATGCCTTATTCTGTATACAAATATGTCTCGGCAATCAGGGTGGTAATGTGGAATCAGGCACAGAAAGGGAATGGGAGGCTTCTTCCAAAATGCATGCTAGAGCCCCAAGTGGGGGGGGGGGGATATTAAGGAAAAAGACCACCCCTCCCTGTTGCCTGCCTAGTACACACATCGCTAAGCATTTTCCAAAACAGTCTGTGTATTTACACAAAACAAAAAGGAGTAGCAGATGCTACCCATGGGGAAAACAATTAGATTCTCTAAAAGGGTGACAGAGAAACTCAGAGCTGTAAAATCGGACAAAAAGGGGGCATCTAGTACCAGGCAAGTTTTAGTAGCATGGTACTTAAAAACAAGGACACACAGGGCAGCTTCTGTGACGCAAAGGAGGTGAGTAAGTAAGTCAGCAAGACTCTGTAGAGTAGGAGGGATTCTGATGAGCTCTGAGGTGTAGCATGCTGTACAGCTCAGGAGGGAACTACGTCTCGTAAAATGCCACATGAAGAGTCTTTGTTAGCTATGTGACAAAACTCTTCCTTGATCCCACCAACTAACAGAATAATAAAAGTGCTAGTCTGTGTCTGGCTTAAGTACTAAATGGTGTATCAAATGGTGTTTATAACCTTGATTTGAAAGAATCTGTTTCTTCTAGTCTAGGCATAAGGTAAACATTTAGTGGAGAGTGAAATGTGTTACCATGGTTGCTGTAATAAAACTTCTGGAAACCTAAGTATGTCAGGATAGATTGGTGTCTGTTTGTCTGTCTTAGGGATGGGCGAACGTGGTTCGGACTTCGGCCTGAACTCGGCCTGTTCGGACGACCGAACCGAACCTCCGATCTGAACGCTTGAACTTCCGAACAGTTCGGAAAAGTTCGGATGAGTTTGGGGGTGGGGAAAACGTGAATCTGAGTGGGGAAGGGGGAAGCAGCTGAGGAGCAGACTTCCTGGCCCCAGGGGTGGACACCAGGGGTGGTTTCAGGGCCAAAAATTCCGATACCGAAAAAAAATCGGTTTCGGTACCGATAGCACTTTTTTGAATGTTCAGCAGAGTTTGGATGAACCGAACTCTGCCGAACCGAGCAGCCAAACTCGAACTCGGGTTTCGAACTGAACAACCGAATGACGTTCTGTTCGCCCATCCCTAGTCTGTCTGTCTGTTTGTATTTAGCCAAAAGGTCGATTGCACAGATACTGCTAGAGCAGGAGTGGGGAACCTCAGACCCAGGGGCCAAATGTGTTTCATTACTATTTTTTATTTGGTCTTTTTCCAGTTCCTGGACCTGGCTGCTGGATCCGGTTCCTACCCCACAAGCACTGAAAGACTGAGCTCAGGGTAAGGAAGCAGAGATGATGGCCTATACACAAGGATAGGGGACAAATCCATGGCACACATCCAGAATCTGGACCCTCTTCTTCCTGAGCTCAACCATTAAGCACCCCTCACCTGCAACTTCTACGTGGCCCTCAGAGTTTGTACTCATTTTTAAACTGACTCCTGGGAGAGAAAAAGTTTCCCACCTGTACTTGAGTGTAAAATAGCCATGTTCTGGTTCTGTTCAATTCTATACAGGGTCTTCTATGTCCCTCATCATCATTGCATACGATGCCTTTCAACAGTTCTTCAAGCAGCATGACTAACATGCATCTGCCATTTGTGGCTCGTTCTTCTATCGTTTCCCAGGGAGATTGTGTGTACAGCATAAGGTTTTCTTTGGTAGTTTTTCTGTTGTGGGGAAACAGTCCAAGTATTATTGAAAACAAGGTCTAATAAGTGTTCCTTGCACTTGGATTGGGAGGTGGTGAAGATGTTGCTGATTCAGAGTAGCTGTGGGCATCTTGGATCGAATGCTTTTTCCTCCATTGATGAGCTTTATCCCTGTTGTAGATGTGGACAGCTCCATTGTGTCTGAGTGGTGCTATCGGGGCCAATCCCATGCACCACGTGCACTGTGCACAACCTACATGCGAGCACATGCACATGCAGTGCACGCATGTCCATTGAACGCATATTGTGCCACGTGGAATCCCGTGGATCCCGTGCGGATCCTGCTTGGGATTGTGGCCATTGACCGTAATCCTTGTCTTGAAGCCTTGGGCAAATTTGGGGGGAGCCTGGACATAGATAAGGCACTTGTTTACTTTTGATCTTTTGAAACAGTTTATTAGTTTCTCCTATCTCACGTCATGGCTTGTATCCAGATTTGCCAGTCTGTTATACGGGGCAGAATTGTGGGCTATTTCAGAAGCCCACAGATTGGATGCAATTCAGGCCAAATTTTTGTCCGCTTTGCTTGGTAATCCACCAGGCACACTCCACACCACGATTAGATTAGAACTGGGCCAAAAAAGATGGTCTCAAAGGGCGGTGGAATCTGCCTTAAAAGTATTGGTGGAAATCCCGTTACTTCTGCTCCTCAGAGTTGGTTAAAGAAATGCCGAAGGACTCTTGGGTGAACCCCTGGACACAAGGAATCAACTCGTATCCACGTTCCATAGGGATGTCAATTGAGTACCTGAGCCACAAAACTTCAGGGTCAATTTGGAAAGAGATCCAGATACGGGTTGGTGATATTAAACGACAAACAGAGATAGGTGCTGTCAATGCCTCCCCTCATGTGAGGTCGTATCTGTCCTGGATGCCTGAGCAGGGTCAGATTCCTGATTATCTGGATTCCACAATAACTATTAGGGCCAAGAGGCTTATTTTTAGAGCTTGGGTGAATTCTCTCCCCTCAAAGGTTCTGGAAGGGCGTATCCAAGGGATTCCCTTCCTAGATAGGCTTTGCCCATTTGATGGCTCCATAGTAGAGACTGTGGTTCATCTTTTTTCTCTACTGCCATCTTTACGATGGAATAAGGGAGAAATATTTGTCACAATTTATTCAAGAATATCCGGATGTATCAGCTGACCTACTTTTATCTTGTTGTTATCTAGTACCTCTCCCCAGGTCATCAAGGATATGGCTTCTTATATTGTCCAGGCAGTGCAACTCTGGATAGTAAGACCTTAATAGGCAGTTTTCAATCCTCCCCTTAGAGTTACTATACCATATACTCAGACTAGATATGTGTTGGCTACTGTTTAGCACTTGGTTTAGTTCTACTGTGCAGGGCGGATTTGATAGTTTTGCAATTAATTGTAATTTTCTTATCATGTATATTTAGATGTATAGGGCCCCTTGTGGGGTGTTTTATTGCATTTGTGTTTGGCAATGACCTAGTGTTACGCCGTGAATAAATACTACTACTACTGCTGCTGCTGCTGCTGCTGCTGCTACTACTACTAGTAGTAGTAGTTAGAATACCTTGCAGTCAGCTCTTGCCAACATTTCTACAAGCACCTCAGGAATGGGAGGTTTGATGTAGCGCAGTAGTTGGCTAGCTAGATCTGATGTATCTGGCATGAGTTCTTCCAGAATCAGAAATGATGATACCTTCCATGGATGAAGCCTTGGCTACCTCAGTCACAAGAACCCCTGTTGCTCATGATTCTCCTTCACCAACCTGAAGAGAGACAGGTCAGGTTTCATAGGATTTAGGTTGGAGCTCTTTCAGGGTGTCCAGTATCTCTTGCTGAGTGCAGGGTTTGAACTCCAAGAAAGCAGTAACACAGCCAATAAGGGCCTAGGTGGTTATAATGGGGTATAAACAGAGCATGAGTCAACAATGTGACATGGGTGCATAAAAGGCAAGCCCCATTTTAGGCTGCTTTAATAGAAGCATTGTGTCCAAGACAAAGAAAGTAATGGTGCTTCTTTATTTGGCACTGGTGAGACCCCACCTGGAGGATTGTGTTCAGTTTTGAGCACCACACTTAAAGATATGTTGACAAGTTGTTAACAAATTGGAGCAGATTCACAGGAGAGCAACCAAGATGATAAGGGTGCTAGGAAGCAAGACATTTGAGGAAAGACGGAAGGAACGAGGTACATTTATCTTGGAGAAAAGATGACTGAAGTGAAGGGGCATGATAGCATTTTCCAGATATTTAAAGGGTTGCCACACATCCCCAAAAGGTAAGACAAAGATGGAATTGGCTTATATTGCGACATGGTAGTCTTCAGCTATATATTTTCTGAATTGTAGGAGCAGTTGGAAGTGGAATAGTCTGTCGATGGAGGTTCTGTGATCTCCAACTCAGGATGTTTAAAAAAATTAGCTGGATGAGCATCTGTCAGGGCTGTAGGAATTAGAGTATCATGCCTTGGAGTCCTTGAGTAGCCTTCCTAAACCTATGATTGTATGAAAGAAGGTGACTGGGTGAAGTAAGTGGAGTAAGACATAATCCACAGAATTTATGGAACTTTCTTGAATGTGAGAGACTTCTTCCTGGTGCTTAGAAGCAGAACCATTCTGAATAGTTCGTTGGGATGGGGCTGGGTACTTTATGTGGAAGCTGAATGGAAGGTTATCATGGCCTGGGAAACAACTTTATCGTAGGATTGAACAGCATTGGTTGGTGACTGAGATTTCTGATGGAGCTGGGGAGTACAGAATCCTCAGCCCAGTGCCTACCAGTTAGCTGACACAGTGTCACATTATGGGAGGTGAAACTGACTTACACTAGCCTTATGCTTTGCTCAACCAGGCAGCACTGAATAATGCTGTGCTACAAGGAGATTGTGCTAAGGAAGCTCAGCTCCTCTAAACCTGAAGAGTGCTGGACAGACACTGATCACTTCTTTAGTGAGGTGATGGTCTGTCCAAGGCCATTTTAAAATGAGCATGGCTGGGGTGTGTGTGTGTCCGTGTCCGCTGAGTGGGAAGGCTGTGGAGCGCCCACATACATGGAGTGAGTGGGGAGGGTGTCATGGAGAAACATGGGGTCACACATGTGTAACACGGGACTACATGTTTGGTAAATGTGTGGTGCCAAGGGTTTCACATGTATGTAATGTTACTATATATGTACACTATGTAATGTCAAAGGTTCCACATGTTTGTAATGTTGACTCTGAGAACTGTATAACTCGAATTAGGGCTCTCGCACGTCACCAGCCTGCAGGAAGTGCAAAGAGATAGCAGGATGTGTATTGAAAACATCTGGCTTGCTAGACAGCCCTGTGGAGATGTAAATTGACTTCCATGTTTACCTGGGTTGACTACGTGACCTAATAACATGATTCCCCAAAGGCGGGAAATCCGAGACAAAGAAAACGAAATGCTATTTAAATGGGAGTAAGATACAAAGAGATAACTACTTCTTGCAAAGCAGCTTGGAGAGAACATCTGCATACGAAAAGACCAGCCAGCAGCAGGCTGGGGACAGCATGAACTGAGAGACAGGTTTCGCTCTCTAAGCCAAGTGCCCAGCCAGTCACTTTATGGCTGAGAAACCAGAACTTGTGGACTTGCTAGGGTAAGATGAATAACTTAGGAACTCAACCAGTATAAGTTAGGAATGCGTTATGTTTATCTTTTATTTCTAGACCACTCTGTTTAACTATCTTGTTTATGTAATCAATAAACTTACTTCTTAACTTTATGAAGAAGTGGAAGTGTCTAATATTGGAACACAAGTGAGCTACAAGAGCCCTCAAGCTCTTGCGAACCCAGAGAGTAAAGAGTCTGTAAACGGGAAGGATTGGGCCCTTGTGTGACAAAGGAGTTTCATTATGGCACACTTGAATTAGCCAGAGAGAGAACTGATTCAAGAGAACTGTGCGCAAGGGAAACTGAGTCACTCAAACCCGGTAAAGTGGGGGTGTGGACCCCAAACCCGTGACAGAGGGGTTCAAATACCCTGGCAGCCTCCACATGCTCCCCCTGCCATGGACCATGGGAGAGGGGGAAACACGCCGCCGGGTTGGCCTCTGGTTATTAATATATCCTGACTGAGTGCTGGGGAACCCGTCTCCCTAGTACTCCTGGCCGGTTCCTGTGCCTTGCAAAGGCTGTTTCCCTGCCTAAAGTGCCTCTGAAGGATGGACCACTTAGTCGATATGACTGGCTGCTGCCGTTCATGTGAGCTGGGGATGTATGGGCACCTATCCCCACGCACCGTAGCACTCGGGCTTTTTTGCCAGTGCTTCCGTGAGTGGTCATGGGTGTGTGCTGTGTGAATTGCATCACCTTCAGATGGGCAGTCAGGTGGGTGGGAGGATGGGGGAACCTGTGAGGTAGCGACTTGTCTAAAGATGGCCCAAGACAGTGACTGGATTGTGTTTAGATCCTCAAAGTTGGCATCTAATCTGAAGAACAAGTCCACGGTGTAAGACAGATTGCAGATAACCTGTGAAAAGAATTCTATGGAGGCAACTGAGAAAGTCAATTTTGGGGAATTCTGTTGTTGCGGCTGAGCCTCACAAGCTGAACACAAGTGCAGGTTGCCCAGATTCAGAACAAAATTCAGGGCGTTCAACACTACTTGTCCTGTTAGATCTTTTGGCTGCTTTTGATACAGTGGATCATGGGTTATTGCTGAGACGATTGCGGTCCCTGGGGGGTGGATGGGACGCTCTTTGGATGGTTCCACTCATTCCTCTCAGTAAGGAGCCAGTGGGTGGTGTTGGGGGCTGAAACATCTAGCTCCCAGGACCATTCTTGTGGCGTACCGCAAGGTTCTATTTTGTTTCCATTATTGTTTAACATCTGTATGCAACCCCTGGGGGAGATTGTGAGCCAGTTTGGTGTGCGTTGCCACCAATATGCTGATGACACCCAGCTCTGCCTCTTGTTTTCAACTGACTCAGGCCCTGCAGTCTCAGTGCTTTCCCGGTGCCTGGAGTCAGTGGCTGACTGGATGCAATGGACCAGACTGAGGCTGAATCCTGATAAGTCGGAGAAGATGTTGGTGGGTTGGGCGACGGGGTTGATGACTCCCCTCGTTGAGGGGGTTCACCGCGCACTGGCTCCCCAGGTCTGGAGCTTGGGAGTCCTGTTGGACCCCAGCCTTTGGCTGGATTGCCAGGTTGAGGTAGTGGAGAAGGGAGCCTTTTGCCAGCTACATCTTGTGCGGAGGCTCCGGTCATATGTTTCGGACTCTGACCTGGCCATCCTCATCCATGCGTTCATCACCTCGAAGCTGGATTACTGCAAAGCGCTCTACATGGGGCTGCCCCTGGTGATGATTCGGAAGCTGCAACTGGTGCAGAATGTGGCAGCCCGTCTTCTGACAGGGACGGGCCATAGGGAGCACATAACATCAGTGCTCCGATCTCTGCACTGGTTGCCTATAGCGTTCCGAGTCCAATTCAAGGTGCTGGTTTTAAACTTTAAAGCCCTACAGGGCTTGGGCCCCTCCTATCTGAGAGACCACCTCACTCCTCGGGTCCTGGGGTGATCCTTGAGATCCACCGGGGGTGCCTTCTTGGAGGTCCCTCGGGTTAGCCAGGGGGCCACAATAGAGAGGGTGCTCTCGGTGGTCGCCCCACAGCTGTGGAACTCCCTCCTGGAGGAAGCTCGACTGGCCCTAAGTCTGCTGGCCTTCTGCCAGGCCTGCAAGACCTGGCTGTTAGACCAGGCCTTTGGGGGTGGGTTTGGGTTGGGTTAGGGAGAGTTTGGGTATGGGTTATTTTAATCTGGGGTTTTTAGATTGTTTTAATTGTATTTTAGTTATGTGTTTTTAAATGTTGTTAGTTGCCCTGAGAGGCTTGTAGCAGAAGGGGCGGCATATAATTTTTAATAATAAATAATAAATAAACAATAAATAAATAGCATGTTAAGCAGTTAGAATACAGAGGAGCTTGAAGAAGGCATCTCAAAGAGTACATTAATTTCCCCTTCATGAATAAGGAGCTGGCAGTGGAGCATTTTGGAGGCTATACAGCACGGATGGGGAACCTCTGACCACAGCTAATTTTTATTTGCCCTCTTTTCAATTCCTGGATCAGTTCCTACCCTCATGCAGTTAAGAAGTTTTCTTAGGAGGAAGTGAGTAGAGATGAGGGCATATATGTGAGGACAGAGGATGGATCTGTGGACCAAGTCAATTATCTTGGACGCCTTTCCCTATTCTGAGTGTGCTCCTTAGAATCGCCTTCCTGAGCTCCTATCCAGTCCACAGAGACTGTGCTAGTTTTCAAATTGGCCCATGCGAGAAAAGTTTCCCCACCTCTATTGCAGAGAATTAATTGAGTTCAACTGCTGTATAGACTTGGCAAATACAGAAACAGCCCCCCCCCTTCCACCAGCCAAAACCCACAAACAACAAGGTCTAAAATCCAGTTTTATATTTAAGCCCTGTACCACTCTACAGTTCTGTTGAAGGGGAAAGGGGGGCGGGGGATTAATTGCAAAAATGTCCCCAAAGGGTTACAGTATAATCTGGTGGAGAAATCACTTTCTTAAACCTGATATTGGCATTAATTGGGAAATGACTGCGGGAGCTTATAATACTCAGGTTTCAATGTGTATGCATTTCGCCCCTCCCCCCATAAAGATTGTGAAGGCAAAATTAAGATAGGGGGAAGCTTTCAAAACGTCATTATTTTAAAAATCCTTATCTTATTTTCACCAGTACAACAGCTGTTTCCATGGAGACAAGAAGAAACCAATCCTTACACGAGAGAGGGAGCAAGAGAGAGCTCTTCTTTTGGTTTCTGTTTCCACAGAAACACAGGTTGGACTGGCAAAAATAAAAGTTAGTGTTACACACTTGAGCTAACTCAAGAGCTCAGTGTTTGAGCAGCAAACAGACCTTTCCATTTGGTAAGTGTGCTCTAATGGCAACATTTTATTGTATTTAATAAGGAATTAGTGATCTCTTCTGTAACATTGGACAGAATTTAAGATACAGCTCTGTCTCTTAAAAATTCTGTAGATTTTAATTATAATTTCAATACGATTCTGTTACATTTCTACTGGACCTTCCTATCAGCAAGGCAAGAAATTACTTCACTGAGCTGAACCTTCATTAACGAATTTCATTAACTCACAGTTTGTCCTCTGAGTTTTCACACAATCAGGTTGTGAAGGGAGGCCAGATGGCAGTCTGCAACAGTGTGCTAGACAACCTGGAACTTCATTCTGCCAAGAGCCTTCACCCACCTTAGCTTCTAGTAGCTAGAAAGGCGCTCTCTTTAGCTGGAAAAAGTTCCATGTTTACATGAAATGGAGCTTTTCTACCTGGAGCGAGAGGTGCAACGGTCTTGAGTGATCACATGATGCTCTTGGTACTCTAGTTTGTAAATTAGTACTTTAATCTGGGGTGCCTCCCTTCTCCATTCCAGGGATGGAGTCGTCCCAAAATACAGAAGCACATGGGAATGCTCTTGGTTTAATTGTCTCCAAGTCGTGTTACTTTGTGGTAAAGTACTTGGGAGTAATCCCCATGGCTGTGGGAACTTAACTGTGGGGAAACAGGTAGTCCTACTAGACCCTTGCTTGGGCCAGAAATTTGGGCCCAAGAAGGGGGCTGAGCGCAACTGCATTGGGCCCAACCCAACCCAAGCCTGGGCCTGATGCAGCCAGGTTTTTTTGAGCCTGGGCCCAAAGTATCTCTGTTGCCACGCCCTCCATAAGGGGCAAGGCTACATATGAAAAGGAGCAGGGGTAAAGCATTCCCCAACCCCTTTCCAATACAGTCATGATGTTATGACATCACAGGACTTTGATGGAAGTGGGACCTCCTGCAGCTAGGGAGCCGTGCCCAGCCTGAGGGACTTGGGCAGATGATGTGCTCAACCTGACCCGACTTGGGCCCAGTGGACTAGTTGGGCTCGAGCTGGGTCGTAGGCCTCGATTCCTACCAGTGGTGCATGCTTGGGGGCTAGTAGATTTCCTAGGAGTTACTATTAAGTGGCAATGAATTAACAACAGTGCAAAGTGAAGGGGTGATACATGCCTCCTCCCTTTTGGCCACCCAAATACCCATAAGTTATGCCAATTTTCCAATCTCACAGTCTGTGTCCCATTAGTCTGTTTCTAATAGTAAATGCTTCCATAGATACCAGGGGTGGAACCTTTCCCCCCTCCCACAGGCAACTTTGAAAATTAGTACAAACTCCATGGACTAGATAGCAATTGTGGGGAGGGTCCTTACAGCGTGTGCTCAGGAAAGGAGAAAGAAGGGATGGGTCCAGACTCCAGATCATAAATTCATGCCATTGATCCATCCTAAACACATCCCTCTATCCTAAAGTGCATGCTCCCTCAGTGCTTGAGGCTAAGGGCTGGATTCATGGGCTAGATCCAAGAATTAGAAAGGGGACTAATAAAAACCAACTACAGGCCATGTTTGGCCTATGGGGTGTGGATTTCCCATCTCTGATGTATATAAATCGCTCTATATATGAATAGGTGTATCTATATTAGGGATGGGGGGATCGGATTCATCTGATTTCTCCAATTTTATCGGAATCAGATTAATCCGATTCAGGGGAAAGAACCAATGTGCCATAGATTGGCGGATTGGTTCTCTCAGCTGCATTGGTTGGCCCAGGGTTTTTGGCGCCCATTTTCAAATTTAAAGAAGCCAGCCAATGAAAGTGAGTTTCCTATAATGGCTGGCTAACAGGAAAGGAGGGAGAAATGGGGGAGGAAGGCGGGGAAGAAGGTCTCTGCTGGCCAATTGCCAGCGAGATCTGACTGACAATCAGCCAGTAGGGCACACTGATAGGTAAAAATATGGGGGCAAATAAGAGGGTTTCCCCCCCCCCCTTCCTTCTCAGTCACACTAGCAGTTTAAGGAGGGGAGTATGTGTGCTCGGGGTGTGCCGTTTTGCTGCTGTAGCCACGTTGCTCTCGTCTCTGGCTCTGCCCAGTGGAGTGGACTTTGAGGATTCTGCACAGGCGTAGCCTACCTAGGTGTTGGACACAGGACAGGATCATCAAAGGTAGGTAAATTTGCGGAGGGCTTGAGTTGGGTGTGCGTGGCTGGAATGTGTGTGTTGTGGTTTTGCTTGTTGGACTGTTGGTGTTGGTTGTATTGGCCCTTTGCGTCCCCCTAATTCCTCCCTTCTCCTGGGTGCTCTTCTTGGGGTTTTGGCCTGCCCCTGGCTGGTATGGGCTCTCCCCTTCTTCACATTGCTGCAGCTTCTGGCTGTGCCCAGTTTGGGGGTTTGTGTGGCGTGCTACTTTTAATGGGGTGCAGTGCACTGTCCTGTTCACTGAGGGAGATTGATTTGAAGGGTTTTCAGAACAGATTTTCTTGGTCTGGCCTGGCATTGGCTCTCCTCTTTTCTTATTGCTGCTGCTGCGCCCACGTTTGGGGTTGTGTGGGGTACATGCTACTACTTTATGAGGTGCACTGTCACCCCAAGTGATGGATTCGAAATGGATTCTCTTGTCCTTACCTGACATTGGCTATGATATTTTTATTGCTGCTGCTGTTGGTGTCTGCTGTGCCCAGTTCTGAAGTCTGTGTTAGGATACTTCTTTATGGGGTGTCACCCCAAGATTTTAAAACTGATTTTCTCATCCTGCCCTGGCATTGGCTCTCACCTTCTTCTCATTGCTGCTGCTGCTGTTGGTGTCTGTTGCACCCAGTTTTGGGGCCTGTGTGGCATTGGCTCTCTCCCCGTTTCTCAGTGCTGCTCTGGGTGGCTGGTTGCACCTTTTGGGCCATTGACCCCCTCTGCCCCCATTTAAAATGCTACAGGGGGCCCTTTCAGTTCATTTCATTTTGGTTCAATTCATTCATTGAAATGTATAGGTTTGGCTTTACATTGACAGTTAATGGGGGAAAAAATCTGATTCAACTGAATCCGATTCCAATTTTGATCCGATTCTGATTTTCAGTCTGATTTCCCACCCCTATTCTATATCTATCTACCTATCTTTCTTTTAGCAGAACTCTATAAACATAACAAAGACGGGAGATGCTCTTAGCAGTGAAACAGTTACCTTTCTGGGAACAATTACTCAATTATTCTAACTCCTTAGTACCACATTGTGCAGGCTTTTATCTGCTGCAAAAGAAGATGCATTTCTTTAAAAGATATTCATTTTTGAGTGGGTGTATGCTATTTTTGACACATCCATTTCATCTCATTTTAATATCACCCTTTGGAACCAAGGTTTCTCTCTGTTAATTCTCAGATCCTCGTGTTCATTAATGATTGTCACTGAGGCTGAGCTTTCCTCCATCTAGGAGGGAGGAGCAGAGCTTCTTTAAGCCTTCTGTGTGTTCGGTGTATCAGCTGACAGATGAGTACTACCAGCAGTGGAGCAAAACAATCCTCTCCAAATTGTTCTGTGTCGTTTTTGGCCAGGGAAGCAGGAGGCAGCTTTCAGATCTGTGTAAATATGAGTGGCAGAGGGAATTAGTACAGCAGGCTATCGCCTCTGGAGACCTGCCAACTGATCCTAGCTTAGGACCTAAGTGAAAATGAGTTTGGGCATCTTGTATTAGTCCTTCTTGGGGCAAGTTATAATGCTTCAACATAAGCTGGGCACAAGGCAGTCACTCTAGGTACTGCTGTGTGTTGCAGTCCCCACAGCAGGGCTTTGGTGTTCTCTGTACAAAGTGTAAATCAGAATACAGACAGGGGCTGCACTGATAGAAAGGTTCACTGTATTTTGTTTCCAGGCTGAATGGATAAGATGCTCATTATGCATCCATGGATTCAAGATCTGATTGGTCTCTCATTGGATGGCTGCATCCGGTGGAGACTCATCTACTGGGGCTAATGGGGCTTAGCCCCAGTAGAAAACCCTGCCTCTATGGATGGGCTAGTGCACTGCTGCTGCTATCGGAGAACTCCCAGCAGCCAGGGGTTGATCCCAGTTAGCCTGGGGTTGCTTAGGAAAGCTGTAAACAAGCTCTTTTCTGCTCCTGCTCACAGCTCCCCAGAACAGGTTGATTGCAAAGTTGGTAGCGTGCAGAGAGCACTGAATGATCTTCATTCCTTCTCTGCACTCTACCCACAGCACTGTCTTTGAGAACTCTCAGTACTTTTCAGGTAGCAGCAACAGCTTCCAGGAAGGAGGAAGCAGGTCTGGTTTGGTTTTTGGGAGGGAGGAAGGGGTGTGTGGGTGTGCGCGTGCATAGACTACTGGTAACTGTCAATAATGTGGGGGGCACAGGAGCAGGGGCTGGATTTTCTATGGGGCTTCTGAAAATATGGGGGCGGGGACATGCCACCATGCCCCCCCCCCATTGCCTGTGTGTGAGAGAAAAGGAGGGAGGGAGGGGTGTGGGGTTGAGGGGATATATTGTGTCCTAACTGCCTCTACTCTCCTAGCCCCACCTTTTAAGCACCAGCTACCAATAGTTGCATCCAGTCCATATGTAAATAGGAGCCTGATCCATTTGGTTGGGGAAATAAAGAGCAGTAGGTTGTGGTGCTGACTACACTATTTCCCTTTCCTCAAGTACTGTAGAGTGCAGAATGTGATGTGCCTTGGTTGCACAGCTCAAGGTGGGCTTTGAGACTGTGCTTCCATCCTCCAGGTAATCAAGAGTAATGCTGAAACTGATATTTAAAATTAATCTGCAGTTAATGTCTGGTATTCTGATTAGTTTGATGTTTTTTTTTGTAACTGACTAGTTACTGCGGAGGTTAACCATCAAACTGGATTACTGCAGAATACCATTAAAGTGAGCCTGTTTATTGCATTACTGTATTACCACATGTTGTAATGTAAAGTAGTAATGTTACCATCTTTAAAACCAAGTCCGGAGGGAGAAAAAGAAAAAAAAAAGATGGGCAAACAATAATGCGGTAAATGGTCATATGCAGTGTCACAAAGAGGTACTGGATTATAAGTCTAACAGATATGTAAAGCTAAAAGTTAAACAAGGATGTAATGTTAAGAACTGACAACTCACTTCATGTAATCATGTAATGTAAAACTGAAAGATGCAGACTCAATCCAGGAAATGGAGAGAGACAAAGACAAGGATGGATGTGGATTCACTGAAGACACCAGACATACCCCATGGAGGTGCAAATTAAGCTTCCTTTTTGCCTTTCTGCAGATCTGCTGGTAAACAAGGCTTCTCCAGGGCGGGAAAATTACACAAAGGGATAGCAAAGGTATTTAAGCTAAGATCTTTGTCATCAAGAGACAATTGCAATTGGAGTTGGAATTCAATTCTACCTCTGACGGAGCTGAGTCTTGGAGGCACCAGCTCGCCTGCCCGCCAGACTGGTGGAACTACGGACTAAGAGAAAGAACTTTGATTCTAACCAGCTAAGAGAAAAAATGCCCAGTCATTACACCTGACTGAGAATAGCATCAAGCTTGTGGAATTTCTATAGGGTAAGATTTATATAGGGATTCACTCAGTATAGAATAGGAATGCGTTATTTTGCTGTTTACTTTATTAGCCACTCTGTGTCAAACTATTCTTGCTTATGTAATCAATAAACTTTTTTCTTATATATTAAGAAGTGTCTGTGGTCTAACATTGGGAACACAAGTGAGCAACTTGAGCCTTCAAGCTCTTGCGAACCCAGAGAGAGAGTGTGTAAACGGGAAGCCTTCTGGACCTTGGGTGGCAAAAGGATTTTCCCCTTTGCAGGACTGGATCAGCCAGAGAGAGAACAGGTTCAGGTGGCCTGCAAGTGAGAGAAATTGAGTCACCCAACCTAGGAAAGTGGGGTAGAGGACCCCCCAAACTGTGACAGTGGCGCCCAATGAGAAGAGTTACGCTCAGAATTGTGTACCAATGTGTAGAAAGTAGAGGAGGATAGCCGAACGAGTGGTATCCTCTGAAAGGAGTAAATCCCATACCTGGACAAAATGCATTGCCAGTGCCATCTGGAACCCAACTCTGAGAGAAAATAAGCAGATCTTTGAACAGAGTTATTTTAGTTCTGATTTCGGGTTTAAGGGCCAGTTATCAAAATAGGGCTGCCAAAGCATTTTCACCACCTGAGAAGGTCAGAGCTGAGCAGGGAAGCCCGAAAGAGAGATCTCAAAGTAGAGGGGGAAACTAAACAACAGCTGAAGCAGCTGATACGAGCTTTTGAGAGGATGGAGGGAGATCAGAATGGAGTGGGTTTGCAAAACCCCCCTCCAAGTCCCCCTTCACCTAACCTGCAACCAAGAGATGGAAGACCTGGTGATGGCCAGGGACATGCCTCAAACAATAAAGTTGAGCTCGCCAGACTCAAACTGGAGCAGTTAAAACTGGAAAAGGAGGAGAGGGAAACTGAACATAAACTAAAGATGCAGATCGAACTTGAAAAGCTGAAAGCGAAGGAGAAGGAGAGAGAGAGGCAGCATCAAATTGAACTCCTGAAGACACTCAAGGACCTAGGACTGCAACCTCCACCCCCTTCAGCAGACAACGCTGATAGCGACAGAAGATTCAGGATTCGAGAATACGCACCACTCATCCCTCAATATGATGAGAGAGAATGCATGGATGATTTCTTCACAACTGCCCAATACATATTTAGACAAGAAAAGATTCCCACGGACCTGTGGATCAACTTATTACTGCCTAAGATGTCAGTGAAAGCAAGAAAGGTGTACAACACAAAACTAGAGGAAAGTCAAGCACTGACTTTTGATGAATTCAAAAACGCAGTTCTTGAAGAGTACAGAATCACCCCAGAAACTTTCCACCAGAAATTGCGCAACTTTAAAAAAGGAGATTGTATGTCTTATTCTGATGTTTCGAATATGTTGAAACACTGTGGGGTGAAATGGTTAGATGCATGAGGGAATGGTACTAAGGACCAAATGATTGATTTTGTAGTCCTGGAACAATTTTATGTTTGTAGCCCTAACTTAAAATCACACTTGCTTAATCAGGGTATCATGAATATTAGAGGTGGGACCCCGGGCCCATTACCGGCTACCGGATTTACCGGTTACCGGTTCTGCAAAAACCGGATTCCCGGATTAAATCCGGTATACCGGTACCGGATTTATTTCATTGATTTCAATGGGGCGCTGTGTCCCCATTGAAATCAATGAAATAAAT
>QEPC01011796.1:774854-792651 GCA_003113815.1 Sphenodon punctatus
GGGGGTGTTAAACACCCCCCCCAGGGATCGGGTCATACTTACCGGCGGCTGCGGGGACGCCGCGGCCGCTGGTGCTGGGGGGTGGGCTCGCCTCTGAGTCTGTTTTTAAACAAAAATCCAGGCTGGGCAGGGTGGGTGGGGGGTGTCCCCCCTTCCACCCATGCAGCCTGGACTCGGGGAGGGTTTGTTTTTTTTAACTTGGGGCTTTAAGTTTTTTTACATTGCAGCCATTTTTAAATGGCTGCAATGTAAAAAAAAATCCGGTACCCGGAATCCGGTACCCCGGACCGGATTACCGGGTCGAATCCGATAATGCTGGTACACCCAGTACCGGCATTATTGGATACCAGATTTTACCGGTTTCCCGCCCCTAATGAATATCAAACAGGCTGGGAGGAGGGCAGACGAATTTACTGCAAATGCTATCTCAGCTTATGGGGAAAGGAGGCCTAGTAATGGGGAAATGCCTAAACAAGAATTTTACCAAAAGCATAGTGGGTATAAACATCCCAACTCTGAGCAGGGTAACCTGACCCAGAACAAACCAAATGAGGATGGAAGTGGGGAGAACCAGAGATCCCCCAGGCCCCAAAGAGCAAACATCTTCCAATCCTCTAATAATGACTCAAGAAAGTGCTTTAAGTGCACTCAGACAGGGCATATGGCACGGAACTGCCCCCCCCAAAGGGAGGCGGATGGCCACAAAGAGGAGCCTGAGGGGGTTATTGGAACTGTCAGTGCGAATTTTGTATTTGTAGTCCAACCCATCCCAAAAGGAGGTTATGATGGCTGTACTCTCCCTAAATCGCCCACAGGGATCAGTTGCTACGAAAGCCTGCTAAGGTGAATGGGATAAACTGTATGGGGAGGCTGGATAATGGGGCACACATGGTTATGGTACGTGAGGATTTCATCCCAAAAAGAGGAAATTAACACTCACAGAAAGGTTGTGGTATCCTTGGCAATGGGAATCAAGGATATTCTGCCCACAGCAATTGTAGAATTACAGTGGGAGGGCTTAACAGGGCCCATCGAAGTGTCTGTGCTCCCCAGAAATGCAGAAAATGAAATGCTGGTGGGAAATGATATCTGGGACTGGTCTACAAAGATAGCTAGAGCCCAGGGTACTTCCCAAGAACATGGGGAGACAGAGAGCAAGCCTAGTGGAGTGGAAGGCTTGCAGGAAGGCTCTGGGAGCCAGACAGAACCTATGACCTCCACTAAGCAGCAGGAAAACCCCAAACAGGAGTCACCAGCCCTGCCAGAAGGCATGGGAGGACAGGACTCGGGGAGTGAACTGCATGCCCCTGTCTCACATGGGGAACTAAAGGGAGTGAAGCCAATTGACCAAACTGATTCTGAGACCCAAACGTTGAACTCCGACTTTAAATGGGAGGGCCCAACATCTGCAGAATCAAACTGGGTAACCACGAGGGGAGAATTAGAGGCTGGGGATGCCCCAAGTAAACCCAGGGGGTTGCGGGCAGGCCACGAGGGTGGGTAGTCTACCTTAAGAGAAGGTGGGAAGGTGCTGACTGAAACACAAACAGATTTCAGGTCAGAACCAACTAAGCAGGAAACCTTGCCTGGTAGGAATGGGGAAGCGACACGTGTCTCTTCCCCAGGGACAGAAGAGCAGCAAACTCAGCCTGTAGTCCTAAAGGGGCAGGAGCATGGTTCTAAGGGTGAACTTTGTGCCTCTGTCTTACCAGACAAGGAACAGGGAGATGCTACAGAGTATGCTAAACATTAAATAATTCAGGACACAATGCAAGACTCTGAGAGGAATTGGGTTGCTCCTGAGAAATAAAGGATTAATCAGCTTCCAGATAAGTATGGTCAGGGAGAACGCAGCTCAGACACAGTACTTGACTCCCGACAAGACACAAAGGCTGACGGATATCGAATTACCAAACAGGGTAAACTGAATCCAGAGTTTCCTGGGGGGGTCTGAAATGAAACTTGGGGGTTCTCACACCCAGTTCATAAATTCACACTCCCAGGAAGGGAGAAATACATGGTTGTACAGACCCAGGGGATCCTGGGGGAACACGAACAATTTGGGGGCATGGCACAAGGGATTCTAGGGACAACAGCCCCTTGAGAGAAGTATTGTGGTAAATTGGTAATCCGGTTAATTGAATGCCTGCCGGATGCTCGTTTCAGCTCTCATCACCTTCCGCCACTAGCAAGGGAAGGATGATGATCACACCTATCAGGCTAATGAAGTCCTTCGGGGATTGTTAACCTCTTCCTTCCTGAATTATATATAACCAGTTGCAAAATGCTGCATTGCTTCAGCAGTGCCTGTTGAGATCAAGATGTTCAGGAAAATAAACAAATATACAGTGAGGGAGAAAGACTTGACTGATTGGCAGGTTAGTCTGTAATTGTCCATTATGGGATTTTTAGCACCTTCGTGAGAAACATCTGGCACTCTCCACTCTGAGGCTGGATGCCTGATTAGATGGACCACTGCACTGATTCCATATGGCAGCTTCTCTGTGCATACAAAAGACTGATTAAGCGATGGGAGACAGAGCAGAGAAAGGTTAATAATAGGGACTGTCAGGCCTATTGGAAGTAGGGCTGCTTAATGTTAGAACTGGGAATAGTGAAGGGAATTAACCATTAATATATTTTTAAAGTATCATGAGAATCATATAATTTCCACAAATTATTCCTCCAGCTCTGAAAGCTGGGTGAATAATGGGAAGAAAAAGTTGGTGAATAATGTATTTTAAGATATATTATGAATTTTCTCCTCTGAATTATTCAGGGCTGTTACATCCACCATAGTGTGCTGTACCCCATGAAACACTGCATGGCTTGCACCATTATCCAAGTGTTGAAGTACTTGGAGTCTGCTAGGCTGTAGCACAGTCTGGGGGGGGGCGGTGTCAGATGCTGGCAGGGTGTATCAGGGACACTTGGAACGCTTGCTCTTAGGTAATAAGAGGGGTTAAAGTGAGGGGAGTAGTTACCTTTGCAAGGGAGTGAAGTTAATTTGGAGATGAAGGGTTCTGCTCGGCAACAAATAATCATCTGTACAGTCCAGAAGCAAGATGTCCTAGTGGTCTTTTCTTTAGTCATCTGACTTCCCTGCATGCCTCTTACTTCCTGGTTTGTTTGCTCTTAGTGCCTGTCTCTGGGACTGTTTTTGTTATCTGGGTTTTTTTTCTGCTTCTGATTGCAGTATCTTGCCTCCTGCCCAGTGAGCGTAAGGGGTGTAAACAGGTGTGCCAAACTCCCCACAGAGCCCCAGCGGGTCCCCCAAGCCTGGCTCTAAGGAAAATAACACAACACAGATGAAAATCCACAAGAATTTATGTAAAGAGTTAGGCAAGGGTACTGGTTGGTTACAGGCCAGCAGACCACATGAAACTAAAAGGATGGTAGGGGTGTTTGTGAGCAGGAGAACATATCAATGGCATCACAATAGAAACTAATGCAGGTAACCATCCTTCCCCCTAACACACTTCACTCTGCAGAGAATGATTGCATGACCCAGACATTTCACCTCCCTTCAGAAAAGTTGGCATTTAGCAGACTTGGATTTCAGGTCAGCAGTCTCCAAATTCTCAAGTATGCGTTTGGTTTCTGCAGATATTTCTCAAAGGTTCAGTCCAGATCACAGTAATACCATCTAGGTACCTTATTTTATCATTTGTCCTTTACAAATCAGCTGACATGATACCCATGAGCCTCTGGAATGTACCATGTGCATTACGTAGACCAAATGGTGTTGCATCAAATTCAAAAAGTATCTGCTTAGAGCCGAATGCTGTCTTAGCTTTGTCTTCAGGGTGCAGCTCCACTTGCCAGTACCCACTTGCTAGATCAAGTGTGGAGAATCAATGGGCTTTAGCCAGAAGATCCACTGTCATCTATCCATGACAAGGAGTAGGAAATGCTAATAGTAACGTCATCCAGTCTATGATAATTCACACAAAGCTACACAACACCCCGTTTCTTCCTGACCAAGACTAGTTGGGACCATCCATGGATCCACCAAGGTCATCATGACTTCTTGCTCCTCCACTTTTTTTTATACTCCTGCTGAAAAAGAATGGGAGCCCTCTGAGACAGACCTGGCATCTCTTTTATTGCTTTGTTGTTGTGTTAACTGCTACTTCCTAGTTCCTGATCAGTGCTGAAAATACATACATGGCCTCCTGACTGGCCAGACAGAGCTGCTTACTCACCAGTAAGGGTAGAGCAGGGAATTCCACTGCTCCTTGCTGATCATCTTGCTGGGCACGTAGTAAGAGAGCTCCCTTTTCAGCTCTGAGTGCAAGAGTGCTGAAGGAGGGAGGGAGATCTCCTATACCCCTCCCCACAGATAGTTGGCAGGGAGTAGGAGAGCCCTGCATGCAGTGCTGAACTGGAGCCCCTTATATATGAGGCTCAGTGCTGCATATGAGACTCTCATACTTCCTACTGACCATGTTGATGGGGAGGGCAGGGGGAACTGGAGAGCCCCTTTCCATCTGCAGTGTTGAGTCCCAACCCTGGGATTCAGCCTCAGGCCGCTTTTAGACGAGACAAATTTGTGCATGATTGGTGAAAAATGCACGTGTTTTAATGCTCGTTTAAGCACCCAAACCGTTTTAAATGCGCATTTGCCATGATCGTGTAAAAGCCCAAACCGTATTGAATGTGGTTTTTAAATAATGCACATTTTTTAAAACCGGTATTGGTATCCTCCGATCATCAAAGGGACTCAAAACCGGTTTAAAAAAATGCCCATTATTTATAAACCACATTCAAAACGGTTTGGGCTTTTACACGATCATAGCAAATGCGCATTTAAAACGGTTTAGGCGTTTAAACGAGCATTAGAACACGCACGGTTTTCACCAATCATGCGCAAATTTGTCTCATCTAAAAGCGGCCTCAGTGCTGCAAATGGGACTCTCTACTCTCTCCTTCCTCCCATCAGATCACCAGCAGAGAGCAGGAGAGCCCCCTCTCTCTTGTAGTGCTGATCTGGTGCCGCTGGACTGAGACTCAGTGCTGCATGCCACCATCAGCTCGCTGGCAGGAGGTATGGGAGACGTGCCCAGTCACAGCCCCGGTGGCTCAGACGGAGTGCTGTAGGTGGGAGTGGGCTTTCCTATGCTTTGCTGAGGATCTGATATGGGGAGGGGGAGAGTCCTGTTTCTTCTAGTAATCCCTGGCTTCCAGAGGAGCTGCTTGAGGTCACTGGACCCTGACATATGGAGTTTGCTGTATGTTCTAATTGTGGTTAAGTTGACCCCAAGAGACCACAGGGTTGGATACCCACTCAGAGAGAGTTTTAGAGGGTAGTTCTTGAGGCAATTGCCTGGGAATCTAGTTCATGGGATTGTTAACTCATATTTATAGAGAAGTGAAGAAGATAAATTTAATACAAAAATGTATGGTAGTACCATGTATGTCATCTTAAAGTGCCATAACCTACTTCCTGTCATGACTTAATTTTATGACAATTCACTTCATCTGATCTGTGGGCAGAAGGAAGAACTTCAGCATATGCAGAAGGCCCCCATGTGTCTAACGCTGGTTCTGGAGAAACTCAAACAAGGCTGAGGATCTGGCCTTTAGTCTTTCAGATTTCTCCAAAGAGCCCACCCGCCTGTGTGAAATGTGATGTGGAGTTGCTCAGTGATATAAGAACTTGGAAAGAATTCCTGAGAGCTAATGCATTAAGCTTAAGACCCAGAATATATTCATTCCTTACCGGCACTTAATAGTAAATTACCTAAGATACTTCCTCCACTAGGCAGCAAGTCAATAGTTTCCTGCTGTTTGCTGCTTTAGCAGATATGTGTCTATTGATTATATAGGCAGAACAACGGAAGATGACTTCATAGGCTAAACAACAGTGTCTGATGATTGATTTTTTTTCAGGACACAGTGATCGATCTGTGTTTGCCAGCTCTACAAAGCAACCAATGACTGATAGAAAAACAAGTATTCTGGTCTCCCAAGGGAGAGAAAAAGATATTTTGGCATCCATGCCATAGGGGTTTGGCAACATTTGTCTGTTTCAAAAAGTCCTGTAAAATTATGTAATGATGAAAATAGTTAAATGCATAAGAGAGGGGTTTAAGTAGGCATCCAGCAAGGCAAGCACTCACATTGCTGCCTCTCTTGAGCTCACTGAGTATGCTTCATTACAGGGAAGGCTAAAGGCTACCATAAGCTCAGCAGAGGAGCTACGAGTCTGGCCTAGTTAAGAGGGTTCAGCATGGAGGGAAGCTGGAAGCAGCAGCTCAAGGGGAAAGCCTGTCTGTAGTACAGGGAACAGGCCCAGAGCAACAGGCTTCATTAGGTGTGACAAGAGTGCAAGCCATGGAGAGACAGTAGCACAAAGGACTTGGAGAAGCCAGCAGGTGAGGAGATTGGGCCCAGTCTGCCTCAGCCAGCATCAGGACTGAGCCAGTATAATTAAGATTGGACTTTGCCACTGAACTGTCCATTCTGACTGAAGAGCTGTCGGCTTGCAGTGACAAGTGGGGGCAAGTGTGAGCCTAAAAGGAGCTGGAGAGAGACTGACCCAACCCCATGTTCCAAGTGCTAAGAAGTAGCTTTTTCCTTTTATTTTGTATTCCTTGCCCACAATAGTCTGTCTTTTGTTTCCAGTTTGCCTGTTTTTTGTTCATTTGGGCCCATAGGATGGAAAAGTGAGATTTTGTTGAACTGGCATTCTGATGGGCATGTTCATTCCAAAATGAATGAAGGCCTTGTCCACCTCAAGGCCTTGTCCAACTCAGGGTTCCAGCATGTTTCGATAAACACAAGATTAAAAGGGGCATTCTCTAGTCAAAAGTGCCTTTCCAGTCAGGATGGACACTTACGCTTTGGATGTTTATTTAAAATTGGTAAGCAAAGAGGCCAATTGGAATAGCAGTCTGCAACAGAGCATAAGTTGAGAGAATTGTGACAAAGATGAGTCAAGAGCTGGTCACACATACCACAAAAGGGCATAGGAAAGAGGGAATTAAAACCAAGGATGTGCCTCTTCTATTGACTTAGACCCTGTTAGGGCCCTATGCAGGCTGAACTAGGTTCACCCAACCCAGCTCTGCTCTGGATGGGGCTGCCTCTGCCCCTTGTAGAGTGTTGTGATGTCATGTGTACATGCAGCCTTTAGGCGAGGTCGTGAGAGGGTTTGGCGTCCAGTGTCATCAATACGCTGACACCCAACTGTACCTCTCATTTTCAGCTGACCCAGGCCTGGCAGTCTCGGTGCTTATGCAGTGTCTGGTGACTGTAGGGGACTGGATGAGGGCAAGCCATCTGAAACTGAATCCTGACAAGACGGAAGTGATGCTGGTGGGCAGGACTGGGGGCTTAGGGGTTGCGGGGACTTCTGTCTTTGACAGGGTTCGCCCCTCTCTGGTCCCTGAGGTTTGTAGTCTGGGAGTGCTCCTCGATTCACAGCTCCGCCTGGATGCCCAGGTGGTGGCTGTTACAAGGAGCCCATTTTGCCAATTACAGCTGGTCCATCGGTCATGACCATATATTTTAGACTCGGACCTGACCACTGTAATGCATGTCTTCATCACCTCGAGGCTGGACTATTGCAACGTACTGTATCTGGGCCTACCCATGGTGATGGCTCAGAGACTGCAGCTGGTGCAGAATGCAGAGGCCTGCCATGAGCATATGACACCAGTTTTGTGCTCGCTGCACTGGCTGCCTATAGTCTTCTGGGCCTGATTCAAGGTGTTGGTTCTCACCTATAAAGCCCTTCATGGCCTGGGACCTACCTACCTGTGGGACTGCCTCACTCCCTGGGTTCTGGATTGTCCCCTGCGGTCGGTCGGGGGCATCCTCCGTGAAGTCCCCTGTGTGCAACTGGTGGTGATGATGGGGGAGGGCGTTCTCGGTAGCTGCCCTGAGGATGTGGAACCCCCGCTCGGTCGATGTCCGCGTGTCCCTGGATCTTCTTTCCTTCTGGAAATGTTGTAAAACCTGGCTGTTTCAGCAGGCATTTGGTGAGGGAGTGGGGTGTATGGGTTGGGGGGAAAGGGGAAGTTCACCCTTGGACTGTATGTTTTAATGCTAATTGCTGTTTTATTGTTATTTATGTATTTGTATCTATTTTATAAGCTGCCACGAGCCATCATAGGCAGGAGGAGGTGGGGTATCAAGTATTTTAATAAATAAATAAATGACACTCACAGGACAGGATTAGGGCTGAAGCAAGATCTAGCCTAAGGTGACTATCTCGTCAAAATCCCAGTGCTCTGTATGTCCCGGGATGAACCGAGCACAAGGATTACTTCACCAAATTTTCATGGACAACTTTTTTTTACCGTGCATGCGGAAATGGCTGCCACCCTCAACCAACGTGCCGGTGATAGCATCACCACTATTTTGGTTTAGGGCAGTGGCCATTTTGTGCATGCGCAATCTGCTGCCCTTAACCAAAATGGTAGCAACACTGTCACCACAATTTTGGTTAAGGGCAGCAGCCATTATGCACATGCTCAGTAATTTAAAAACTTTATTTTATTGCTGAGAAATTGCACCAGGGTCGAGTTCTTGCTGAGAACTCGATCCCAGTTCTCGATTTCTTGGCAAGAACTCATAAGCAGCAATTTGCTGTTCGCTTCAGCCCTAGACAGGATCCCTTCCAGTTGGAGAACCTAGCTTCACACCTCATGCTTCACCTAACAAACTTTAGCAGAAAGCATGCCTATGCAACCTAAGGCTAATCAAGTCCTGTTGTGCTCAGGATGGGCCACAGACCTATAGTCCCTATTTTTGAGCAACTCATAATCAGCATCCTGTCAAAAGCAGGGAAATGTTGTTATCCTGTTTACAGATGGAAAAATGAGGCCCCGGAAGACTAAAGTCATTTCAGTGGTACAAAAGGGCAAGTGTGGTCTGGTGGAAAGTGTGTTTGACTCAGAACTGGCACGAATCAACTTAACTTTGGAAGAGATTTTAGAGCAAATTGACAAACTAAATAGTAATAAAACACCAGGACCAGATGGTATTCATCCCAGAGTTGTGAAGGAACTCAAATATGAAATCGCAGACTTATGATGGGTAATTTGTAACCTATCGCTAAAATCTGCCACTGTACCTGGGGATTGGAGCATAGGAAATGTAATGCCAATATATAAAAAGGGCTCCAGAGGAGAACCTAGAAACTACAGACTGGTGAGCCTGACGTCGGTGTCAGGGAAACTGGTGGAAATGGTTGTTAAGAACAGAATTACTGGGCATATTGATAAACACAACTTAATGGGGAAGAGTCAGCATGGATTTAGCAAAGGGAAGTCATGTCTCACTAATCTATTGGAATTTTTTGAGGGTGTAAATAAGCATGTAGATAAGGGTGAACTGGTCAATATAGTGTATCTGGATTTTAAGAAAGCATTTGAGTAAGGTACCTCATGAGAGTCTTTTGGGGAAATTAAATAGTCATGGGATAGGAGGCAGTGTCCTATAGTGGATCAGCAACTGGTTAAAGGACAGGAAACAAACAAGCGGTAGGACTAAATGATCAGTTTTCGCAACAGGGAGAAGTAGATATTCTCTCCTTAAAACTCACCTCTTTCACTCTGCTCTGTCTGACTCTTTATCCTGCTGAGCCACTATTCCTATACCTACGATCGGTTTACCCTTATCCTTGTTACATTGACCTGCCTGCTGTCATTCTCATCGTAACCAAGCCAAGTACGTGCACTTGAGACCTCGCATCTTCATGAATGTTAGACCCCTTGTCTCTCCCTCTGTTCCCCTTCCTATGTCTCTCCCCCAGCTCCTGTCTCTCAGATTGTAAGCCCTAGGGGCAGGGACCGTGTCTCTTTTATTACTTTGTAAAGTGCCAGGTACACTGCTGGCGCTATATAAATGTTTGTTAATAATAATAATAATAATAATAAAGTGCCCCAGGGATCTGTACTGGGACCAGTTTGTTTAATATATTTATTAATGTCTGGAAAAGGGATTAAAGTGTGAAGTGATCAAATTTTCATATGACACAAAGTTATTAGAGGTAGTTAAAACCTGAGCAGACTGTGAGGAATTGCAGGAGGATCTTCCAAGACTGGGCAACTAAATGGCAGATGAAATTTAATGCTAACAAATGCAAAGTGATGCACATAGGGGAAAAATAATTCAAAATATACGTACAAAATGTTGGATTCTAAATTATTTATTTTATACTTATTTATTTTAGAATTTTGCTACCCTGCCCCTCCTGCCACAGGCAGCTCTGGGCGGCTTACAATTTGAAAAACAAACATTAAAACAATTTAAATACAACTAAAAGGAGGACAAAAAGAAAAATAACCTCTACCCAACAACCCACCCCCTCACCCATCTCCCCCGCCAAATGCCTGGCAGAACAGCTAGGTCTTACAACTTCTCTGAAAAGAGGGGAGATCCAGGGCTAAACAGGCCTCTACTCGAAGGGAGTTCCACAGCCGTGGTGCGGCCACCAAGAATGCCTCCCCTGCGTGGACCGCCCGGAAGACTTGGGGGACCTCAAGCAGAGTGCCCCCAGATGACCGCACGGGTCGGTCCAGCACCTGGGGAGTGAGGCGGTCCCACAGATAGGTAGGGCATAGGCCATTTACGGCTTTATAGGCCAAAACCAACACCTTGAATTGGAGCCAGAAACCACTGGCAGCCAGTGCAGAGAGCGGAACACTGGTGTAATATGCTCCCAGCGGCCTAGTCCTACCAGAAGATGGGCCTCTGTGTTCTGCACCAGCTGCAGCTTCTGAGCCGTAAATTAGGGGTTATCACTCAGAAAAAGGATCTTGTAGTCATTGTGGTCAATACATTGAAATCCTCCACTTAATGTGTGGCAGCGGTCAAAAAGCAAACAGAACGTTAAGAATTATTTGGAAAGGAATAGAGAATAAAACTGAAAATATCATAATGCCTCTGTATAAATCTGTGGTGTGACTGCACCTTGAATATTGTGTGCAGTTCTGGTTGCCCCATCTCAAGATATAGTAGAACTAGAAAAGGTACAGAGAAGGGCAACAAAAATGATCAAGGGTATGGAACAGCTTCCATTTGAAAGGCTTCATAGGTTAGGGCTCTTCAGCTTGGAGAAGAGATGACTGAGAGAGGATATGATTGAAGTTTATAAAATAATGAGTGGTGTGGATTGAGTAAATAGGGAGTGGTTATTTACCCTTTCAAATAGTACTAGAATTTGGGAACACTCCATGAAACTAATTGGCAGCAAATTTAAAACAAACCGAATATTTTTTTCACTCAGTGCACAATTAACTTGTGGAATGTGTTGCCAGGGAAAGTGATTAAGGCCAGTAGAATAACTGGGTTTATAAAAGGATTGGATATTTTCTTGGAGGGTAGGTTAATTAACGGCTATTAGCCAAGTAGGTTTGGTAATCTCTGTCAGTAGCTCAGAGTGACTAACAGGGAATAGATTGTCCCATTATGACCATTTGGGTACTTCTCCCAAGCAACCGAAATTGGTGTCAGAGATAGGATATTGGGCTTGATGGACCGTTGGCCTGACCCAGTATGGCACTTACGTTAATCAAGTGTCCTGAGATCAAATTGTGGTGCTTCTGGGCAACCTTGGACATACTCCTTGTCTCTTGGTCTCAGCTCCATAGCTATGACAACAGAGCATCTGGTTGTTTTATTTATTTTATTTATTTATTTATAAACTTCTACCCCGCCCCTCCTGCCATGCAGCTCGGGGCGGCTTCCAGCATTTAAAATACAATTAAAACAGTTTTAAAATAATCATAAATATTATAAAAATAATTAATTAACAGGGCTAGACAACAATCTAAAAACTAAAAATAGGTGGGGGAACTAAAACCCCCCACCCTACTCACCCTCCCTCCCAAAGGCCTGGATGAACAGCCAGGTCTTACAGTTGCGCCGGAATGTTAACAGGCTAGGGGCCAGGCTAGCTTCCTCCAGAAGGGAGTTCCACAGCCGCGGTCCCACTACCGAGAATGCCCTCTCCATCGTGGCCCCCCGCTTAACACGGGGGACCTCCAGGAAGGCACCCCCGGCAGACCGCAGGAGCCGCTCTGGGGCGCGGAGGGCGAGGCGGTCCCTAAGGTATGAGGGGCCGAGACCGTGTAGGGCTTTATAAACCATCACCAGCACCTTGAACTTGGCTCGGCACGCTATCGGCAGCCAGTGCAGAGCTCGGAGCACCGGTGTAATATGCTCCCGGCGGCCCGTCCCCTTAAGAAGACGAGCCACCGCATTCTGCACTAGCTGCAGCCTCCAAACCAAGAACAAGGGAAGCCCCACGTAGAGCACGTTGCAGTAGTCGAGCCTCGAGGTGACGAAGGCATGGATGAGGGAGGCCAGGTCCGGGCCGGAGACAAACGGACTCAGTCTACGTACTAGATATAGCTGGTTGAAGGCAGCCTTAGCGACTGCCTCCACCTGCCGCTCCAGACGCAGATCTGCGTCCAGTATCACCCCCAGACTCCAAACCTGCAGAGCTATAGGTTGTTGGGCTTGATCGAAATGGAGTGGCCCCAATATTAATAACTTCATTTATTCGGTATTTCATTTGCTTCATTCACCTTGAGATTCCATCTTTTGTTATGTAGTACCGTTCATAACTTGTCATGTAGTACTCTTCCTGCATTACGTTGTACAAACAGACCAATCGAATTCAAATCATATTAAAAATGTTTAAAAGGTTGTGCCAAATAGTATGGCTGAAGACATGAAATGCTGAATAACAGGTTACCCAATACTGATGATGATAATGATAATACTTAAAGTAGTTAAGTACCAAATAAATGAAAATTCAGAAGTACCTAGGTACCAAATAAATAAACAAAAGACCTAAGCAAGTACAAAATAAATGAATAACCAAGCAAGCAAGGTGACGAGTTTCACAAACAGTTTCAAATCTGACCTTCGAATTTGCTTTCCACAAATTAATTTGAATTGGTCAAGTCAACAAATGATTCCTTCAGAGTAAATATTTGTTTAACTTTCAGTTTATAGTAGAAAGGTCCTTGTAATGGGCCTGGTCTGGAAACAGATTTTTTAAATAAAAATCACTGTGGTGGCTGAAAATGAAGACTGCAGTGTAGTTGATTATTTTGAAGTGTAGGTTCTACATTACTACTTCTGTTGTAATGGTCCCTTCTGACCTTAAAGTCTATGAATCTATTTATTGACATCAAACATGCTCTCCCCATGGATGGTGCCTATTTCAGCACTCAAGAACTTCTCTGAAAATATTGTGATGGATATTTAAAGTACAGTGCCAATATTTCTATTTTAAATTGAAATCTGCCCCTTAATAACAATGTGCAATAAGTTTGCCAAATATAGCACTCACCATGCTTAAATTGCTTTTGCTCTGTCTAATGTAGAAAAATGTTCAATAAATACATCTAAATAACACCCATCTGGCAAAGTTCAGCCTGTAGCATTATGGAGGACTGTGTGTATGGTACAGATGTGGCAGACAAGTCTAACAAAATTTATCAGTAAGTGTCAGATGTAAATCGGGAGCAATTAGTTACAGACAGAAATCGTGCTTGAAATAGAAATAAGGTGCAGAGTGTAAGATGTAAGAAGAAAAGTAAGTGCCTACCTACTCGAGACAGAGACTGCTTAGAGTTATTTAAACAGAAATCTAGGAAACTCCGTGAACTAGAGAAGATTTCTAAAATTCTCTTTGAGGATTTATGGCTTAAAACTAGGATTGTTAACCAATTAGACATATGTTGTTTTTTAACTGATTATTCAATGTTCGCCCAGGCCTTTGGGGGTAGAGGGTAGGGGAGGGTAGGTGATTTTATCTTCCTCAGCCAAATGGTTTTATATCCCAGGCCCTGTTTATTTTATGTTTGAATTTTCTTTGAATGTTTTATGTATTTTAAACTGTTTTATATTGTTGTTTTATGATTGTAAGCCGCCCCGAGCTGTGTGCAGGAGGGGCGGGGTAGAAATATAATAATAAATAAATAAAATAAATGTATTAAGCAGTGCACCTGGTGCTGAACAGTTGTGATAAGAGATGAGTCCCTGCCCTGAGGAGCTTACAATGGACAACAGAAGAGGTGACAAAAGGAGGCGGGGTACATGAGGAGAGACGGATACATTCATGAATTTGCAAAGCTTCAGGCGTATACACTTGACTTAGTTACAGGGGAAGAAGGGATCCTGAGGATTGACAGTCAAACAAATCGACAGAATTATAAGACTGCTTTCTACAGCATTCACTGTGGATTTTTTGGTAGGGGCGTTACTGGTGAGCTGCTTTTTTTTTTAGTTTGTTACATCTTAATTTTTTAAAACTTTGCTTTTTTAAAAAAATGTATATGTTTAAAATATCTTCTAAACTTAAATACTTTTTTAAAAAAAAGTTTTTTATTTGTTTGCAGTTTATTTTAACCTATTGATTAAAATGCATTTTTAATCAATGCATTCATTGATTCATTTGACAGATTAAGGTTTAAGAGAATTGAAACATGTCCCATTCTCTGATAGGCCCGTTTCACACAGACACTCTAACTGATAAAATGGGTGTTGCATTTTATTATACATGTTGCAGGGCTGCAGGTGTGCTCTATGGGTACCCTGCAACATATATAATAAAATGTAACACCCATTTTTACCAGTTAGAGTGTCTGTGTGAAAAGGACCGTACAGGGAGTCACCTTGATGCAGGTGACTGAGTGGATGGACTCCGTTGACTATTTGATGTGCCTTATTTGCCCAGTCCCCTCTCAATGAAATCTATAGACAAAGGGATCATAATGGGAGAGGGAAAGGAGTGGTTGTCCATCCTCTTACAGGCTCTCTCCACAGAACAAACTTCTCCTTTGAGAATTGCCAAAATGATATATGGCTTGTAGAAAATGGTGCCCATATTTGATTTTGCATCTTTGAGCTCCCTTGGCCTCCTGGAGATTGAGGGTGTTTCTAGCAGGGGTGTTTCATGTGGATTCATCCACAGCTTTGCTGGCAGCGGCCATGGGTTCTTCCCCATCAGGACTGCTGTCAGCAGAATGCGCCTGCTCTGCCAGCAGCACCCTAGGCTGCAAACAGACTGGGGATACATACTGCCAGTAGGCCAGGACAGTTCCTCCCAGGTCAATAGCTCTTCAGGGGAGGCAGCCAGGATCTTGAACCCTACCTGCAGATGCTGTGAACTCACTTGGTCTGCTCCTCCCTGAACAGCTGATAGGCAGGGAGAAGGATAGTCCCTTCCTCTCAGTCCTTTAGCAGCCCCAGGACTGGGTTCCATGCATCCCATTGGTTATAAGCAGGCCCATCGCTAAGGAGAGTTTATACAGGAGCACTGCCCCATTCACATTTTTTGTGCTCATTCATAGAAATAGGACGTTTCCCAGGTTTTTCTCCTCAGTTATTTAGTCGGAAGAAATTGCCCCCATATTGTAATGCAGTCTGCCTCCCCACCCTGTGCCAATATCCTAGCTGTGGGACTGGTTGCATGTGATTCCAAACCCAGGGAGACACAGGTGTGGCAAATAGCCATTCCCATGTCTATGGGTGTTTTGCATGTTGCATTGGGTGAAGGGTTTCACGTTAGAAACACCTAGTATAATGTGTATTTTAAACCCTAATTTGACAGCTGTGTTGCAGCTATCCACTTGCTCTGCATGGCTGAGCCTGAATTGGTACTGGGACCACCATGTAGGGCAAGCAAAAGGCCAGCACATAGCTGTGGTGAGGTCTAGACAGGGACAGCCAGGGAAGGGATAGGGGCAGCAGAGAGTTGCTGCTGCTGTTCTCCCTCTATCTGTTTCCAGGTGTCCCCAGTGACTGCTCATTTTGCCACTGTTTGCTGGTCACTAGGACCTATTTCTCATCAAATCACTTAGGCCCCGCCCCTTTTGCATTATGTAACAGGTGCTCTGCTGTTGTGGATTTTTCCCTTGAATCCACTGGGTTCGGGTGGGCTCACCAATTCGAGGCAGTACCGCAGAGTCAGGGTAAAATGTAATCCAGTTTATTGAGTGCTAACGCGTTAGCAGGCTCTACAAAGGAGAGCNTGTTTCCAGGTGTCCCCAGTGACTGCTCATTTTGCCACTGTTTGCTGGTCACTAGGACCTATTTCTCATCAAATCACTTAGGCCCCGCCCCTTTTGCATTATGTAACAGGTGCTCTGCCCCCCTGGTAGCCAGAAGTCCCGCCTTCCGGGTCAGGGTGGGTGGGACCAAAAGTCCCACCCACCAACGACCCCGGAAGGTCCTTATATGGAAGTTGGGGTATAGCTTCCGAGTCAGGTCTGCTCCCCCCCCCGGACCCCAGAAGGTCCTTATGCTGAAGTTCGGGGTAGCTTGCATGACCAAAGGTCCCACCACGCTGACCCCGCAAGGTCCTTTGATGGGGGTCATGTGACATCTCAATCAACTCAGGAGAATGAGCTGAACCAATCAGGGAATGTGTCATCATTCTGGGCCCCTCCATTGTGGCAATCTGGGCTAATGGGATGGCAGTTTGTGGGTAGGCAGGATTGGTAGAAGGTGGGTCATGTGACCCCTCAAACAACTCAGCCCACCCCACCCCCAACCAATCAGAAAGTTATGGGACCCTAGACCTGCCCTAGGGTCTCTCTCTCGAGGTTCCCATCAGGTTGTTGAAAGAGGGGCCATTTTGTGAGGCCGGGTATACGTTTTTGAACACTGCGCAGATCAGAGAGGCCTCCACTACAGCTTACACATAAATAACAAAAATGGGTTCCCTTACTGATGCTACCCCGTTAGGCCTTTGGAGCTTACTAATTCACCACCACTGGCAAGATGCTTACCGTTGGCGTTGCTGGGCCTCCTACTGCAAAGTAAAATCTCAATGCCCTCCCAGCCACCTGCTGAGGGACTAGGTTATGGGAATGGGGGGGGAAAGGCCTGGTAGATATTTAAAGTTAGGTAGAAAAAGACCCATTTTCCAAGCTGAAGTTTCCTCTCTCTGCAAAACCTGGGGAAACCACATCCAGACTGTTAAAACTCTGTGGAGTTGAGTATGTACTCTACTTTTTTCTAGGTGCCTATCCTTTCTGTCTTACACCTTAAAGGCCTCTGCCTAGGCAACACCATGAGGGTGGGTATCTTTTTATTTTTAAAAAGATAAGGGTAGTGGGTTTCTACTTATAAAATATTTATTTATGGATTCCTTAGGTCCCCAAACTGATTTGGATGGAAATAAAGCGGGCCCCCATCATGTATCCTATATATAGGCATATATTTTTTGACCATCTGTGTTTCAATATATTGGAAATCAGAATTAGCCTGTATGATGAATTCCTAAAGAGCTGTCCTATAGTGACCTTTCTACTGAACTCTTGAACAGATACTGGAATAGGAGATGTAATCAGCCAGTCTGTCTATTAAAGAAATCAACATTCACTGTTGACTAGAGTCAAGAGACGTGACTCCCAAGCAGGGCAGGAAGAGGCCTTGTTTGTTTGGAGTTTATTCATTGTTAATCCTATCTTAGATGATAGCAACCTGTTTAGTATGTATTAACAGGCTTCTTACTATGTACTCTGAGAAAACCCTCCCTGTCAGCTTTTTTGACCTGACGTCATCCAAACTGTCTTCTAAGCATTTTTTCTCCATTAAGGGAGAGAGAAAAGTTGGATTTTTCAGAAACAGTTCCTTCCTTGGAGCTTTTCTCATATCCATATGGCAGTATGGGACAAAGGACTGGGTAATATGAATGTATATTCTTTATGATGCATTGAGTCAACTATAGCAATAATACTTAGAGCATATGTTATATCTTATAGATGTTAAGATCTTTGAATTTGTAATAAGAGCTGTTCTTTGAACAGAAATGTCTTCTCAA
>QEPC01011796.1:794867-808915 GCA_003113815.1 Sphenodon punctatus
GTCATCCAAACTGTCTTCTAAGCATTTTTTCTCCATAAAGGGAGAGAGAAAAGTTGGATTTTTCAGAAACAGTTCCTTCCTTGGAGCTTTTCTCATATCCATATGGCAGTATGGGACAAAGGACTGGGTAATATGAATGTATATTCTTTATGATGCATTGAGTCAACCATAGCAATAATACTTAGAGCATATGTTATATCTTATAGATGTTAAGATCTTTGAATTTGTAATAAGAGCTGTTCTTTGAACAGAAATGTCTTCTCAAACCATGTGTTTTTAACTGACACTGTTTCTTTTGTACTATGTCTTTATCTGAACTTAAGTAAACTATTGCTTTATATTTATAATATTCTTAAGTCTCATAGCTTCATTTATAAATAAATTGTCTTTACAATACTTAGCTGAGCTGGCTGGCTTATTAGCAAAGTGTAAACTGAGTTTCCACATATTGGAAAAGAGCGCCCTATATCCAGACCAGATCATGGCAGGCCTGGACCACTAAGCGCATTTTCCCTTTGAGGAAACTGAGGCACAAACACAACAGCCCCTCTTCTCTATCTCCAGAGATTCCAGGTAATTTATAAGTTCATGCCAATGTATTAGTTTTTCTCTGTCCCCAGCATGTACTTTTGACTTTAAGTGGTTTTTTTGTTTTTGTTTTTTAAAAATTTAGTCTCTGGGGGAGCTGTATGCTTTTCGGGGGTAATCTATTTCTCTCTCCAAAACTTTGCTGATGAAGGGTTGTTTTAAAAAAATTAATAAATGCTGGTTTGTTTGTTTGTTTTTTGCTAAGCAGTGCTCTACTGATATGCATGTCTGATTTTAACACTGAATGGTATGCATGTTTCTCTTTTTGTTTTTTGGAATGGTATCCAAACTTTTCTAAATACTGGGGAGGGTGTGCTAAAAGTGCTTTCTCTCTCTCTCTCTCTCTGTGATTTTAAGATTGAGGGGTATGCATGTTTCTCTTTTTGTTTTTTGGGAGTGGGATCCTAACTTTTCTAAATGCTATAAAAGAGCTTTTTCTCTGGTCAGTGAGAGAGCTAGGGAGTCTGTGTCTGTTTGTTTTAAAATTTTCTAACTGGTTCATGTGTCTGATGGGGATGTTTTAATAGTCTCATTTATTATCTCTACAATATTCCCCAGAAAATGAACAAACTTAAAGAAGGTGTGGTGAAAGTTCCAAGCATGGAACAGGCTGGAGGATGCAGCAGGAGTGCTGAGGCTTTTAAAAAGAAAACCACCTTCTTCAAAGGTGCATGCAGGATAGGGTGGGCTGTGAGTTAAAGTTCCCTAGACCATAGCTTTCTACCAGGTGTCTCTTTACATTTCTTATTTTATTTTAAGCTTTTAATATAAGAGAACCAAGGTAAGAACAGTTATCTTTCATTTTTAACCTGTACTGCCAGCTAAACTGACATTTATTCCTGCAAGTTGCAATCTGGTTTCGGGCAGACCATTTTAATTATACGGAGTTCCTTAGTGAAATTCGTAGGGATGTGCGAACAGAACCGAGTTCAGAAATTCGGTTCAGTTCGGTTTGGTTCAAAAATCGAGTTTGGTTCGGAAGTTCAGTTCGGTCGACCGAACTAGTCAAGGATATTGAGGGGCAAGAGGATATTGAGGGGCAAGAGGACTTAGCGATGGTAGGAAGTTGGAGGGTTGCCCCTTGGCTCAAGTCAATAAAAGTTGTATGGGGGATAGAACCCTATCTAGATATCCTACAAAATCGCAAACTCTGGAGAAGCTATACGCTCCTCCAGTTTCAAATGGTCAAGACTGTGGTGGTGGAAGGGAGGTATAGGAGGATCCCTTATGAAAGACGAGTGTGTACTTGTCCTCAAGGAGGGGTGGAGACTGTTGAACACTTCTTGTTAACTTGCTCTCACTATACTGCTCTTAGGGCGGCTTGGCTCCAACTGTTCACCCATGACCCCTTGTGTGTAGGATTGGGTCAAGGGTATAAGAGTTTGCTTTCCTACGGGAGTAAAGAGAATGTGGTGGCTCTCACGTTCTATGTCTGGTTGGCCTCCCGGAGATGGTGATAAAGGAGAGATTATTGGAATTTGTAACCCTGTGGAAAGGGGGAGAGGGCTATAAACTTCAAAGGTTGTAGTAGGGAACGTTTTAATATGTACATAAATGTGATATGATTCAAAATGGGGTGAAATGTGATATGATTGGTGTATTTATATTGTGTTATTGGTTACTTTGATTATGTATGCAATTTTGCTATTTAAATTTTATGGCTATAGCGGAAGCTAAATGCTAATAAACAATATTATTATTATTAGTCAAGTTCAGTCAAATTCCGAACTTCAAACCCTACATTGACTCCATTGCCAAATCCTGCCATTTCTCCCTCCACAACATTGCTAAGATCCGCCCTTTTCTGTCTGTCTCCTCTGCCAAAACCTCATCCATGCCCTAGTCATCTCACGCCTTGACTATCGTAACCTCCTCCTCACTGGCCTTCCCCCTTTCTTCCCTTATTTCTGTTCAAAACTCTGCTGCCAGGATCATCCACCTAGCCCGTCGCTNATACTTAGAGCATATGTTATATCTTATAGATGTTAAGATCTTTGAATTTGTAATAAGAGCTGTTCTTTGAACAGAAATGTCTTCTCAAACCATGTGTTTTTAACTGACACTGTTTCTTTTGTACTATGTCTTTATCTGAACTTAAGTAAACTATTGCTTTATATTTATAATATTCTTAAGTCTCATAGCTTCATTTATAAATAAATTGTCTTTACAATACTTAGCTGAGCTGGCTGGCTTATTAGCAAAGTGTAAACTGAGTTTCCACATATTGGAAAAGAGCGCCCTATATCCAGACCAGATCATGGCAGGCCTGGACCACTAAGCGCATTTTCCCTTTGAGGAAACTGAGGCACAAACACAACAGCCCCTCTTCTCTATCTCCAGAGATTCCAGGTAATTTATAAGTTCATGCCAATGTATTAGTTTTTCTCTGTCCCCAGCATGTACTTTTGACTTTAAGTGGTTTTTTTGTTTTTGTTTTTTAAAAATTTAGTCTCTGGGGGAGCTGTATGCTTTTCGGGGGGAATCTATTTCTCTCTCCAAAACTTTGCTGATGAAGGGTTGTTTTAAAAAAATTAATAAATGCTGGTTTGTTTGTTTGTTTTTTGCTAAGCAGTGCTCTACTGATATGCATGTCTGATTTTAACACTGAATGGTATGCATGTTTCTCTTTTTGTTTTTTGGAATGGTATCCAAACTTTTCTAAATACTGGGGAGGGTGTGCTAAAAGTGCTTTCTCTCTCTCTCTCTCTCTGTGATTTTAAGATTGAGGGGTATGCATGTTTCTCTTTTTGTTTTTTGGGAGTGGGATCCTAACTTTTCTAAATGCTATAAAAGAGCTTTTTCTCTGGTCAGTGAGAGAGCTAGGGAGTCTGTGGCTGTTTGTTTTAAAATTTTCTAACTGGTTCATGTGTCTGATGGGGATGTTTTAATAGACTCATTTATTATCTCTACAATATTCCCCAGAAAATGAACAAACTTAAAGAAGGTGTGGTGAAAGTTCCAAGCATGGAACAGGCTGGAGGATGCAGCAGGAGTGCTGAGGCTTTTAAAAAGAAAACCACCTTCTTCAAAGGTGCATGCAGGATAGGGTGGGCTGTGAGTTAAAGTTCCCTAGACCATAGCTTTCTACCAGGTGTCTCTTTACACTTCTTATTTTATTTTAAGCTTTTAATATAAGAGAACCAAGGTAAGAACAGTTATCTTTCATTTTTAACCTGTACTGCCAGCTAAACTGACATTTATTCCTGCAAGTTGCAATCTGGTTTTGGGCAGACCATTTTAATTATACGGAGTTCCTTAGTGAAATTCGTAGGGATGTGCGAACAGAACCGAGTTCAGAAATTCGGTTCAGTTCGGTTTGGTTCAAAAATCGAGTTTGGTTCGGAAGTTCAGTTCGGTCGACCGAACTAGTCAAGGATATTGAGGGGCAAGAGGATATTGAGGGGCAAGAGGACTTAGCGATGGTAGGAAGTTGGAGGGTTGCCCCTTGGCTCAAGTCAATAAAAGTTGTATGGGGGATAGAACCCTATCTAGATATCCTACAAAATCGCAAACTCTGGAGAAGCTATACGCTCCTCCAGTTTCAAATGGTCAAGACTGTGGTGGTGGAAGGGAGGTATAGGAGGATCCCTTATGAAAGACGAGTGTGTACTTGTCCTCAAGGAGGGGTGGAGACTGTTGAACACTTCTTGTTAACTTGCTCTCACTATACTGCTCTTAGGGCGGCTTGGCTCCAACTGTTCACCCATGACCCCTTGTGTGTAGGATTGGGTCAAGGGTATAAGAGTTTGCTTTCCTACGGGAGTAAAGAGAATGTGGTGGCTCTCACGTTCTATGTCTGGTTGGCCTCCCGGAGATGGTGATAAAGGAGAGATTATTGGAATTTGTAACCCTGTGGAAAGGGGGAGAGGGCTATAAACTTCAAAGGTTGTAGTAGGGAACGTTTTAATATGTACATAAATGTGATATGATTCAAAATGGGGTGAAATGTGATATGATTGGTGTATTTATATTGTGTTATTGGTTACTTTGATTATGTATGCAATTTTGCTATTTAAATTTTATGGCTATAGCGGAAGCTAAATGCTAATAAACAATATTATTATTATTAGTCAAGTTCAGTCAAATTCCGAACTTCAAACCCTACATTGACTCCATTGCCAAATCCTGCCATTTCTCCCTCCACAACATTGCTAAGATCCGCCCTTTTCTGTCTGTCTCCTCTGCCAAAACCTCATCCATGCCCTAGTCATCTCACGCCTTGACTATCGTAACCTCCTCCTCACTGGCCTTCCCCCTTTCTTCCCTTATTTCTGTTCAAAACTCTGCTGCCAGGATCATCCACCTAGCCCGTCGCTCTGACCACGTGAAACCTCTCCTCTCCTCTCTCCACTGGCTCCCTCTTCCTGAGCGTATTCTGCACAAGCTCCTCATTTTCACCTACAAAGCCCTTCACAACCTCGCTCCCCCTACCTCTCTGCCCTGATCTCCCTCCGAACCCCTACTTGAGCACTCCGCTCCTCCTCCATCCTCACCCTCCCACGTCTCCCCTGGTCTGCCAACTGCCTTTGTCCCTTCTCTTTCACTGCCCTGCATGCCTGGAACTCCCTCCCTGCCCTCGTCTGCCTTGCCCCCACCCTCCACGTCCCTCCTCAAAACCCACGTCTTCCGCTCTGCACTTCCAAACTCCTGCTAAGCATCCCCACCCAGGATTATCCCCCACCTGTTATCTTCAAACTCCCAATTTTCTGTAACCAAGCCAAGAACGTGTACCTGAGCTCTCGCATCCTCATGAATGTTGCATCTCTTGTGTCTCCCTCTGTTTTCCCCTTCCCTGTCTCCCCTCCCTCTGTCTTTAGATTGTAAGCTCTTGAGCAGGGACCATGTCTATCTTGTTCTTTGGACATCACTGGCACTATATAAATGCTTATAATAATAATAATAATAATAAATAATAATAATAATTTATTAATAATAATTAATACTCTCAAGCATATGCAAAAGCAGGAGACACAGGAAGTGTTTAGTCCCACAGACGTTCCCGAATTCAGGTTTTCCAAAGCCTTCACAAAGTCACCGTTTACCTGTTGAATTTTTTTTAAAAAAATGCATCCGTGCATCTCTGCTTTTCTCTTTACCCAGCCTTGAATGTCTGACTTACCAGCAGATCTTCTGCTGGGAGTGCTGGCTTGAATAGCCATAAACTCATACATAGCTTCCTCAGCAGTCTGCTGGGTACTTTTCATCATGGTTTCAGCAATTTTCTTTCCTGTTCGTGTTCTTCTTAACATGTTCAAGGGAGTACCAGACTCAAACTGAGCCATAGGGGTTACAGTGCCAAGGTAAGGCACTGGGATTTTACTTTGCAGTAGGTGGCCCAGCAAGACCGTTGGTGTAAGAGAAGCCAAGGTGGTAGCAAAAGCCCCCAGTTTGTCACTTGTTCGTTGGTTTTTGCAGTGTTCAGAAACTCATACCCCACCAGGGCTAAAGCGGCAGCAGCTGTTACCACACTGCCATTCCATTCCGAGAACGCGGCACTTAATGTGTCTTGCCACCAACTTCCCCTCGATATTTCCGCAATTCTGCATTACCTGCTGCCAGCATCTGCAGATGTGGCATGTCTGCAGTTTGTGAACACAAACTGTTTTATGCCGCCTTCCGCCACTGATCGTGAGTCCCTGACACACCGTGATGCTGAATAATAGATCATTGAATGAATGAACTTAGTGTGACTCTGACTTCCTGATTCAGAGTCCGCTGCAGGGGCATAGCCAGCGGGGCGGGGGGCATATTTGCACCCGTGCCCTGCCCTGGGAGGGGGTCGGTGGCAATCAGGGCCGGCCCCAGGCATATGCGGTATCTGTGGGAGCCGGGAGCTCTGCTCTCGAGTCCCAGAGGAGTCTCTCTTGCACCACCGGCACCACCTTTTTAAACAGCTCAGTTGTATCCCCGAAGCGCTGCTACACGGGTGGGGGAAGAGTTCCCCCCTGTCCCCTCCTTCGCAGCGAATGTTGCTGCCTTGTAAACAAAGTTCTTCTTCGAGGGGCTCCTTCCATTCTCACAAATGGGAGAGTGTACCAAGCCTAGAAAGAGGTGGTGGTGGAATTTTCTAACAAAATGACACTCCATGCAGGTTGGATCTACAGCCTGAGAGGAGGATAGCAGGCAGGGGGCAGCCTGCTCTGAGGGGGTCCATTCAGCTGGGGAGGGTTGGTTGTTCAGTGCTGTCTCTGTTAGAAGGATGGACAGATCCTCCCTCTTCCCTTTGCCATCGCCGCATAGAGAGAACTGGGGGTGCAGAGCAGCTACAATGAGGCAGAGAGCCATCCCAACAAAGGGGAAGAATTTGTCCTTGGCACCCTTACACACAAGAGAATTCACAGAAGAGCAGGGACTCCCCAGCCCCTCCATCCCCTGGATCAGCATCAGGAGCCAGGCGCTCATTCACTGCTGCTGCTGGGGCCGGGGATTCCTGCACTCTAAGAGCAGGCTGCCCCCTGCCTGCTGCTCCCCTCCCAGACTGTAGATCCAACCTGCATGGAGTGTCATTTTGTTAGAAAATTCCCCCACTGCCTCTTTCTAGGCTTGGTACGCTCCTATTTGTGAGAATGGGAGGAGCCACTCAAAGGAGAACAGAAGGTTGCTGCCTTGTAAACAAGGTTCTTCGAGATGGCTCCAACATTCTCACAAGCACCCACCCTTCCGACCCCGCATGGAATTTTCTTCCTAATTGCTTAGGGTTGGAAGGAACTGTGTTGGGTTTAGGCACCTTATATAGGGTGGGGCGTGTGAACATCACATGGTGTTTTTTTTAAGGTAGTGAGCTTGGTATATGCCGGTAAGAGAAGGGCACACAAGTGAGAATGGAAGGAGCCCCTCGAAGAAGAACTTTGTTTGCAAGACAGCAACTTCCCCCGTGCTATGGTGGCTACGCCCCTGGTTGCAATGCTGTGAGAATCAGAAAGCTGCCATGATTAAGGGAAAGGGGAAACTGTGGCAAACCTGCCACTTCCATGCGAAATCTACAGTGGGGAAAATACCGCAGCAGCAACTGCAGAAAGCCGTGAGTACAAGGCTCCCTTCCTAACTGTGCTGTTTGGTGCGGAAGAGCACTTTCCGCCGGTAAATGCTTCCACAGCGGTACGGCATTTCAGCCCTATACCCCACCTCACAAAATGGCCCCTCTTTCATAGACCTAGGGCAGGCCTATAGACCTGAAAACCTTTCTTACTGGTTGAGGTGGTAGGTTGAATTGTTTGAGGTGTCACATGACCCCCTTCTTCCAATCCTGCCTACTCACGAACCACCACCCCCTTTTCTCTGCAACAGGAGGGGGTAGGCTGATGAAACCTTTCCTGATTGGTTCAGCATTGGTGTTTGAGTGGTCACATAACCCCCTTCTATCTAACCTATGAACTTCCGCCATCCCATTGGCCCAGATCTCCACAACGGTGGGCCCCAGGATAATATAACATTCCCTGATTGGTTCAGTGTGCTAGGCTGAGTTGTTGGGGGGTCACATAACCCCCTTCTCCTGACCCTGCCTACCCATGAATCACCACCCCCATTGGCCCCTTTTCTACAGAATGGGAGGGGTTAGAGCTCTAAAACCAAGCCTGATTGGTCCATCTCTCCTGAGATGTGTGAGATGTCACATGACACCCCCCCCTATCAAAGTACCTTGTGGGGTCCCGGGGGGTGGAGAATTCGGTCCCACCCCTCTGACCCACAGGCTATCCCAAACTTCAGCGTAAGGACCTTCCAGGGTGAAGGGGGGACCTTGGATCCCACCTGCCCTGATTTGGAAGGCAGGACCTCCGGCTACCAGGGGGGCAGGGCACATGTCATATTATGCAAAAGGGGTGGGGCTTAAGTGATTTGATGGGAAGTAGGTCCTAGACTACTCTGGTCTTTGGAATCTGGGGCTTCTGCTGCTGCCCCCATTTTGGGGAGCCCAGGGGAGTGGCAGCAGGAGCAGGTCCCCAGAAGCTGGTGCTACTCTTGCTGCCACTTCTTGCTGGTCCATGGGGCCAGGGGCTTTTCCTGCTGTCCCTAGTCCCAGGCAGCAGTGAGGAGCAGTAGCAGGAGCAGCAATGGGTTCCTGGGAGTGGTGTTCCTGCCACCATTCCTTGTTGCTGGTTGGGACCTTCCTTCCCAGGGAGAAAGGGCTTCTGGGAAGAGTGTGGGTCAGGACAACAGATGGTCAAGAAACTAGGGAGTGTGGGGCCGAAGGAGCAAGTGGGCAGGGATTTCCAATGTATTTGTTCCACTACAAAGAGATTGTTCCTGGTTACTTGGCAGTTCCATTCAGCTCCCTCATGTGCTTTAAGTTAAGTATATAATTTGTTACTTTGCAGGATGGACGGTCCCTCTCAACTGTGTTTTTGAGTGATGCTTCCTGAGCGTCACTGTCCTAGGAAACCTTTGCAGGGAGTAACTGTGTCAGGTATGGTGGAGTACTTGATAGTTGCTCACTGCGAATGTTTCTTAGAACAGTGGCGCTCGGGAAGCATTTCTCAAAAACACAGTTGAGAGGGACCATCCACAAAATGGTACTCTTGGCATTCAGCGGTGCACAGCGAGCAGCAGGTGCTGGGGCCAGGAGTGAACGGCTGGATCCGGGAGCCGAAAGGGCCAGGTGAGCGGGACCGAGCAGAGACAGCTACGCTGAGTCAGCCCGTTGTAGTGAACTGCGCCTGCACACAGCTGGGGACAAGTGCGGGAACCTTTAAATCCCAGGAGCCGCTCCAGCGGTGGGGCGGTGCATAGCGAGTGGCAGGTGCTGGGGCCAGGAGTGAACAGCTGGATCTGGGAGCTGAAAGGGCCAGGTGAGCGCGACCGAGCAGAGACAGCTGCGCTGAGCGGGACCGAGCAGAGACAGCTGCGCTGAGTTGGCCCGTTGCGGTGGACTGTGTCTGCGCACAGCTGGAGACAAGTGCGGGAACCTTTAAATCCCAGGAGCTGCTACGGCGGTGCCGGAGGTGCGCATCAGGGCCACACACCTAAGGGCCACGCTCGCAAGGACACGTCCTTGTGCGCGTGGCCTCGGGCACCGGCCGCAGGTGCCTTTTGTCTGCTGGTCAGGTCTTGTCCTTGATTTGGCCCTGAGGAGTCCCCTGAGGGCAACAAATTTTCGGTCTGCCGGAGGGAACAGTGGGGTATGCAGACATGGGAGAGAAAAGGGGCAGAGCTGTAGATTCGCCACAGAGTCTGGTGGAAACTCCAAGGCCAAAGTGTCCTAAAGTAGATTCTGTACTGAAACCCATGTCTCCACCACTGATCCTCTCCAACAAATACCAATGTTTACAACAACCAGAAGAGTATGAAGTTCAGTGTATAGGCAGGAGGACAGAACCGCTTAGATGTGATGAAGATCAGCAAACAGCAGACTCTTCTGGCCATATTCTGGCCATTACAACCGGAGAGGCACTGAGGATGCAGTGCCATCTGATCAGAAAAACTGTGAGTTTATTATTTTCCAATATGGCAGAGGTAAATGTTTCTTTGCTATGGGCTAGAGAGAACAATTAACTGAAGTTTTAGCCAAATTGGACATGATACAAACTGATTTAGGAACAAATCAACCCCCCTTGAAAAAGGTTTGTCTAGAGAAACCAAAGGAACTGTCTGTAGGACAAAAACAGACATTGATGTCGGCAACTGGCCGGAGGCCCAATGCTCCCTTTGGTTATAAGACATTTCCCCCTAATGCTATGTGGGTTAAGGCTCGCCCACTCTGTGATGGGGTAATACCCAGATGGGAGAATGCCTCAGAGGTTGCACAAAACCTCTCTTACTTGTTACGCAGTAAGGTTAATCTGGATGAGGTGGAGGAGGTGGTTCAGTTACATAGTTCAAATAGGTTTGTGTGCTGGAGGTTATTATTTAGATCACCATGCTTGTCTAGTAAAATGTTTCAAGCTAGGAAATATTTGCTGAGCAAAGGCATTTCAATAGATAGAGCCTACTCAGCAGATAGTAGGTCGATCTTAGATTCCAGTCGAACCCCACTTATCCACCTTTCCTCTCCAAATAGGGTGATTTGGGGATCTCGACAACAAGGAGCTGATCGGGGGGTATGCAAAGATCTAGACCTTAGTCTGGGTGTGTCTGGGGACCACGATAAGATGGATACTTCCTTGCCCCTCCCCCCCCCATTACCTGGGGATAGCCAGGATGGGAAGCTGAGGCCTATGTCAGAGACCCCAGGAGAGGAGGATCTCTTGGTATTTGAGAAAATTCCCTTAGAGGTCTCCGTGGGGCAGCAGAGGTTATTGCAACTGGAGAGTGATAAGGAGGTTGTTTTTTTCCAGTGGGTAACAGAAGGGTCTGTGGATAGTTCAAGACAGCTACCTCAGCTGCCTCAGGATAATTTAATTCAAGTTCTTAATGAGGCTGCACCCAACAGTACTCTTGGTTGCTTAGAAATCCAGTCATCTCAGCAATTACTCCTTAAAGAACAGGAAGCATCAAGGTGTGGGCAGCTCAGGTTGCCTTTCAGAAGGTTTCAGGTACTGAACAAGATAGCGTAATTAAAAAATTAGACGCTTTCCGCAGAGATGTTACTTTGGAAACATTGGAATATAAGGCCTTGCCCTCAATAGGGTCACCGGGGTTGTATAAACCAGATTACAGCTGAGAGATACAGACAACTGCTAGACTTTTGGGGTCAGAGGAGATAGTGGATTTATTTACTGCTGCATCATTGGCTGTTGTGGGATTTCCCGACCAAAAGCTGGTAGCGCAAAATCCCCCTGCAGAAATAGAGCATCATATTCGGCTCCTTGAAAGCAATGCTGCTTGTATATCTAGCAGAGAAGCCCGGACTGATATGGCTCAAACTCAAGGATGACATAACATTGGTGAAATCCCTCCTGGTGGGGGGATAGTGACCCACCTGAGCCAAGGCCCCAAAGAGGGCACAGGAGCTATAGGGCCCCTAAAGGGTGAGTCCCTTGATTTAGTTTCGTGGAATATCGCAGGGTTAGCTGCCAAGATAGGAGAAAAAGATTGGGTGGAATTTATAAGCCAATTTGATCTCCTTTGTCTGCAGGAGACATGACTGATAGCAAAAGGAGAGATACCAACCAAATTGGCCAGAATAGGGAAATTCCAAGTAATTCTGCACAGGAGACAAAGGGTTGGGAGGAAAGGTCGAGTGTTAGGTGGACTGGCATTTTTGATCGCACATACTCAGTCCTGGTCCTTACAAAGCCTCATGACAACTAGGCCTGAGTTTCAGATAGGGCTCCTGAGGTTATGCAATGGAGATCAGTATATCCTCGCAAACGTATATATCCCGCCTTCCTCCTCTCCCTATTACAAGGAGAATGTTAGGTTATGTCTGGAAGAGCAGATTATTATGTTAGAGGAGAAGTTCCCATGAGCTTGGGTTATAATGGTGAGAGACTGGAATGTGAGGATAGGCGATTTGTTAATGGGGGATATGGAAGGTATGGAACCAGAATGTAAGCTGGATTCTCGAGTTTCCCAATTGCCTAACCGAAGGGTATGTGATATGCATATCAATGATTCAGGGAGGAGGCTTCGGGAACTAATTCAAGTGCTACATCTTGCCCCTTTGACTAGTAGTTTCCCCGGGAATAGAGAAGGGGATTATACCTTTGAGAGTTCACAGGGGCAGAGTACTATTGACTTCATTTTTGCTAATTCAGCGATTTGGGGGAATATACTTAGCTTTACATTGACCATAAGAGCGGAAAGTAAGCATAGGGTTTTGGAAACCCAAAGGAGGGTGGGTGATTCCCTGATAAGCCCAATTTTGGCAGCAATGCCTGTTGGAGAGAATTTGGTGGTAAAGAAATGGAAATATCCCGATTTAATTGAGAAAATGCAGGCCCTTTGCTATAGTAGTAGACTTTGTGAATTGGGAGAATATTTGCTGCAGGAGTCAGATTTGGGAGTGCTCTTACTGAAATTTGAGGGCATAATGAACTTTCTGAAGGAGAATATCCTCATGACCCCATGAAGGAACCACCCATATTCTACTATCGGGTGGTTTGATAAAGACTGCAGAAAACATAAATCATTAGTACTGAAAGCAAAAAAAGGTTGGGTAAGGACAAAAATGGATTCTGCGCATATCCATTTTCAGAAAGTAAAGCAGGAATATAAGCAGTTCCTGCAGCTTAGGAGGTCCCAATTCTATGCCGAAACATGGGCTGAACTGTCAGCTACTTCACGTATAGGGGATACTAGATCTTTTTGGAAGTTTCCTAATTGGTTAATACAAACCCCCAGGGATTCAGGCCCGGCTTTGGTTTCAAACCATATGTGGGAACAGTTCTTTGGGGGACTTTATGAAAAAGGGGCTATGAGCCCTTACAATAACTATACAATGGGATCGGAAGACCAAGCAATGGGCTCGGAAGTAAGCCCCCTGGAAGATAAACTTCAGTGCTCCGAGATAAAGAGACAAATTAATGCACTCAAAGACAATAAGGCCCCTGGCCCTGATGGTTTAACAGCGGAAGTATTGAAGGCAGCTCCACAATGGTGGGCACCGATTCTTTGCAAAGTCCTTAATGGCATTCTGCAGGGTGTGTTGATTCCGCAGTCTTGGGGACAAAGTTGGATTGTCCCCATTTAAAAAGGGGAATCGTAATGATCCAAGCTGTTACCGTCCGATAAGCTTGCTTCCGGTGGTAGGGAAACCTTTTTCATCAATTTTAGCCGAGCGCCTATGCGAGTGGGCCGAAAGTAAAGATCTAATTCCCAAAGAGCAGTTTGGTTTTAGAGCCAAAAAATCAACAACAGATTGTGCCTTTATTGTGGCACATCTGGTTTCAAAGTATGTTAAGATCAAAGCAGGGAGGCTTTATATGGCCTTTGTTGATTATAAAAAGGCCTTTGACTCAATTCCCCATGATAGGCTCTGGGCAAAGTTGAGAGCGATCAGGATTGACCCAAAATTACTGGCAATTTTGGAAGTAAAGGGTCAGGTTTTGTTCTCCAGTAGTGCTCCGATTGATATTAGGAGAGGTGTACGACAGGGTTGCCCCTTGCCTGCCCTCCTTTTCAATTTATTTGTTGAAGATTTGGTATTGTCAGTCAGGAATAGCAAATCACATCCCCCGAAAATCCAGGATTATCCGATTGGATTTCCATGCCTGTGGATACATATCTGTTTTGAGATTCATTGTTGTTTAAATTTATTTAAAATATGTGATTTTATGAATGCTATGTTTGTTTAAGGTATCCCCACCTGTTGTTTTGCTATTGTGAGTTGTGGGTGGGGTTTTCTATAAATTCCCTAGGGAATTAGCTTTCTTGGCTTCTCTCTTCCTCTGTTCCCCTTCCTTCGTCTCGCTCCTCCCCCCCCCCCCCCCCACCCCTCAGCAGTCTGATCTGGTGGAATTGTCCCAGCCGCTGCTCTCAATGCATATTTCGCCAGCAAAAATATCATTGCCGCAGGCTGGGAGTTCTTCTAGACGTTTTCTTTCCTCACAGGACGCACTGCTGGAATACCTTGCTAAATGCAC
>QEPC01011796.1:819062-834765 GCA_003113815.1 Sphenodon punctatus
GGGCGTAGGTCAGGTTGGAGGGAGAGTGCATGGAGCTGACTTGGGGAGATTTCAAGCCCTGATCCTGGTTCCCTGTCACAGCACATCCCACCTGGGCTGCGCTGGGGCAGGGAAGCTTCTTTAAATGTCATCCAGGTGCCTGGATCCACCAGGATGGATCCAGCCACCTGTGGGTGGTTTAACCCCTTGCATCACTTCCCTACCCCAGTGAAGCTCTAGCTGGTGTGCAACAGAGCAGAGAAGCACCTTGAAAGTTCCCTCAGGTGCCTCAATCTACCAGGGTGGATCCAGCTGCCTGGGGGAGATTTTGGTGTCTGTTGTTGCCAGGTTGTTGTGTTTTCTTTTGCGGGGGTGGGCAGGGACAGATTGAAATCCCAGCCACTTAATCACAAGCTTCCTGCTCCTGCCCCAGAAAAAAGGCAGGGGCAGCCAGCTCAAATCACAATCTCCAATCATTCCCCCAAGCCCACACCAGAGCTCCCCTTCCTGGTGACCCCTCCTCTTCCTCCTGTTGGGGATCTGTGCTGCACCCAGTCAAGGGGTTCTTCTCTACCCTGAGGGGCTGTCTCCCTGCTCCCTGGTGATCAGCTCCGCTGCCAGTGCATCCAGACCATGGCTGAGATGATGCAGTCCAAGCTCATCGCCCAGCTTGACCTGATCCCGTACTCTGCATCCCCAGTCCCCAATCTTTCACCACCCCATGCCCCTCATACATTTCAGCCATCATTACCAGTGATGTTAGGGAACCAGCTCCTGAACTGCCCCACCCGCTGTGCAAAGCTGTAATGTGGGAGAGAGTGGATCCGAGCTCTGTGCCCTCGTGCACAGCTTCAGACAGTGGCTTGGCCAGTTCACGGAGTGCAGTGCATATATTCTCCTCCTCCTCCTCCTCTCCTGCTGCCACAGCATCACCTCCTGAACTGGCCAAGCCACTGTGCAAAGCTGTGCAGGAGAGAGCAGAGCTCAGATCCACTCTTGCTCCTCGTGCACAGCTTTGGACAGTGGCTTGGCCAGTTCACAGAGTGCATATATTCTCCTCCTCCTCCTCCTGCCACGGCATCACTTCCTGAACTGCCAAAGCCGCTGTGCAGGAGAGAGCAGAGCTCAGATCCACTCTTGCCCCTCATGCACAGCTTTGCATAGCAGCTTGAACAGTTTACGAGGTTGGGGTTTCAAGGCATCATGGTGAGAGGTTGCTTCTCCTCATGGGAATGGGAGGAAAAACCTACTGAACTTCTCAGCTGTCTGAAAACTGTTTGATGCAGATTCCCATCTTGCAATCCCAGCAACCAAAACTCTCTAGATTTGTAGCAGGGGGTCTTTTTCTCCCTCTTCCTTTTCTTCAGCAAAATAAAATCTTAACCAGAATAAATCAATGTGAGTGGCATTAATTCACATTCATTGGGGTGATTGATTACAACATCTTGGCCAGCAGTTTTCAAACCATTTCCACTTGGAAATAATTCCAGACATAAGAACAACAAAAAATTACTATTGTGTTTGCCTGTCATGTCTATAGACTTTTTTTCCCTATCAAATAACACTACATACACCCTTTCAAAAACGTGACCAATTCCAACATTTAAAAACCTACAGTTTAAATTCGTAGTTAAGGTGAATTAATCATAACGACTACCTTAATTTATTCTCACAATAATATCTTGCTATCAGAAATCCTGTAATCCTCAAATACCACTCCACATCAAATCAGTGATTACTATTCTCTCTTCATCCCTCAGTTGTCAACATCATCACTACCTTTCTTCTCAAAACATCACAATTCTCACCATCCAAAATATATCACACCACTTCACACATTCTAAGAGTAAACAAATTCAATCTCATTCAAATGCCTTAATGGGTTAATCCACATGTATACATAACATATTTGAAGCAGAAGAAAAAAGAAGCCTAACCGTACATATTTTATTCATTATTGCTCTGTAAAGCGCCAGGTACACAGCTGGCACTATACAAATGCTTAATAATAATAATAATAATAATAATAATAATAATAATAAATTTACTCGTTCAGGCATTTGAATGAGAATTAATTTGTTTACTCTTAGAATGTGTGAAGTGGTGTGATATATTTTGGATGGTGAGAACTGTGATGTTTTGGAAGAAAGAAAGGTAGTGAGATCACATTGACGACAGAGTCAGGCGGAGAGGGTAGCAATTACTGATTTGATGTGTAGTGGTATTTGAGGATTATGATTTCTGATAGATATTATCTTCAGAATAAATTAAAGTGGTTGTTATGATTAATTTTCTTTAACTACAAATTTAAACTGTAGGTTTTTAAATGTTGGAATTGCTGGTTATAGGTGACCCCAGCTTAGAGATAGGCACGCTATGAGACTCCATTACAAGTGCAATGTGTATTACATCAGTATTCCAGAAAGAACATAGTAATGAACAGCAAATTCAAATTAGGCAATTGCCTAAGGAACTAAACTAGTACAGATTTACATAAGCAGATTCACCAGTTTGCTTCAATACACCACAGAGAGCTGTAACGAAGGGGCTGGGCTGAGAACAGCTTAGCAGCAGCTGCCCTTCCTCAGCCTTGAGGTGAACACTGAGCATGTCTGGGACAAAAATCTGGTTGCCTGCACAGCACATGCTCTGATCAGTTTAGGGGAGGGGTACAGACAGGACTGGAGTCTCTCATACTGGGTTTCTATGGAGGAATCCAGCCAATGAGAGTAATTTGGGGTGAAATTCATATTGCCCTAAGCCAATGGTAACAGAATAGGGCTGCCATGGGTGGGACTTGCTTTGTGCCTGCCTGAGTTTGCTTCATGCAGCCATTAGGAAAAGGGAGCCCAGAGTCACTGTGCTGGTGTACTGGTTGGCTTTCCAGAGGGGAAGCTCCCCTGAGGAGATATGGCACAGGACTCTTTGCTGCAGCACAGCTTCAGATGCCATTTTCACATGTACGGCCCCATCCACCGCTTGGTGTTTGGGCGGGTGTACGGTGGGGGGTGCACCCATGGAAACAGGATGCCAGTGGGTGAGAGGGAGGGATGGGTATGTGCTGGTGTGCGCCTGTGTGAACACGACGGGCGGTGGGTGTTTGTGTGTGTGCTCTCCCAGCGCACACTCATCTACACCCACCACTCGCCCATCTACACCCACGGGGGCCATCTGGAAAACTGGAGGCGGCCCCATTTGTGTGTGTGTGTGTGTGTCCGTGTAAAGGGACACACACCTACTTCCACCCAACGCGGCCGCACACTCATCCCCCCATCCACCCCCGTCCATGTGAAAACGGCCAGAGGGGAATCAATTGGGTTTGTGGGTGGGTGTTTGCAAGGGGGCTAGGGGACTGGAGCAGAGAGAAGGGAAGGGCATTTGTGAGGGGGCTGGAGCAGAGAGAGAGGAGTGTGTTGATGTGCGCACTGCTTCGCCGCTTGCTAAAGGGTGCTCAAATTATAGCCACATAGCCAGTATTTTTAGAGTGCAATTTTGTTTCTTGAATTTCAATTGCAGGAGATTCCAGGTCTAATCAGTTATATTTAAAGGAGGCTGCAAGGCCATTTTGTGAGAATTTGTAGCTGTAGGATCTTTCCTGCTACTAAGGTGCAAGGTCCCTCATGAAGGGCAAACATTACTTTGATCTTTGCCCCCATGTATCTTTAATAATAGATAGGGAAAACCTTCGTGGTTTTGTAAAAGACTTTTCCTTGCTGCTAATTAAATCATATCTAGAGACTGCTATGAGATATTTAAAGCAGTAGGTCTTTAAATGGATTTTAAAAAAGAAAATGCAGATTTAGATGCTCTTAGTGTTTGTTGCTTTGACTTTCTCTAGGGTTTGTGACTAGGATTTGCTCATCTTGTTTTAAAGTGAAAAATTTGGATGCCTACATGTGAAAGCTTTCTGTTTGGTCAGTTATCTATGGGTGTGGTTTTATTAGATCTTACTGCAACTTATTCCTTTGTGCTTTGCTGTAATCCTGCAGCATTTCTTAATGTTGTGAAGAAGTTTTATATGGAGTGAGATTTTTTCTCACTGGAAGTACCAATCAAATGAAGCTTCTATAGTGAACCTTAGTCTAAAATATTTTTTGGTAGTTTGTTTTATCTCCTATAATTTTATGTGTAACACTGTCAGACCTACTGACAAAAATAGTTTTCCTGGGATTTTTTTTTGTAAAAACCCCTTTCATTTTCCTTGAGGGCAGTTCTCAGGTAAGACAGCTGACAAGCTACTGAAACGTAGGGTGCTTTCAGACGTGATGATGGGGAGGGACCACCACACTTAGCCGTGATCCGGGGGAAATGCCACTACCACACCGCAGGGTTGGCCAGTAGCCATAACAAGCGTGACGTGGTTCAAACCACAGCAGGGGCAGAGAGCCCCCACCACGGTCTGGGGCGGCGGAACAAATGTGACGATGGCCCCATTCCATGGTAAACGGCTCCCAAAACCACACCTACCATGCCTGCATATAAACATGGCTGACTGAGGGCAAACGATTCCAAAGCTGCTGCGCAGCATCGCCCACAGCTGAGCACAGGGTGGGCGAGGGAGGAGGGAGCAACAGGAAAGCGGCCCAGCCATGGAAGGACACCTGCAAGCTCTGGCAGTCCCAGCCAGCAAGGCGGGTTACAGCTGCACACTCAAGGGCCAGAAGAGCTAATGTAAAGGTCAGGTTATCAAAAGGCAGGTCACACAAAAGCAGCAACAACAAAGTACATAAAAGAAATGAGTGAAAAGAGCATCAAATTCAGTCACTAGCCATACAACAGGAACCATGAGAATGCAAACAGTGGAAAACCAGCACGGGGACCAGGGGATGTTCCAGGGCCAAAGGTCTGGGTGGTCGAAGAACAAGGGGAACGCAGGTGGCCCACACAGGCCCACCCCCACCCCAACGTAAGGGCACCGTCACAAAGGAGGGGCAGAGACCAGTCAGCAGGAGCGGAGGTGTATGCTGAGACGCGGAAGGCTAATCAGAGAGTGCATCATCTGGCATGCACCCAGAGCGCTCAATGGAACCAGGGGAGAGGGCATGGGCTGTGCCTCCCCTGAGCGAGCTATCGGTAGCAGCAAGGTGTCTGCACGTTTCCATACAGTCCGTGGACAGTTAATGTTCCCAGTAAAGCACATCATCAAGTGGAGCACAGAAGTCCATGCACAGGGCAAGAATCAGTGGCCTCAGGCTGAGTCAGGAGTGGTCAGGTCCAAGGTGTCTGTGCCCGGAGGGAGGGGGGGGTGGCATACCCACACACTCGACATATGAGGGCCTCAAGTAGGAAGGTTCAATGGGGTCCCCAATGGCCAAGCCCACCTTCACATCAGGCTGTGTCCATACTTCATAGAATGCTCTGAGTTTGGCCTCTGAAGACTCCACCCACAGGTACAGGCCACTGTGGGGGGGGCAACAGTAACTCAAGCACACGGTTCGGGCAGGCGCTGTGGGACCGCTCATGGCCACGGGCATCTAGGAGGACATGGACAAATGATAGACCCAGAGATGGTCCCTTCGTAGCAAGGCACAGATGATAGTCCAATAGATCACAGATCTTCCATAAAGTGAGGGGTTCAGTAGACCCCCAAGGAGTCCCAGCGGGTTTTTGCCAGATTTCACAAACAGCTGGAGCTCCAGCTCATGGGCTCCGTGGAGCACCAGCACTCAGGGCCTCTTGCGAGATGGCCAAGCCAGTTGAGCTCAGTGCTCAGAAGGTCATAGCCAGCTTGGGCAGTACTGGGCAACTCCAACAGCTGCTGAATGTCCTGTCTGTGCCATAGGTCCACCAGCGACATGGTGGCCCACACACTCCAATCCCTGGGAGTGGACAGACCCTGGGAAGGGGGAATGGAGGAGGAAGCACCAGCAGACATGGCCAGGGCAAACCGAGCATTGATAGGGTGAAACCAGGGGCAGATGTGGGAAAGGAAGGCAGATAGTTGATACCCCCACAGCATCAAGGTCAGAAGATAATGGTGGCATGCAGACACCAAAGGCAATGCTAAGGGAGACGAGGTGGGGGAAGGGATGCACAAGCAGGCTATACCTCCCTGGGCGCACCATGTAACCTAGGACAGGGATGTGTGTGTTTGATATGCAAACACCACACAGGGAGGACTGAGTCAAGGAAGGATATGCATCAGCCCAAAGCAAGGCCCCACACTCAGGTGCCCACATTCTGACGGGAAGGGTTTCCCATACACAGCAGAAAGGTAACAGGTCCCTACAAAGACTCAACGATAAGTAAACTCACAGAAAGCTGTCCCCCCACCCCCTGCTGGGGGTGGAGAGCCAGATCACCAATGACAATGGCCAGCACCTGATCCGAATGGACAGGGCCGGTGGGAGCAATGCTGTCCTGATCAGCAGTACAGCTGTGCAGATAACTGCATGCCTATTTAGGCTGACTCACCAGCAATCCAGCACTGGTTTGCCTCAGAGCAGTACGGTATACAACACCTCTGTAGTGTTACCAACAGGACTATTGATTAATTATTATTGGTTATTTATGGAGGCTCTAATTATATGTATGTCATTAGAAATCGGTTTCTTTATTAATACTGGGTTCTCCTGTTGGTTAACAACTAATTTAATCCAGAGACATTGAATGAGTCAGATTTGTTTGAATAATCAACTGTTTTATTGGAAGTAAGCATCAAATAAAGTCCCCAAGAATATTCCACTGTTGCATATGCGAATACAAAGATTATGGAAACACATGCAAAAAGGACATACAGCTTCAATGCCCAATATTTCTCATACAAGTGCCCAAAGTATTCATGCAAATTATCTGTTTCTGGTTTATAAACTATACTTGGATTCCTATACATCTTAACAAGCTAGTCTTAACAAGCTAGATATAGTGACCCTCCATTCAGTAGACCAGCTTCTGAAGTGGATAGGGAAGTCAACAGGTCCGGACCAAAGTGAAATTGAAGTGCAGGGAGAGATGAAGGTGGAGAAGTAAAGAAAAAGTGCTTTCTGTTCATTGATCCACTACTTTTATTACCTTTGACTCTCCTACCATTGTCCACCCAGGAAACATACGTGTTCCAATAACAACGTAACAACTTTAACCAATCACAAAACTACAAAACACCTAATCTAAATGGAAAATTACTAAAATATTTCAAAAGCATGTCTACATTCTGTGGTGAGCTAGCCTTCTAACGTCATGGAAAAGGTTGCCAATATTACTTCATTTGCGGTCCATATTTCAGTGTCAAAGTTCCAACACTTTTCTGGTTATTCGCAAAATGGTTCCTTAAATTCTAATCTTTAGCCACCCACAGCAACCTTGTTTTGTTTTAAACTTTAACACACTTGAAAAATCTATTAATCAACACTACAAACTCCTATATAAACACACTATTTCTAACCAACTACTATGCACTTCAAATGAATAAATGAATATATGAGTAAATATAAGAATAATATGTGAACCATTATCTGGGCCTCAGAAGCCTGAACCTATTAACCCAAGGATTCAGGCAACAGTAGTTGAGTTAGCCTTTCTACTCTTCCTTGCAGTCAACCACACCATGGATGCGGGGCAGGTTGATGCCGCCCCGTCAGCTCCTCCTGCACTGCATCGTGTAGTGGTATCGACAGCACGAGATGCACATGCAAGCATGTGTTGATCATCATCGCTGTCCTGCATGCTCCTTCAGTACCGAGCTGCAAACCTCCATCTACAGAGACACCTGCAGGCGTCACCAGGCATATGATTGACCACCTTTGGTCCATGCTGAGGATCATCTCAGCTCAGTGCCAGAACAATGCCCAGCTGAGGAGGATCACCTGGAGTCTGCAATGGCATGTCGTGGCCGCCTCCAGTAGCATCTACCTGGCTATGCCCATCCAGTGCTACCACTGGTTCATTCCCAGGGCAGCACAGTTGTGGGCAAGGGTCCTGAACACTTGGGATGATGTAGCTTGGCAGACAACTTTAGGATGGACCAGTTACGAGGATTGCTGACAGTCTCCAACCCTGGCTCAAGCGCCAACATAGCCCTATGTGTGCACCCATCCCCGTGATCCAGTATGTAGCCATTGCCACATGGGGCCTGCCTGGCCACCCCTGACTCATACTGTTCTGTGGCCCATCACTTCGGTGTTGGGATCAGCACAGTCTCCACCAGCATCCAGCAGTTCTGCAAGGCTGTGGAGGCAGTTCTCCTTGATAGCGTGAACCAGCTCATGGATCAGGACCAGGTAATGGTGGACTTCTGGGCAGTGGGCTTCCCCAGCTGCATCAGGGGCATCAATGGTACCCACATTGAGATCCTGCGGGCCCCTGATGATAAGGCAGCTGAGTACGTCAACCACCATGGCTACCACTCCCTACAGCTCCAGGCATTGGTGGATGACAGGGGCTGCTTCACAGACATTTTCACCGACCACTCCAGCTGCATCCATGAAGCCCAGATCCTTGCCATGTCCCCCCTGTTCACTTGCATGTACAGGGTAGACTTCAGCGATCCCACCATGACCTACATTGAGGGAGTCATGATCCTTCCTGTCATCACTCGAGACCCGGCCTACCCTCTCCTCAGATGGCTCATGAAGGTGTGTCCGGTGCCCCACACCTCTGCCCAAGTTTAGTACAACTACCACCTGTGCATGGCCAGCACAGTAGTGAAGCGGTCCTTCGGGGACCTCAAGCAGCAGTGATGCCTTTCTGTCAGGCTGAACTTCAAGGTGGAGATGATTGCCTTGATGATTGAAGCAGCCTGTGTGCTCCACAACATATGCGAGACCAACGGTACTGCAATTGGATTACCCCGTTCCTGCATGACCCCCGGGGCCTGTGCCCCTCTATCGGCAGGATGACAACCCCCAGAAGTACCATAATGCAAAGCGGATCATGGTGGAACTGAGGAGGCATGTTGCCAGACTGGGCAATGTGCTGCTCTAGCTGCTGGACTGTCCCATGGGCACAACCCTCTCCCACCACCCCTAATGTATCCATCAATACCAGGTAACACAGTATGATGGATGTGAGCTCCCTGGTCCGCTTTGCCTCACCCAAATGGGACAGAATGTGCATTGATAACGACCTATTGTTGACAGGACACTGTCCATCCCTCCAGTACTGCGGCTGAATGGACAACCTTGCAAACTCTGCAACCATAATCAAGGAACAGTGTAGAGTGGGGGGATAGTTGGTTCTATGGTCAGTGGTAGCACTGGGGGTTCTCCACAGTCAAGGGGTGGAGTGTGGGGGGCTGGCTAGTCCCCCAGCAACAGGAGCACAGTGCTGTGGGGTGCCCTGCGTCCGCACCAGTGCCAGCCTAGATGGCTGGGTGGTGTTAGAGGGGCCTGGCCTGTGATCTGTCACCGGGAGTGCATCCCACATGTCAGTGGACATATGCAAAGTGGGGGTAGCAGGTGGTTGCAGTGTAGGTGAATGGCAGCACTGTTAGTAGTCTGACCCTTAGCCTGTGAAACCAGGGGGGTCTGTCTGAATTCTGCATCAGGGAATGATTACACACATGCCATATATTAGTGATGCTATTATTTATTTTCCATTATTTACATTTCCCCCCCTTTACCACAGCTCCCTCCACTTTCTTCGGGCACCCCCTCTTCCTGTCTGGAGCTTGCGGTGAGGGTGTGGATTCTCCAGATTCCAAGCCCTGTTCTTCAGCAACCCCTTCTGCGAGCTCGCGGATGGGGCGGGTGTTGGCAGCAGGGCTGGCCCGTGGCTGCCCAGCTGGCTGGTGGAGGGCCCAGGGTGGTGGGTCTGCTGCACTTTGCCTGGCACAGGGTAGTAGAACCATAGCCTCCGGACCCACTGTGGTGGCGCCAGGGGGATGGGATCTGGTGGGGCAACTGGAGGTGCCACATGGAGGAGTGCTGGAACCAATCACAATGAACCTACAGCTGTGATGGAGGCGCTCGCTGCGCTGGCGTAGATTAGGAGGGCCCATCCAATGTTGAGGGACGCATCCATGCGCTCCCTATTGAGCTGACTCTCCCTCTCCACAACATCCTTGAACTCCCCCATCTGATGTGGGTGCAAGTTCCAGTCCCACCTCTCCAGTCGCCAGTCCCCTCAATTCCACTAGCAGGCTGCGCTGGTGGGCTGCAACTTGCAGCATGGACCAGTTGTGTGACACCTCCATTTGCTGGATAGCATCCAGGATCTCCTCCCCCTGGCATGTCCCCATCCATAGCAGGTCCTCCACTAGGTCCTCCTGGCACCTGCGCACCCTGACATGGTGCTCCTTCATTGGCTGGGCACCCTGTACTGGCGGCCACTCTTCCTCTGGGGCCAGCCAATCTGTGGGGAGCGAGGAATGTTACACTGTCAGTCAGGGATTCCCTCCAGTGTGGGCCCATTACCAAGATCATGATGTCCCACCCTTATTGGAGCTCTGTCTGTCATCTGGGGTGTGTGGGGTGGGGCCTCTGCACCACCCTGGCATGGTCGTCCGCATGTCAGCTCCTGCCCCCCCCATACCTTGGGTTCCCATTGGTATCCATAGCATACCTTCATCAGGTGTGGGGGTGGGTGGGTGTTCTCTGTGCTGTGTCATGTCTCCCTGGGGATGTTGGCTTCCTGTGGGCGAGGTGTTGCAGGCATTAGGGTTGCGTGCACCCCCTTGTGCAGGTCCTTCACTCCATCCCTCCCACCCTAGCTTCTCCCGACCTCCCTGTCCCACTTCCCGTTGCTCTTTCAGTGTCTACTTTCCTGGGCATCAGGGGCAGCTTCCATGGCCTCTTGGGCACTCCCATCCTCCTCTTCCTCCTGAACACCTGTGGTTGTGGGATGTTGGACAACTGTGTTATCTTCCTCTCGCCGTTATCTATTAATGGTCCCTTCCCCTGCCCATGTCCCATAGCTGTGCTCCCACCTCCCTCCCCCTTGGTGTCACTTAGTCTCAGACCCAGACCCCGTGTCTGCTGGCTCCTGCGACTCCATGGTGACTTGTGTGAGCTCATTGGGTGCGCAGCCGGTGAGGGTCACGTGGGTCTTGCTGTCTGATCCCCCCTCCCCCCCCAGTCTGTGACTGTCTGGCTCCCAGCTGTCTGCTACACCTGGTAGTGGGTGGTGCCTGATGGGCCTGCCTCATCATTGGGGGGGGGCAGCTGAACATGCTAGTGCAGTCTCTGGTGGCATGGAGGGTGCCTGGTCCACCCGCTGCTGCCCTCTACAGCAGCTGTGCCCACTATACGTGGGGCCACAGGAATTTATCAAGGAGCTCTTGGTAGCGGGTGGTCCACGCCTGGTGCCCAGACCTGTTGTTGTCAGCTATGGCCTTGTACCTGCTCTTGAGCTCCTTGACCTTTCCCTGGCACTACTTGGCCATGCGGTTTAACCCGCCGCAGTCATCCACCAGACAATGGTCTTGAACACCCTAGCATTCTGGTGGGACACGAGCAGCTTCCTTTGGGTGTCCTCATCTTCCCAGAGGCAGATGAAGACCATGGTCTCCTGGCAGCCCCACATGTCCCCTCATGTCCGGTTACAGGTGGCGGGTTCCCGGGAGGAGCCCTGTGGGGCGTCCTGGACAGTTGTGGTTCTGTTTGCCTGTGGGAACAGGAGCACTTGTAAGCCTCTACTAGTTTCTCAGCGATCCCCCTCCCCCACGCCCCGGAACTGCTGCCTTACCCGACCGGGTGGTTGCTGTCTCTGTGCCAGGACCGGCTTCTGGGGTTGCGGCAGTTCCTGCTCATTTTCCTCCATGCTATAGCCCCAGCGCCGTCCTCTTTTGGCTTGGTTCTTTTAAATCTCCTGCCACAGCCGGGCTGTTGTGTTGTTGTTCAGCAACCACGTTCAGTGCACTCACCCCCCTTTGGGTCAGGGCTTTCTGACCAAGGGCTGTGTCGCCTGAACCGACATGACGGCGCCTCTTACCACAATTTGCCTTGACTGTGGTAGCAGCTACCACGGGTTGTTCCTCCTCCGTTTTCTGACCAACCAAAGCATGGTAGGCACTACCACGGATAGGGGTGGCAATGAGGTAATGTGTGGTAGATGTCTGGATGCTGCTGAACATCCTGCCCCGGGGGGTGGGTGGGGGAGAAGTGTAGGGATGTGTGGTTATATGTGGTAGCATTATGTCTGAAAACACCCTCTGTCTAAAGCTCATAGAAGTGATTGGGACTTGTGCTAACTGCTAGCATGCATGTGCGTTGTCCTGCCAGAGGGTTGCACTGTTAATGTGTTTTCAGGACTTGAACTCGGGGCATTGCTCTAGCCACTCAGCAGGTAAAATGTAATATATGGCCCAATAGCGGGTAGTCCTGTGATGAGGGCTGTGGTTCTGCGAGGACTCTTTCTTGCTGTCTAAGGGAAGTTCAGTGGTTGGGCAGGCAGCTTCTGGCAGCCAGTAACTTAGCAAGGCAGGAGAGGGGCTGCTTTGTCAGGGCAAAGAGCAACCTTTCCAAAATGAGGAGTGGAGGGAGGAGGGGAAAGGCTGTGAAGCTGTAGCAGCATTGTTCTTAGTCATAAAATGTTCACAGAACTATTGTCACTGCATTCCAGCCCTCTTCTTGTTAGCAGAGACAGAAGGGCTGTAGCCAGGCGCATATGGGCGAGCCTGATCCCTGCCTGTCTTGTGGCAGACAGTTGGCTCCACCACATTGCAAGGCCAGCTCAGGGAGTCGGCCACGCGAGCATGGAGGAACTGGGCAGATTGGCCCATCTTGGAGCTGAGGGGCTGCCTGCAGGAGCGGCTGCCTGGTCCAACACCACCTCCCTCCCTCTGGCCCAGCTGAGAGCCAGCCCCTGGCTGTGACATGGTCATGCATGACAGGCGCTACCACCCATCACTCTATGGCCCCACAGTCTTGTTTCAAGTGTGGTGGGTCAAGCGTGTCCTGCTGCGCAGGTTGCCCCGCCTTGGGCCACCTTACCCAACTTGGGGTAAGGTTGCTCTGTGATGCGTCCTTGGGATTTTCCTGAGGATGTGTTGCAGAACAGCCAGCTGCCTGCCCCGCTTCAGGGCAGGGCAAAAACTGGTGGGCCCCAGACACACAAGCCACTGCATCGCATGGCTCATTTGCCCAGGAAGGATAAGGCTACCCAAAGAGTGGGAGCCTCCCCAGACCGTCTGTGTGGCTGCACCCGTGGTTTAGGAATGGTTTGCAAGTTCAGCCTGTGGGTTTAGTTTGTGTCTGATCAGGGACCCTCCTGCAGCTGGATCTGAGGAACAGCTTTCCCTTTTTGAACCAAAATTGTCTGGCTGCAAGAGCAAGATGCACATCTGATCAGAACTTAGACAACTAACTTGTCTTGCCTTTCTCTCCTGCAGTAATCCATCCTTCTCAACCCCAAGTTCTAAAATGATTGTATTCCCAATGTGCGAGAGCAGACTGAAGGAAATACAAAACAGATTCTCCTCTGCTTAGTTGAGTGTCTTGCCCCTGCAGCCAGATGGCTTCAAACCCAAAAGGCAAACTGTTCATAAAATAAGACTTAAGGAGAATCTCTGGATTAGAAGCATACCAAACCCAGATGTTGAATTTGTAACCTGAGGCACTCTCTCTGGCTCTACTGAGAAGTGGCACAGAACTGCATTCAGTGAGGGTTTTTTAAATTAATTGTATCGTCTATAGTAATGTGTCAGATTTTACATGGCCCACGCCACCAGCCTAAAGGTTCACCAGCCACCACTGGGTTCATATCATAGGCCTGTGCTCCCTTCCCCTGCTCCCTTCCCCTGAATGCTCTAAGTGCTTGGGGACAGAGACTGAATCCATGGGCCAGATCCAGAACCTGGAAAGGGGCCAAATAAAAAACACACAGCCTGGCGAGTTCCCCATCTTTATTGTAAAATGTTGTATCTGGAGCTGAACATCCTATAGAAATTCCATTCATCAGTATAGAATCAATTAGTGTTTTGGCTAGGATTTGTGACGTGAGGAGAGTAAACGTGAAAGTTGACACTCCACACTCTAACCTTCAGAAGCAACAGGGAATAGGGTATTTGGGACCTGGGTGGGTCTCTGCTTGCAACAGACAGACCTGGCTGCTGACTGAGTTGCTGTTGCTGCTACAAAGGGTCTGAAATGGTGGTCAGGTAATAATAACCGATACTTCTCTGCATCCTGTATCTGCTTCAGTTATTCTGATTCAGTCTTTTGGTTTTGGGTTATTGTGATTATTTTGTAGGGGTGAGAAGTTCAGATTCAGATTAATCAGGGCCATTATGGATTAATCCAAACTGGAACAGCACAACAACAGGCCTGTTTTATTTAAAAATAAAATGAAAATTACTGTGCATGTGCAAAATGGCCACCAGACCATTCTGCACATGCTCACCCTTTTCTAAAATGGCAGGGTCAGCCTCTCCACCATTTAAGAAAAGGGCAGCCGGTCTGCACATGCACAGTGGCTATTATGTACAAACAGACTGTACTTTTCCAAAATGGCAGCAATGCTGCCGCTACCATTTTGAAAAAGGCTGCGCATGTGCAGAATGGTCCGGCAGCAGTCTTTCCTGGAAATGATCTATCATTTCCTACTTGTTGTTAGTCTGGGGAAAGGGACTATACTCCTTAAGTGTTCATAAAGTTCTTGACAAATAGGGTCCTGCTGCTATCATCAACATTAGAGTACCTTTCCCCTGAGAGAATCCACCGAGAGAATGATGTAGGGAGTCAGGAAGCAACAGATTATTCTAACAGTTAATGTGTGTGCTCTCATCGGACATGTGTCCCATTCACTTCAGTAGGATTTCTGTAAATCACGATTAGTATCCTGAGCTGTGCCTTTAAGGCCATGCCTAGGCTCCAGGGGTGGTAGGCCCTCCAGGAAAGCAGGGGCAATGCCCCTTCTGGCCCCCCAGGGCTCCCCCGGCCAGCGGCAGGCTCTGGCAGCTTCCCCCCCCCTTAAAAAAATTGAAACCCTGGCCGCGTCGGCATCGCACTGAATGTGCGAAGCCACCTCAAAGAACCTTGTTTAGCAAGGCAGAGACCTTCTGAAGGTCTCTGCCTTGCTAAACAAGATTCCTCGAGGTGGGTCCACACATTCTCATCGGTTGTGTGCGCATGCGCGCACACAACTGGTGACTCAGAGTCACTCCCATCCCCCCTGTAGGCTTCCTAAGGAAGCCTTCAGGGTCAAAAGGGAGCCGTTCTCCCTTTATGCGGAGTGGGCGGCTAGAAGAGCTGTCCACTCTGCATAAAGGGACCCTGCAATGCAAGAGTGCCGCAGGGGGAACTCTTGCATTGCAGGGGCTGGGCAGGGGGAAAGTTCATACGGGGGCGCCCAATAGAGGCGCCCCTGTTATGAGCTAAGAGCTGCGTGTGCGTCAGCAGCTCCCAGCCTCCTTCACAGGCTGGGTCCCAGCCTGTGCAGGGGGCTGGGAGCTGCAGTGCTGACGTGCACGCAGCTCTTAGCCTCCCCGAGTCCCTTCCTCCCTCCCTGTCAGGGAGGGAGGGAGGAAGGGACTCGGGGAGGCTAACAACCAGGGGCGGATTGGCCATTGAATGCACCGGGAGGATTCCCGGTGGACCCGGGCGGTCAGGCTGTCTTTTTAAAAATTATTCTTAACAAACAAACCAAAAAAATTGTTGGTCCTGACCCCTGTAGGGTTGGGTTGTGTTGGAGGGGATGGGGAGGGCTTACCTGACTCTCCCTCCTAGTAGCTCTGAAGCAGCAGCGGGGACAGCGATCGGGCTGGGAGATAAGGCTGTTTGTTTACAAACAGCTCCTGCCCATGTGCTGATCAGAAGGTTGCTACCTTGTAAAGAAGGTTCTTCGAGATGGC
>QEPC01011796.1:849073-861012 GCA_003113815.1 Sphenodon punctatus
GGCTAGCCCGGGAAGCGTGGTTCAAATTGACCCCATGTGGGTATTCACCGTGGCGAACATCTGGCGGCCGCCAAACAGACGTTTGAGACACGGTGACCACAGGTGGGTATTCACCGTGGTTCACCGTGATCTCGTAACTTCTGAAAATACCCTATGATGATGTGTGGGACCACACATCCTCTCCATGTCAGAATGCCACGTGATCTTTTTTTAGCTCAGTGGGGAGCTATGTGAATATGCAGACCATGCCATCCTTCCAACTGTCTGTGTTGCCTCTTCCATGAACCTTGTTAGTCTTTTTGCTTGGTTTTCTCCAACTTGTCTACTCTTCTTAAATTTGATTGGAGAGAGGTCATACAAGGAAACTTATGCAACCTTGCTTTAGATTCCTGTTGCTAAGGGTTACCCTCTGAGTTCTTGGATTATGATACCAATTCTGAATCCCTTGACACCTATACAGTTAAAGTAGAGCAAGGTTTATAACATTGCCAGATTAGTCAGAGAGTGGATTTAGAATGTCCAGAGATTAGTTATTTAATAACATAGCTTTACATGTCTGGATACCTTTGATGAAGGCATCAACCCCAGAGCCCTTCTGGGAAAAAGCAACAGACTGGAGAAGTTTGCAGTGAGGGACTATGTAAATCTGCAGAGTCTACAAACTATTTCCTGGAAGGGAGAGCGCACCAGCTAGAACCCAAAGTGGTAGGGGCACCATTTATAGCACTCTCTAAGTTGCTCCTCAGAACATTTTCTGCATCCACCTGCCCCAACTCTGTGGGTGAAATCTTTACCCATTAAAATGAATGGGAGTTGCGCCATTGACTTCCATGGGTTCAGTTCATGTCAGTTCTGAGGATCTGTAAGATATTGGAAAGGAGAGAGGAGCGGATGAGCTCAACAGACCTGAGTGAAGTAGAGGTGAGGTTGAAGGTACTTTCTAAAGAAACTGCAAAGAATTAATAAAACAAAAAATAGTGACAGCAATGTTACAGCTACATTTTTATCTCAGCAATTCAATTAGCATGTATTGACCCTATCTCCATATTAAAATGCTGGGTGTGGCGGTGGAAAGGTAAAGAAACAAAATAGAGTTTCAAACAGTTTGTCGTAATAAAGGCCTTGGCTCAGGGCAAGGACCCTGATTTCACCCCCTGCCAGTTATTAGCAGTGATTACCTCCAAAACAGTTTGCTGCACACTTATGCACCTACCTACTGATGATGGTGGTCCTATTACTGCTTCCAGCTCCTGTGCAGAGGCTAATGCCAGGCTAGAGAGTCCCCTGCTGCTGCTGAGCCTGGAAAATCCTCCTCTAGGGCTGGGCCTAGGTCAGAAAACTCCTAGTTACCACTGAGCCTGAAAATCCGCTACTGGGGCCTCTGCTGGGTCTGAGAGTTCCCTGATAGGATTGGGGAACTCCTCATGATGATGAAGTCACCATTTGAGAAGCCCAAACCCTAAATCTGAGGAGAGGAGATTCCCCCACCCTGGAAATCTTCCTTCTCTCTCTTCCCTCCAACCTACCAATGTAAAGAGCAGTTACTAACTCGATCCTGACTTGCATTCTGGGCCACCCCCAAAGGACTCAACAATGTCAGTCAAGGCAAAATTAGTTCATAAGGTCCAAGCGAAATTCAGCAAGCGTAAAGCCAGCCTTCATGCAGTCGTTGCCGGTGTCTGTTGCAGCTTGTGTTGCATGTAGCTGGGAATGACGCAGCAAGGCTGCAGTCCCAGATCATTTGCTTAATGCTCAGTGAGCAGGAGCTACTCTGGAGTAAGTGATTTGAGTACTGCAGCCCACAAGCCTGTTGGCAGTTCTACACTTTAAGGCACTGTATTGTGATCAGGCTATCCATCTGATGTTGGTCAACAAAGGGAATTGGGAAGCTGGCCATTTTGTTATTTAAATAACACTTATTCAGCCCTTTTATTTCAACCAGCATATTAACTAGCAACAACATGTTTTCCTCCTACTATCAGCTACTTTTCTAAGCATTCCCTGCTTTCCTAATGCCTCCAGTTCTACCTCCCATAACTTTTATGCCGCCTTTACTCCCACCCTCTTACAGAATCATTAAATGACTTTATTGTAATACCCTGCACTGTTTCTTTTTCTCTTTCACTTCACTTCACTTCTGGGTCAGGCTCTGCTTTTTGTCACGGTAACTTTCAGAGAATGTCATGGCAGAAGTGTGGGGAAAGAACAAGGTTCTGGGAAGAGCACCAAATAAAGTGGCGTTCAGTACACTGACATGTAGGTAGGTAGTAACTGCGTCTGTGTTTAACACAGTGATCAATGCTAGCATATACACAATTAAAATCAATATTATGAAGACTCCTGCTTTTGATTACTGTCAAGTTTGACTGTCACTTCTGAGTACAAAGTGGTTGTTGTACTTACAGTTGGAATTATCCATGATTCTGAAACAGTACATTGCACATCACAAAGTTGTCATCTTTGATTCAGCATCTGTTCACTTGCAAGACATCTTTGTAAGGAAAGAAAGATCCCTCCCAGTCCATGCTGTTAACAGATGCTGATAGACTTCTAAAAACAATGACAACCAGGTTTGTAATGCATAAAAATTCAGGAAAGTCATGTGAATCCACAGAAATTTGCTGTTTCTGTGAGCAGTCTGACTCCATGTCAAAACTGTATCCCTATTTATGGGACTCTCAGGGCCTTTTTAGACAAGTGGGATTTAAACTGCAGTTTAAACCTGCGGCTGTTGGACACCTCCACGGGGGGGCTTTAGATGCTTTTCCATGAACCGGAAGTCGCCCGGGCAACATTAGAAACAGCAGTGCCAGGCGACTCCCGGGTATTTTGAGATGCGGTGTAGTAATACCTCGATAATCAAGTTCTGTACCACGCCGTGTCTCAAAACACTTGGGAGTTGCCCGGCGCCACTGTTTCTAATGGCGTCCGGGCAACTTCCGGTTCACGGAGGAGCGTCTAGAGCCCCCCCTTTCCCTCCCACACACGGAGGTGTACATTCTGGATGTTATTTTCCCACCCTTTTCAGTGAAGGCACAATCCCTGTCTCTTATACACATCTAGATGTGTATAAGAGACAGGGCCGAGGCACTGACTCTATATTGAAAATATATGGATTTTAGTCTGGCACGAGTGGCATAACATTCCCTGTCAAACCACAACTTGCTCTCACTACAGCAAGGACCCAGGGAATCCTTGCCCTGCAGAGACGGCAGGCAAGACAGCAAGGAGGAGATATGGTTGAAAAGCTCTACCATCTGCAAACTATCCGCGGAATAGATTAGTTGATCCCTCAGCTGACATATAGAGGGCAGGGCAAGAGAAATCACCAGATCTTTGGCTAAAGAGTCATTCCAAGGGGGGACCTTATGCCTCATTAATCCTGTAAAGTCACCCTCCTGGAAAATCGACGGGCCCTGAACTGGAAGGGACAAAGCCAGGGTAAGAGATAATGGGAGGTGATCCCCAACTAATTCTGACCCGATAGTAAAATCGAGGATGTAGGGGACCAAGGCTGAAGAGACAAGGGCAAAGTCCACTACACTGGAGCCCGAGGGCCCCAGGTAAGTGAACTCGCCCACTGGGTCAGAGAAACCTGTCCCATTGAGGATATGCAGGTGGTGACCGCTGGCAAGATTTGTCAGCTGGACACCTGATAAACTGATGGATGGATCCTTAAACTTTCTGGTCAAGAGTTCATTCAGAGGAGACTCAAAGCCCGAGTTGCAGTATGGCAGTAATGCACTATCCTCCAGGCCCAGCCTAGCATTAAAATCCCCAAGCAGGGTATTTATAACTGTCACCCAATAAATTGTCCAATTCTCCCCCAAATACTATCCTTGTAGAACCTGGAGTTTCGCGGAGGGATATAGATAGAAAGAACAATTAGGGTGAAATCCCTCATCCTAGCCACAAATCCCAGAGCAAATTGGGGAGAGGAGATTAACACAAAGTCCCTAAGAACCAATTTCTGTGACACAAAACACCCAAACCCACCACTGGCTCGCCCCCATGCAGCAGAACTAACCACCAGTAGGTCATAAGTGTTGTAACCTTCCAGATCCAAGAGAAATTTAGCCCAGGTTTCCTGACACAGGACTACCTGATGCAATTTTATAAAGGAGAGAAAATTGAGATCAGCCTTGTGATGTTCCCACCCCGCAATGTTCCAAGAGCAGAAGCGAAGGGAGAGGCTATTGTCACAAGGGGCATATGGGAGTCAATCCACATCACTTAAATTCCCTTTGTCCTGTAAACTAATCAAATCAAGCCCTAACGGTGGACTCCTGTCCTCTCTGTCAAGCACATCCCCAAGCCCTGTCCTTATTATGGGGGACAATGTCTCCCCAGCACTACCCAGGAATCCTAAGGGTGCTGCATCCCCCCCTAAAATAGCTGGTCCTATAGAGGTGTGTGGAGAATGAGGTTCCCTAACCCCCTCGTGATGAACTAGTTCCATAAGTCTGGTGCCAGTTGGCAGCAGAGGAGCAGAGGGCACAGCACTAGTGGGCAGAGTAACTACCTCTGGAGATGAAATTAAGGAACCAACCAAGCCCCCGGGGGTGGGAGGCATGGTGGTGGTGGGGGGGGGCAGGTATGGAGACATGCAGGGAGGGGTAATAGCGAGATTCTGATATACTTTCTCTAGATAAACCCCCCAAGAACTAAATAGATCTGAGTGTGCCAGAAACCTTTGAACAGTTACAGGAGTATTAAAGTAAATCATCAGGCGTTGATTATTACTGTTCCCAGATAAGTGAACTACACGCCTAATATAATGCATAGGAATGGAAAAATGTAAAATATTAGATACAAAAGTCCAGATATGAGATTTAGAGTTCCAAGCTGGAAAGTACCCAGAAGGCAAGGGAACAACAGTAAAGAGCAAGGCGTCAGGTACTGGGCCTGAGAGGCAAGTCCCATTGGCTATAGACAAAGATGCAGTGTCCGACAAATTATCTTGCTGAGGGGCTCTCGGTTCCATACTCAAAGGGACCAGAGTCTGACTGGCAACTTAGACTGAGGTGAGTACCTGGGGACCCTGTAGTCTGGACAAAACATCCCTGCTGTCTGTAATCGCCTCAGAAATTGTAACCAAGAGGCTAAGCTGAGCTTTCAACTGGGAAAATATGCTATCCAGGTGAGTATAAAGCTTGGACACCAAGTCCCCAATTAAGAAACAATGGTTCCCTATGTACCCAACAAGATACTCTGCATCAGTGCTCCTCAGAGGAACAGTTAATGACTCCTCAGCCACCTGTACAGTAGGAGTAGTTGCACCGGACAAAAGCAAAGTCCTCAGGGAGGCAGATGGTAAATCCTCCACCACCTGCGCAGTTAGAGTGGTTGAGCCAGACAAAGGCAAAATCCTCAATGGAGCAGATGATAAGTCCTCATTCAGCTGAGGAGTTGGAGTGTTTGAACCGGGCAAGGGGAGTGACCTCAAGGAAGCAGATGGTAAGTCCTCAGCCAACTGAATAAATGAAGTATTTAAACCGGGCAAAGCAGGGGACCCCTCAAACAAATGGATAGCTGACCCCAACCGCTCAGACTGCGAGTGCAACACTCTAGGTGGAGACAGCAGCTCCAGCTCCCCAATACAAGGGGCTGGGAGGGTGTGTGTGGACTCTTTAAAAGATCATCTAGCCTCAGTTGCCTAGAAACCCATCTAGTTCCAGAACTTGCCCCCTGCCTTTTCCCTTTCCTCCCCTTCTTTGGCATGTCCAGTCAGTGCCTACTGCAGAGTCTTCCCCTGTAGGGTCGACTAGCCCCACTTATCCTTCTGGCAAGGAGTATTACAGATAAGGGGTAAATGCTAGCCTCCCCCAAGAGCCCGCCAAGGGTACCCAAATAATCGATACTCGTTAGTGGCACAACCCAGGAACAATTTGGTTGACACACCCTACGATAATTCCAACGCCCCAGTCCCCAATGGTCCCAGAAGGGCCCCAAAGGACCACGCCTTTAGGCCACGGCCCTTTGGCTCGCAGATGCTGGCTTGCGGCCTATGGTGCAGCCGCCAGCCCTTTCCTTAAATGCCCCTTGGTGCAACTTCCGGTGACGAGCGGGGAAGATGGGGAAGGGAACCAGAAACAAAACTCTTACTGCCCAGCACTCACAGGACTCTTGTTTCTCCCCACAGGTGCACAACGGAGCCCCCGGAGCAGCAACAGCAGCAGCACAGCACCGACCCCAGAAGGTAGCTCAGCGGGTGGTAGATGGTAAATGGTGCACCGCTAAGAATGTTTGCTATAACTTGGCATTTTTCTTTTCTTTTCCAATACAACTCTGGCTGTTGAAGTATAAAAAAGCCTACAGCAATATAAGATTTTTCTTTTGGTTACAGCAAAATAGCCAGTGGGAATTTTCCTGTGGAATCCCTGGGATTGGTAATTGCTTAATAGTGTGAGTTGCAGGGTTCGAAAATGTATTCAGAACTGCCATCTTTCCCTGCTTTGTTAGTGACTCTTCTAGTATAGAGACATCTATAACATCTTTGCCCTGAGTCATCCCAGGTGGTATACACGGGAGAAAACCATTCATACCCATATGTTAATGCTGCACAGGTCATGCTCTGCTGGTTGTCTCTCAGACCAGCTGATCCCTGTGCATATTCTGGTTGTTCATCCCCCCCCCCCGTGTGTGTGTGTGTGAAAGTGGCCTTAGATTCCTGACCATGTCTCTACCTCTTGTTCTGTCAGTGGTTCCTGGTTCCTAAATCCNCCCCCCCCCGACACACACACAGGCAAAGTAGCTTATGAATACATCTGCTTTTCCTCCCCTAAACCCCACCATGTAGTTGTCATACAGCCCCACGCAATGACTCCTTCCCAGTTTAGGAATAATTACTGGTGCGATTTAGAATTAAGAAGATGACATAATCAAGTCAAATTACATGTGAGAGCTGGCAGTTAAAATATAAATATGTATTTGTTATAATCGCTCTTGGCTTCCTCCAGGGGCTCGGAGGAAGAGATGGATTGCTTCAGATGCTGACAATGATGGAAAGGTTAAAAGATGGCTGGATAATAGATCCACAGGTATAAGAAACTCTATATCAAGAAAAATGAAGAACTCTGGGCGCTTTTAAATGAACGGGTTGCCATTGTGTGACCCGCTCTCACGATATTTCAAAATCCCACAAGGCAAGATTAGACTAGACGGAAGTCTGGGATCATGTGCATAGAAGGCAGTCATGCATTGTTTGCATACTGCGAATTAAATACCACGAGCTGCTCGTTTAAAAGTGCCCTAAGAGGGAGCAAAGTTCATACAATCAGTGTTCAGTTAGAGCAGTGGTTCCCAAGGTTTTTGCCTGCATATCATCATTTTGAGATTTAAGTATAATTCCAAGACCACAGTGTCGGGTCTTGAACCCAAAGCCCACAGTTTAGTTTTGGGTGTTTCCCCCTCATGCCACTGTCTACCTAGTCTTCGGAAGGGATTCCCTTGTATGTCTGTCTTCATGTTCTAACAATGCCCCATCCATCTGGCTTCCCAATTGGCTCCCAGACTTATTTCAGGCATTCTGGGAACAAGAGGAAGCTGGCAGGACATCTGTGTTTGTCAGTGTTCTTGCCTGTGTCTTGTGTGTCTGCTCTACCTTAGGTGGCTCTTCTGGGTTTCCCTCCTTCCTGCATGCTCGTTTCTTACTCCCCACCTGCCTCTGCTTACCCACAGCCTCCTTTGTATTCTGCCTCTGGCTCCCACTTCTGCTTGTCCACATCCTCCCCTGCATTTTGACAGTGCTTTATTCCTTCCTCCAGTATAGTACTTCCCGTGTACTCCTGCCTGGCTGCAGTTCACTCCCTGTGACTCGACTGTGACTCATTCCCTCCCTGTTGTTTCCCTGTGACCATTGTCTCCCTCCTCTGTGCCTTGGGTGTCCTTGTTTCCTTCTTGTGACTATGGGTGTGTTCAGATGTAGTGGTGGCACAGTTTAACTCACCTAGTGCAGTTTAACCTGGGTGCCACTGTCACGTCGAAAGGCACCCACCAGATGTTTTCCCCACCCTGGATCTTGACCGTGGTGGTGGCTAGCCCAGGCTGTGACTCAGAGAAATCCCCAAGTCACAGCCCAGGCTAGTAGCCACCATCATTGTCAGGATATGGCTGCCTGACCTGGAGTAAAGCAGACTTTCACATCTGAAATCCCACTTTACTTGGACCTGATCTGGAGTCCTGGTGGTTCCGGGCACCATGGCAGCTGTCGCTGACCTCTACGGCTGCCCATCAGCCGGGGGAGTGGGCCCCTCCATGCAGTGTGGGAGCAGGGCTCTCCCTGCCCAGGCCACCGTCATGGTTGTTTGGTGGCCAGCCCTGACCCCGACTGGAGTGACAGCTACCACCACCACCACCCCTGGGTAAGTCCAGGATGGAGGTGGCACAGTCACATCTGAAAACACCCTATGGGTGTGTTCTGTCCTTAGGAGGGTTTGCCTCAGTCTTCTGTGTGCGTGCGTGCGTGCGTGCGTGCGTGCGTGCGTGCGTGCGTGTGTGTGTGAGAGAGAGATGCTGCCACTAGCTTGGTCCTTAAGTCAGGGGCTGTGTATCGTCCTGTGTATCATCTGCAGTATTATATCTTGTCCTCCAGCTCCCTTAGTGTGGCCTTTTCTCCCTTCCCTTCTTCCATTACCAGCTTGTGCTGTATGTTTCCTTCCTCCTGTCCACCTCCCTGGAGCCTGAGCTCGGCTCCACTCCCCCTGTCCCTTCAGCTCTGGCTCTGAACCTTTCCCACCCATGCTATGTTCCCCTTGCACCCCCAGACCAGCATGACATTCCCTTCCTACCTCTGGTACTTCCCCTTCCCGCACTTAATCCTCCACCAATCCACACTCCTCCATGATCTCCCTTGCACTCCCTTGGGCTTCTGCTTCTGGAACATTCATCTCTGCCTTTATAGCAGCTGCCCAACTAGAGGCAATACAGCTTGCTTCCCTGTTATGATCAGTGACATCGGCCCATAGGCCTTGCCTTATATGCGCCTGAGGGACACAGGCGCATATAAGAAGGACACACCCAGCTCACCCTGCTGTAGTCTCCAGGGTTTACAAGCTGCCTTTCCTGTTCTATCTCCTTACCTCCTGCTAACACTCAGACAGCAGCCATGGCATGAAAAGTACATCTAGTATCAATTAAGATTGTGACCTCATTGTCCGGTGATATGACCCTACGTGGAGTTCCAGCCCACAATTTGGAAATGCTGATGTAGATATTTTGCTGTCCATTCTACAAGGACCTGTGAAAAATCCAGTTTGCATTATGACTTTGGAGATAGAATGTCCTACATTTGCATGTGTCCCATTATTATTTTGCAGCCCAATCCTAAACTCTCACACACCTTGCACAAGGGTGAACATGCAGTGTGCACACAACCTGGTGTAACCTCTGCATCCATCTTACATTGTATACAACTTGTGTGCACAGCGTGTGCATCGTGCACAACTCTTGCGTGAGTTTAGGATCAGTCTAATTATTTATATAGTGACAGCAATGAGCCTGGTGCTGAACAAATGTGAATAAAGACACATCCTTTGCCCCAAGGGGCAGTTGTCTTAAAGCCAAACTATGACATACATTCTGAAGATCTGGAACTACTTGTCCGTGCTAATGGAGGATGGTGGGAGAGGACAGTAGGTGAGGATGGAAGGGTAAGATTGTGAGAGAAGGGAGGATGGGAAGGTTATGTCCTCTAGGAGGGAGGGAGGCATGTGGCCTTCTTGGGAAGATTTAGGGGAGAGGAATGAAAGGATTCCTCTGGGTGACAGATGGGGGAGTAAGGTGAAAGGATTTGGGGGTCAGCCACAGCCCCATTGCAAGAGGAAAGATGGGCTTGGGTGAGAGGGACTCCTCCAGGCAAAAAGCAGGGGTGTGAGTGGTATGGGATGTGGATGACTGGGGTTTTATATGTATTTATTTATTTGTATCTATATCCTATCCTTTCCCGCAGGCTCAGTGCTGGTCACAATATATAAAAATATAAAAGTCAATAAAATAATAACATTCTTAGATAAAAAAAATCTTAGGTTTTAGAGGGGAGTTACGGCTCTTAATAATTCAGCCATGCTCCAAAACATGGAAATTGTAAATTAATGCTTCCACTTGTACATCATGTAAGCAGTAAAGATATACACTCCTACATATTGTGCTTGCTTACAACTTAGGCTCCATGCCCCCGCACTTTGTCTTTGGTGTTTCAGCCCCAATCCTCTTCCTCTGCAGGTTGAAGGGTACAAAACGAGTGTAAACGTAGAAAATTTGCCTCTGCTTCCCAGCACTTTCAGGCTTTCCTATGGCACAGCTCCACAGGCTGTTGCCCCCTCATCCCCTTATTACCCCAAAATCTCCAACTCCACCAATGTTTATCAGCCTTCCAGATTCTTTCCCACACCAACTTCCCCTTCCTCCTGACCCACTAAGTGGCCTCAACTCCCTCCAACACCCTTGGGTGTTTTCAGATGTTACGAGATCACGCTCAACCACAGTGAACCAGGCTCAATCCCGTGGCAGGGCCAAAGAGCCCTGAACGTCTGTTAGGCAACCACCAGATGTTCACCACGCTCAATACCCACATGGGGTCAATTTCAACCACGCTTCCCGGGCTACCTGGGGCAAAAGCTCGGGAAGTATGGTCAAAGAGATTCCCGCTGGGAAGCAACAAAAAGTAACGTCTGGACGCCAATCCCCGAGCGGAAACAAAGAAAATGATCCCCAGCTGTGGACAATGCACGCAGTGTCGCTGCCAGGCAACCAGCAACAACACAACCACTGGAGGGAGATTTAAAGGGAAACCTGCAGCAGGGAAGCGTGGCGGGATGGAGCGAGGAGGGAGGCGGAAGAGAACGGTGGGCGAGAGAGTGATGGTGGAGGAGGAGGCAGGGGCAGCAGTGGTGGGATCGGAGGAGGGGAAGCCGGGGGTCGTGCTGACCATGGAGGAGGTGCAGGGACAACACCCGCAGCAGCAAGCGGGACACAACGCCCCGGGGACATCAGCCAGAACGAGGCAGAGGAGACACCCAGGAAACGGGTAAGAGGAAACAAGGGCAGGGGAACAGGGCACCAGGGGGGGTACGGGGCAAGCCCGGGCTCCCGCCAGGGAGGAAGGGGAAGGGAGCACCCCACGAGGGACCAGCGCATGCACCAAACCCTAAACCCCCCCCACCCCCTGCCTCCCGCAGACACAGAAGAGTGCCCGGGCAGACGAGCCCCCGGAGGACACCGGACCAGCCAGGGCGGAGGAGGAGGTGGAGGAGGAGGAGGACGAACCACAGTGGAGAAGAGGGAGGAAGGCGTACCACAGAGTGGGCCAGTGGGAGCTCCAGGGGACCTGGGACTTCATAAGGATATGGGGGACCCTGGAGTACCAGCTGGAGCTCGCGCTCAACCAGCACAACGAGCATGTCTCCCGGGACATAGTGCGGGACATGGAGGTGGCGGGGCATCAGTGCACAGCGGCACAGTGCCGCTCAAAGGCCAAGGAGCTGAAGAGGGGGTACAAGGCCATCCGGGACAACAATAGGTGGTCCGGACACAGAGCCCGGACTGCCCCATTCTATGATGCCCTGGACCGCATCCTGCATATGAAGGGATCCATAGTCACCCCATGGCTCGTCGGGACCGCTGTGGTCCAGGGTTGGGAATGGGCCGAGGTACCCCCTCCCCTTGCTGCCCCCCTGGTAGACACGAGCTCCAGGGCCCCGGACCCCCAGGAGGATCGCCCCAGGGCCCCTGGCACCTGCAGGCCCCCCTGCCGGACAGCAGCCTGGAGAGTGCCGAGGAGACCCACCAGCAGGTGCAGGAACCAGGTGAGCCAGGCGGTCCAGTAGGGAGGGCAACCCGGGGTGCAGAGAGGGGGTCCCCGGACTGTCGGAGGGGGCGGGAGGGTCTGGGGGTGGGGAGGGGCCTGGTGAACCACCCGGGGGTCCGCAGGGCCCCTGCCC
>QEPC01011796.1:875622-901684 GCA_003113815.1 Sphenodon punctatus
TAAGGATCTGTGCCTGAGAAAGCTTAAGTAAAGTTCTGTTTTTAAACCTTCAGCTGCATTTGTCCTTACTGATTGCGAATCAGTTATTACTCTGCAACAGTAAGTGCAGCAAGCTTGTTTCCTGGATTGTAACCAAGAGGTAGAGTGAATATGAAAGCCTTGCTATGTTCAAACCTGTGATGAGTTGCAGACCATCACTATAGAGTTAGATAAGGAAAGATTAATTTCCCCATCCTTGCTCAGTTGTGTTGTCTCCATCTGCTGACAGAGGAAGTGAAGTTAGTTGAATGGCCAGGGGGGCCATCAACCCCTTTGTAGTCCACCCCCACAAGTAAACAGAGTTCTGAGCAAAAGAGCTTGTAGAAGAAGTTGATGAGTGACTTTACTGAGGATGTAAAAAGACTGCTTGTCTTGCAAACAAAACACACTGAGAAGGAGACTTGAAACAGTGGTGGGGAGTTTGGTGCCTTTTCTATGGGGATTTACATGACCATCACCTCTTAGGTTTGGAGTTGGGTCTCAACTCTGTTTGTATAAAGGACATTTTAAAATGGCCCTGTCTCTGACTGGTGAGTTTAGCTCAGGGGGTTCTCAACCTTTTTCATTTGAGGACCCCTACAAATTTTGCATGGAAGTGGGAACCCCTTTGAAGTCAGACAGAACAGAAGGCAGGGCAGGCAGAGCAGAAGCAGCTTGTTTCTCGGAGACCCCCTGGACATACTCCGCGGACCCCCAGAGGTCCACAGACCACAGGTTGAGAGCCACTGGTCTAGCTAGTTTTCATGCTCAAACACTATAATTATCTTGTCATTAGCCATTGAAATAGGGACTATTTGAAAATACAAGAGGCCAGCTTTCTTAAAACCATTTTTTACAAGAGCAGTAAAGACAAAAAGATATAGACAATTAGGCAGTGCTTCTATTGGGAACATAAAAGTGCTCCTGTTTCACTGCCTTCCCTGAAGAGATTGAGCTGTGATTTCTCCTTTTCTCAAGTCACAGCTGACGTACACAGTTTCAGCTCCTTGTTTTCTCTCAGGAGAATATGCATTGTTTTGGCAACCTAAATCATACCAATTGTAACTTGAGCTACTTGCACAAAGTGACCAGGATGGAAGCGGATCTATTCCAGCTATACACAGCAGGACGCTGTTACATAGCAACGTCTGAGAGCCGGCTGACTCTTTTGCAGGTTGGAAGCATAATTGTATAATTAAAATGAGTGAAACAAATTCTGCCATTGGTGAACAGTGTCTGCATTTTATTTTGGTTCTTGCAGTGCTTTTGTGCATTATGTGGAACATGTTTCTGTGGTCCCAATTGATTGCATTTATGTTTTCCGCATAGCCAGCACTACATGCTCACTAAAGCTGAAGATTACCCGCAAAGATGGTGTGGCAGTGGCCCTGGCGTAGGTCTCTCTATAGCGCCCTCAATGGGGAATTAGCTTGAGCTGTTGCCACCAAAAACCCCTTGGTTGGCTTGGGTAGGTTGCCTTTAGTACTGGCCTCCCTTCTGCCCCTCCCGGCCAGTCCCAATCCACAATATAGGGGCTTCTCCCACTTAACAGGTGGGTCCCCTGGGGTTTCCTCCCCTGTCAGCCAGCCAAGCCAACCCTCAAGCAACTTGGTTTAACCGCACCCTAGTGGTGCTCCTTGTTGGTTTTTCTGGGTTGCTGATCTTGCTTTTTATAATAGAGCTCTCAGCTCCTGTATAACTCCTCTCTCTCTCTCAGCTCCTCTCTACTCTCCACCACTTCATCTTCTGTTTCCAGCTTCCTGACTTTTCACTACTCTAGCCCAAGTGCTGGTCAGGTGCCTCATCCGCTTGAGTGTTCCAAGCTCTTAAAGGGCTACTCCTCCAACTTACTAGCCCTGATTCTGCACTGATCCTGCTAATACTTGTAACTCTGTTACAGATGGGTATACCCATCAAATCCATGGTACCCAATCTGTCTCATGATGGATTGAGCACCATGGACTGCCTGAGTAGTACCCACACGGACACCCATTTCAGCTTCTCCTCTGTTCCTTTTCCTTCTTACTAACCATGGTAGGCTGTGAGATCAGGCAGCAATGGCAGCAGGAGCACTTGGGGGATCTGAGGCTGGGCAGCTGAAGAAACGCTTTGAGAAGAGGGGCACTTTGGGACTCTTGAAACGGCAGTGAAGCAGGGCAGGGCAGTGAGGACTCTTGAAGCAGGTGGTGATGCCAGTGTGCATGCGCTGACTGGCCTGGAACAGGCTTCCTAAGAAACAACTCCCAGAAGCCTCTTGCACTATTCTGTGAGGTGGCTCAGGCCCTGGCAAGCACCAGATCCCTCCCCACCCACTGGCAGCAGTCCTAGTCTATCTATGGCCATGGTGGTTGTGCATGGACTGGAGGAGGTTGCTGCTTGCCAGCGATCAAGTTGGTGGCAGGCAGCAGTCCACTCTTGGTCTGCCAGTACTCCTAGGCTATATGCAGCAGTCCTACATGAGGAGATACCAGGGCTACTGCAAGAAGACTAGGAGAGTGCTTCAACTGCAGCCTGGCCTGCCTACTGAAGCCCTGGCTGGGAATAAACTGGGCTTGCAGTGGACAGATTAGGAGGGTGCTGTCATACATCCTGATGCACATTTGACACGCCACTTGTGTGCAACTCCACATGTGTGGGAGAATGTATGAATATCCCCCTCCCCAAAATATCTTTGCATCTTTGTTCTTCATTTAGGGTTAGTCGGAGTCAAACATTAAAATTCCTACAGCATCGGTGCTGCTCTGAACTGCCTCATCCTGATTTGGTCCCCGAGGAATTCTAAACCAGTTGAAGAATCACCAGAGTGTATCACGCTCTGGCCAGGCCTCCCCATCTTTAAAATGACCATCTCCATCCCAACAGTCCCTGGAATCACAGAACTACTGCTACTATTACTACTACAATGGCAAGGGAATTTTTGTGGTGACCTGCAAGATGTGTGCTATTTTTGTTATGCCTGAAGACATAAGAGACTACATCTGCAGCAAGTGCAATTTGGTATCCCTGCTGGAAGAGAAGGTGAAAGGACTTGAGAAGTGAGTTTCCACACTTTGGCTTACTAGGGAGGATGAGGAGTTCTTGGATAGGACACAGGAAGCACTGCAGCAAGGACAACAGCAGGAGGAGATTGTCAATGAGGAAGAGGAAGGAACATGGAAGGAAGTGACTGTGAGGAGCAGGCGAAACAGAAGGATTCTGCACCACTGGAACTACAAAGCCGCTTCCAGGCTCTTTCCACTGAGAGTGACTCAGAGTCTTCTGTAAGAAGAATGCTACCCCAGACTCTGGTAGACAGGAAGGAGGGCTCTCATCCCCCTATGGATTGGAGGGGTCCAATCCACCCACCAGGAAGAGGAAGAGAAGGGTTGTGTTGGTTGGTGACTCCCTACTGACTGAGAGGGTCGGAGGGGGCTGTGTGCCAAACAGACCTGTATGCTCTCTCCCCTGAGCAAGGACATGACAGAAAGGTTGCCAAGACTCATCAAACCCACTGATCATTATCAGTTCCTGCTGATCCATGTGGGAACAAATGATACTGCCAGGCACAGTCTTGAGCGTATTGCATCTAATTACGAGGCTGTGGGGAAGAAGGTGATGGACCTTGGGGCACAGGTGGTGGTCTCATCTATCCTTTCTATTGAAGGTAGAGACCTAAGTAGAGAGAGAATACTTGAGGTGAACGACTGACTATGCAGAAGGTGTTGACGAAAGGGATTTGGTTTCTTGGACCATGGTCTGCGCTTCCATAATGAAGGACTTTTGGCAGGAGATGGGTTGCAGCACCTCACAAACGCTGGGAAGAATGTGTTTGGCAGAGGCCTAGCAAACCTGGTCAAGAGGGCTTTAAACTAGATCCTGTTGGGGATAGAGACGGAAGCCCAAAGGTAAGTACAAAAGATAGGGACTTGTGTGAAACATTGGGAACTGGGAGAGCTTTGGGGTGGGGACTAGTAAGCCCCAGGAAAAAATAGTTGGGGAGCCATTGGACTGTAAGTCTCATGGTCTTTTATGTCCATATACTAAAGCACAGAGTATGAGAAATAAGCAGGATGAACTTGAACTCATAATACAGGAAGGTAAATATGATTTAATAGGTGTTACTTGCTGAGTTGACTCCCATGATTGGAATATAGTAATTGAAGGATATAACCTGTTTAAAAAGAACAGATGCAATAGAAAGGGAGGGGGAGTAGCATATGTCAGCAGGGGCATAGCTAGGGTAGAATGGGCCTCTGGCCAACAAGTCAGGATGGGCTCCACCACCCCCGTCCCCTTTGTCTCCTGCTGGGGGCAGTGCCTGGCTCGCATGCATGTGAATTAACTTTAAAGGTGCTTTTGCCCTTCCTCAAAATGGAGGTTGTCTGTGTTCACTGCACCCTCAATGAGGGTTTACAACTGGGTGTTTCCCAACAAACAAACAAACCATCAGCACCACCATCAGCGAGATTTTGAAACAGATGCAGCAAAAATCATCAAAGGAGGGTTTTTTGGTGGTGGTGGGGATCTATATATGCAAAAGTTCAAAATCAAGGGATTTCCCCAACAGCTGCCCCCTCTCCCCCTTCCCCCCCTGCAGTCAGAGGGAAAGAAGAACAAGGTTGTTGCAGCAGCTTGCAAATTAAGTTGCATAGCTCCTTTCTGAGCAAAATGCAGCCAAGCCCAGCACAATAATCTCAAGAGACTGACTCATTGTGGCTCATTGGCTAGCCCCTTTCCAGTTCTAGGATCTGGCCCATGGATCTAGTTCTTCTCTCTTGCCCTCAAGCACTGGAAGAAAGAGCTGTTAGAGTAGCCCAAGGCAGCAGAGGGTGATCATACCTCCCCTGACTGACCCCTTTTAACAGAGGACAGGACACTTATGAAAAATACATGGTAGTCTGTGCTCAGTCAGTCTCTCTCCTTGCTCAGTCCTCCTTCTGGCTCTGCTCCAGTGTCTCTGCTGCTGTGCCTGCTAGCCTCTCTCTCTGCACGCTCTCCTCTTCACTCCTTCCTGCCGCCACGTTTAACCTCAGGGAAGGGAGCCCTGTCTGCCCCTCCCCTTCCGGTGCACGCTGCGAGAGGGAAAGGAGGAGGAAGGACTGGAGAGCAGAGGGAAGCCAGTCCGGAGAAGGAGGCAAGGGAGGGTGTTTGTTTAAAACTGGAGGATCCTGCCTGCCTGCTGCACTGAAGCTCAGGACTCCAAAAAACACCCACAAAAACAAACCACCATGCAACAGCAACTCCTGAAAAAACAAAAATTAAAAAAAACCACCACACAACTGGACATGTCGTGTGGCGACCCCTAGGGACACCCCACACACAACTGGGCACGGCGGCCCCTGGCAGCCCCCAGCATAAAGTCGGGGTCACTCAAAGGATGCTATGTGCCTGTATGTCAGAAATGTGTACACCTGCACAGAAGTCCATGAGTGTGAGAATGGCAGTCCTGTTGAGTATCTGGATACAAATAAAAGTTGAGTCTACTAGACAGCCAAACCAAGCAAGCAGAAGACATAAATGATGCCTTCCTAAAACAGACTTCAGATCTTTCAAGGAGGCAGGAAGTAGTAGTAATGGGGGACTTCAACTACCCTGATATTTGTTGGAAGACAAACTCTGCTAAGCAAGGACTGTCCAGTAAATTCTTGCCTTGCCTTGCTGAGAAAGTCTTCTTTCAGAAGGTGGGGGAAGGAACAAGGGGGTCGGCTATCCTAGACTTGATCCTAACCAACAGGGAAGACTTGGTTGATGAAGTTAAAGTAGTGTGAAAGTTGCGGACCTGGTGCAAAGGTTGTGGACCTCACACAACACATAGACAGAATCCTAAGGAGTTCTGGGGAGGATCCTGTTGTCATGGTCCATGTGGGCACCAATGACATAGGTAGATGTAAGAGGGAGGTTCTGGAAGTCAAATTTAGGCAGCTAGGTAGTAGACTGAAGGCCAGAACCTCTAGGGTAGCATTTTTGGAAGTGCTCCCCGTTCCACGCGCAGGACCCCAGAGGCAGGCTGAGCTCCAGAGACTCAATGCATGGATGAGACACTGGTGTAAGGAGGAAGGCTTTAGTTTTATTAAGAACTGGGGAGCCTTCTGTGGAAAGGAGAGCCTATACAAACGGGACGGGCTCCACCTTAACCAGAATGGAACCTGGCTGCTGGCACTAAAAATTAAAAATGTGATAGAGCAGTCTTGAAACTAGAATCTGGAGGAAAGCCAACTGGCACTGCGGAGTGCACGGTTCCAGCTGTGGCATCTCCAAAGGATGTTACTTTAGAGGAAGTAGGGTATCTTAAGACTAAGGATAAGATAAATGGCAAGGGATTTCAGGTGGAATGCAGGGGGGAACGCAGGGGAGAACAGACAATGATTCCAGAGTGCCTGTTTCAGTTACCTATAATGCCCATTAAGCAGAAGAATAAAAAGAATACATTTAAGTTTCTATATGCTAATGCTAGAAGTCTAAAAAGTAAGATGGGAAAATTAGAGTTTATAGCACTAAATGAAGATCTAGACATTATAGACATAACAGAGACCTGGTAGGACACTGGGACAGGTATTACAGTGTCCCCAATGGGACACTGTAATACCAGGGTACAGGATATATCGAAAGGACAGAGAAGATCATGTTGGTGGTGGGGTCGCTCTGTATCTTAAGGACAGCACTGAGGCAAGTAGAATAAAAAGTTAACAGAATGCAAACTGTTCCCTCGAATCCCTATGGATTGAAATTCCAGGTATCAAGCAGAAGAGTATAGCAGTGGGGCTATACTATTGCCCCCCTGACCAGAATAGAGAGACTGATTATGTAATGCTAACAGAGATTAAACAGGCTACTGAAACTGGGAACATAATAATAATGGGTGACTTCAATTACCCCAATATTGACTGGGTGAATGCCTCCTCGGGGCAGGATGTGGAGGCAAAATTTCTGAATGCCATAAATGACTGCTTTTTAGAGCAATTGGTTCCGGAACCAATGAGGGGAGGAGCTACTTTAGCTCTAGTCCTAAGTGGCACACAGGAACTAGTGCAAGGAGTAATTGTGGCCAAGCCACTAGACAATAGTGATAATATAATCAAATTTGACATAGTTGCTGGAGGGAGAAAGTTAATTAAAAGTACAGCACTGGCTTTTAACTTTAAAAAGGGAGACTATGCCAAAATGAGGAAGCTAGTTAGAAAGAAACTAAAAGGCACAGTTGAAAGGACTACATGTTTGCAAGAGGCATGGAGGCTGTTGAAAAGCACCATCTTGGAAGCCCAGATTACATGCATCCCACAAGTTAAAAAAGGTAGCAGGAGGACTAAACGTCTACCACTGTGGCTAAATGGAGACGCAAAGGAGGCTATTAGAGCCAAAAAGGCATCCTTTAAGAAATGGAAAGCTAGCCCCAATGAGGAAAATACAAAGGAGCATAAACACTGGCAACGTAACTGTAAGGTGCTAATAAGGCAGGCCAAGAAAGAATTTGAAAGGAGACTTGCTAAAGAGGCAAAAACAAATAATAAAACCTTTTTCAAGTATATCAGAGGCAAGAAGCCTGCTAGGGAGTCGGTTGGGCCATTAGATGACCAGGGAGTAAAAGGGGCACTCAGGGAGGACAAGGACATTGCAGAGAAGCTAAACGAGTTCTTTGCTTCGGTCTTCACTGCGGAGGATGTTGGGGAGATACCCACACCGGAACCCTACTTTGTAGGTGATGAATTGGATGAACTGTCACAAATCAGCATGACCCTGGAGGAGGTTCTAGAGCAAATTGACAAGCTTAATACGAACAAATCACCAGGGCCAGATGGTATTCACCCCAGAGTTCTGAAGGAACTCAAATGTGAAATTGCAAACCTACTAGTAGTAATTTGTAACCTAACGTTGGCATCTGGCACTGTACCTGAGGACTGGAGGGTGGCAAATGTAACCCCAATATTTAAAAAGGGATCCAGAGGTGATCCTGGAAACTACAGACCGGTAAGCTTGACGTCTGTGCCGGGCAAAATGGTGGAAACTATCATTAAGAACAGAATCACTGGGCATATTGATAAACATGGCTTAATGGCAAAGAGTCAGCATGGATTTAGCAAAGGGAAGTCATGCCTCACTAATCTCTTGGAATTCTTTGAGGGCGTAAACAAGCATGTGGACAGGGGAGACCCAGCAGATATAGTGTACCTGGATTTCCAGAAAGCTTTTGATAAGGTCCCACATAAACGACTCTTGAGAAAATTAAAAAGTCATGGGATAGGAGGTAGTGTTTTGCTATGGATTGGTAACTGGTTAAAGGATAGGAAGCAAAGAGTGGGACTAAATGGCCAGTTTTCACAATGGAGGGATGTAAAAAGTGGTGTGCCCCAAGGATCTGTACTGGGACCAGTTCTTTTCAATGTATTCATTAATGATCTGGAAAAGGGTGTTAAGAGTGAGGTGATCAAATTTGCAGATGACACCAAGTTATTCAGAGTAGTCAGAACACAAGCAGACTGTGAGGAGCTGCAGCAAGATCTTACAAGACTGGGTGCCTGGGCATCTAAATGGCAGATGAGATTTAATGTGGACAAGTGCAAAGTGATGCACATTGGGAAAAATAATCCAAATTATGAGTACACAATGCTGGGTACTAAGCTAGGAGTTACCACTCAGGAAAAGGATCTGGGAGTGATTGTGGATAATACACTGAAATCCTCAGCCCAGTGTGCCGCAGCGGTCAAAAAAGCAAATAGAATGTTAGGAATTATTCGCAAGGGAATAGAGAATAAAACTGAGGATGTCATAATGCCTCTATACAAATCAATGGTGCGACCGCACCTTGAATATTGTGTGCAGTTCTGGTCGCCCCATCTCAAAAAAGACATAGCGGAACTAGAAAAGGTACAGAGAAGGGCAACAAAAATGATCCAGGGTATGGAACAGCACCCGTATGAGGAGAGGCTTGATAGGTTGGGGCTCTTCAGCTTGGAAAAGAGACGGCTGAGAGGAGATATGATAGAGGTCTATAAAATCATGAGTGGTGTGGAACTTGTAAACAGGGAACGGTTATTTACCCTCTCAACTAGTACTAAAACTAGGGGACACTCCATGAAACTCACAGGTGGCAGAGTAAAAACAGACAAAAGAAAGTATTTTTTCACTCAGCGTACAATTAGGTTGTGGAATTTACTGCCAGGGGAGGTGGTCAAGGCCAGCAGTATAGCTGAGTTTAAAAGAGGTTTGGACAAGTTTCTGGAAAATAGTTCCATTAGCAGCTATTATGCAGATAGGATTGGGGAACAAAACCCTTTACTGTTGGGAGCCTGGGGATGACCCAAAGGGAATGGATAGCATGGTGACCTATTGAGTGCTTCTCCCAGGCCTCCGTGACTGGCCACTGTCGGAGACAGGATGCTGGGTTCGATGGACTGTTGGTCTGACCCAGTATGGCACTTCTTATGTTTTTAGTGGGAACTTTGAGGGGAAGTGATCACAAAATGTTAGAATTCATGATCTTAAGAAAAAGTAAAAGTGAGCATAGTCAAATATGTACCTTGGACTTTAGGAACTCTGATTTTAATCAACTTGGAGAAATGCTAGGCAGGATCCCATGGCTAGATAAACTAAAGGAAAAAGGAGTCCAAGATGGATGGAGTTTGTGAAAAATGAGATACTGAATGCACAATCACAAACAATTCCAATGAGAGAGAAAAATGGGAGACAACTAAAGAAACCAGTGTGGCTGCACAAAGATCCTTTTGATGAGCTGAGAATTAAGAAGGACATACATAAGAAACGGAAGATGGGATAAGTCCTGAAGGATGTGTACAGACAAGTAGCCCAGACGTGTAGGGACAATGTCAGGATGGGAAAAGCACAGAATGAATTGAAGCTAGTGAGGGATGAAGGACTTTTTCAGGTATGTTAGAAGTAAGAAGAAGAAAAAGGAAGTGGTAGAACCTCTGCTCAGTGAAAATGGTGAAATGTTAACAGGCGACAAGGAGAAGGCCGAACCACTCAACACCTATTTTGCCTCCGTCTTCTCCCAAAAGGGAAACTGTCCAATCTTGCAAAAGTAGCATGAATGATGAGGAGAAAGGATTGCAGCTCAGGATTATTATTATTTTATTATTATTAATAATAATAAATATTATTTTATTTATATAGCACCAGCAATGTACCTGGCACTGTACAATCCACAGTCAGAGACAGGTCCCTACCTCTAAGGGGCTTACAATCTGAGACACAAGGGAGAGGGATATGAGGGAGAGGTAAACATTCAGGAAAGACAGGAGTACATACATGGGGTTGAGAAGTTGCAGGCTCACATGCTTCACTTAGTTACAGGGAATTAGGTTCTGAATGAGGGGAAAAGGATTCACTATTACTCATGACAAGCTAGGGAAGACCTGATGGAAGAGAGGGGTTTTCAGGAGGGATTTGAACGTTGGGAGGAAGGGAGGGAGCGGAGCGAATGTATCCAGAGAGGAAGTTCAAGGCATGGGGGGCAGCAAGGGAGAAGGGGCGAAGGTGTTTAGAGGAACAAGGGGTTTGCTAGCAGGCAAGGGTGGGGGCAGAGGATGAGCAAAACTCCCAGGCAGGAGCATGGTGGGATACAAGAGTGGAGAGATATGGGGGAGCAAGGCCATGAAGAGCCTTGAAGGTGAAGACCAGGAGCTTGTGCTGAATGTGCTCCTGTAGAGGGAGCCAGTGCAAGGTGGAGAGCATGGGCTGTACATGGTCAAGGCAACAGGCAAGGTGGATGTTTTTGGCTGTGGAGCATTGAATGGAGATGAGGGGGGGCCAGATCAGAGCAAGGGAGGTCAGTAAGGTGGAATCTGCAGTAGTCAAGGCGAGAGATGACTAGAGCATGGACTAGGGTTTTTGCAGTTGCAACAGTAAGGCAAGGGCAGATTTTAGCAATATTGTACAGAGCAAAGTGACAGGATTTAGCAACCGCTTGGATCTGAGGCTTAAAGGAGAGGGAGGAGTCGAAGATGAATCCCAGGCTATGGGCCTGAGGAACTGGCTGAATGGTGACTCACTCAATGGAAATTGAGAGGTAAGTAAGAGGGGAGCGTTTGGGGGAAAAGATGAGGAGTTCAGTCTTGGCCATATTAAACTTGAGTTGGTGACAAGACATCCAGACAGAGATGTCAGCAATGCGAGTCTGGATGGAGGGGGAGAGCATGGATGAAGCTTGGGAGAAGGAGAGAGAGGCAGGAGGAGGAACATCAGGAAATGAGGTGGAGGAGGGAGAGGATTGAGAGGGATAGATAAAGAGTTGGTCAGAGAATACCGAACTACTCTAATGAGTTTAAGTCTTCGGGGCTGGATAAATTACATCCTACTGAAGGAACTTGCTGATGTATTCTCAGAACCTCTATCATCTTTGAGAACTCTTGGAGAACAGGTAAGGTGCTGAAAGACTAGAGATGGGCAAATGTCCTTATCTTCAAAAACAGAAAAAAGGAGGATCCGGGAAACTATAGACCAGTCAGTCTGACATCGATGCCTGGAAAGATACTAGAAAAGATTATAAACAGCCCCAAGCCAAATATAGGTCTGCAATTCGGGGATTTCCCACAGAATCTTCCTCCTTCCACAAAATCTCCTGCCCGACTTGTCCCAGTGCAGAATTTCCAGACTGCACTGGGGAGATGTGGGGGTAGGAGATTCCATGGGGAGAGGGGGATGAATAAACCGTTGGGCTTGCCTCCTCCCCACCCTACCCTTCCCAGCCTGGCAAATAAAATGAAAACCTAATAGTAGTGGTGGTGGAAGGCCCTTTCAGTGTTCTTCAGTTGCTCCTTCTGCTCACTTCCTGGCCCCTCCCAACAGGGCCTCCCAGAGTGGCATGGCCAGATGACATCATCTGGCTGTGTCGTCCTGGGAGGCCCAGTATACACATCTAGATGTGTATAAGAGACAGGGGAAGACTTGGTTGATGAAGTTAAAGTAGTGTGAAAGTTGCGGACCTGGTGCAAAGGTTGTGGACCTCACACAACACATAGACAGAATCCTAAGGAGTTCTGGGGAGGATCCTGTTGTCATGGTCCATGTGGGCACCAATGACATAGGTAGATGTAAGAGGGAGGTTCTGGAAGTCAAATTTAGGCAGCTAGGTAGTAGACTGAAGGCCAGAACCTCTAGGGTAGCATTTTTGGAAGTGCTCCCCGTTCCACGCGCAGGACCCCAGAGGCAGGCTGAGCTCCAGAGACTCAATGCATGGATGAGACACTGGTGTAAGGAGGAAGGCTTTAGTTTTATTAAGAACTGGGGAGCCTTCTGTGGAAAGGAGAGCCTATACAAACGGGACGGGCTCCACCTTAACCAGAATGGAACCTGGCTGCTGGCACTAAAAATTAAAAATGTGATAGAGCAGTCTTGAAACTAGAATCTGGAGGAAAGCCAACTGGCACTGCGGAGTGCACGGTTCCAGCTGTGGCATCTCCAAAGGATGTTACTTTAGAGGAAGTAGGGTATCTTAAGACTAAGGATAAGATAAATGGCAAGGGATTTCAGGTGGAATGCAGGGGGGAACGCAGGGGAGAACAGACAATGATTCCAGAGTGCCTGTTTCAGTTACCTATAATGCCCATTAAGCAGAAGAATAAAAAGAATACATTTAAGTTTCTATATGCTAATGCTAGAAGTCTAAAAAGTAAGATGGGAAAATTAGAGTTTATAGCACTAAATGAAGATCTAGACATTATAGACATAACAGAGACCTGGTAGGACACTGGGACAGGTATTACAGTGTCCCCAATGGGACACTGTAATACCAGGGTACAGGATATATCGAAAGGACAGAGAAGATCATGTTGGTGGTGGGGTCGCTCTGTATCTTAAGGACAGCACTGAGGCAAGTAGAATAAAAAGTTAACAGAATGCAAACTGTTCCCTCGAATCCCTATGGATTGAAATTCCAGGTATCAAGCAGAAGAGTATAGCAGTGGGGCTATACTATTGCCCCTGTCTCTTATACACATCTAGATGTGTATAAGAGACAGCACCCACCCAACGCAGCCGGGGTGGGGGGAGGCCCTGCACTTCATTTGCAAGGTTGAGAAGGGGAGGTGAGCCCTAGCAGCCACCCCCCCCCCCAAAACAGTCCAGCATGGTGAGGTGCAGAATTGGGCCCTGAGCCTCCCAGACTCCTGTGGATTTTTTTTTAAAATTCCACAGGAGAATCAGGGGGCTGATTATAAAGCAGTCAATCTGTAAGCATTTAGAAAACAATGCAGTGATTACTAGAAGTCAGCATGAATTTGTCAAGAATAAATTATGCCAGACTAATCTTATCTCCTTTTTTTGATCAAGTTACTAGTTTAATGGATCATGGGAACACCATGGACATAATATATCTTGATTTCAGCAAAGCATCTGACAGAGTTCCCCATGATATCCTTGTTGACAAGCTGGTAAAATGTGGGTTAGATGATGATACCATTAGGTGGATTTACAGCTGGTTTAAGAACCGTACTCAAAGAGTGCTCATCAATGGCTCCTCATCAATCTGGAGGGAGGTGTCAAACGGGGTGCCACAGATGGGCCCATACTGTTCAACATCTTTATTAATGACTTGGATGAGGGAGTAGAGGGAATGCTTATTACATTTGCATGTGACACAAAACTGAGAGGGATAGCTAACAGCTTAAGACAGAAATAAAAGTCAAAATAATCTTGTCAGGATGGAAAACTGGGTGGAAACTAACAAAATGAAGTTCAACAGAGATAAATGTAAATTTCTGTATTTCGGTAAGAAAAATCAAATGTACAAATACAGGATGGGGGATACCTGACTTGGCAGTAATATATGTGAAAAGGAGCTGGGGATCGTAGTATATCACAAACTGAACATTTGCCAGCAGTGTAATGCAGCTGCAAAAAAGGCTAATGCAGTTTTTGGCTGCATTAACAGAAGCATCATTTCCAAGTCATGAGAAGTAATAGTTCCACACTCTTCTGCACTGGTCAGACCTCATCTGGAGTAATGTGTCCAGTTCTGGGCACCACACTTTAATAAGGATATTGACAAATTGGAACAGGTTCAGAGGAGGGTGATAAAGATGGTCAGGGGTCTGGAAACCAAGTCCTATGGGGAAAGGTTGAAGGAGCTGGATATGTTTAGCCTAGAGAAGAGAAGACTAAGGGGAGACATAATAGCGATCTTCCACTACCTGATGGGCTGTCACAGAGAGAATGGCAAAGACTTGTTCTTTCTTGCCTCTGAAGACAAGATTAGAAATAATGGGATCAAATTACAAGAAAGCAGTTTTCAGTTAAACATTCTGAAGAACTTTCTAACAGTAAGAGCTGTTTGACAGTGGAACAAATTGCCTAGGGAGGTGGTGGGCTCTCCTTCACTGGAGGTTTTCAATTGGAGGCTAGACAGCCATGGACTAGATGACCTCCGAGGTCACTTCCAACTCTATGATTCTACTTATCATTTCTGTAGCGCTACTAGTCATATGCAGCACTGTACAGATACAGATAAAGACACAGTCCCTATTTCATGGAGCTTACAATCTAATTAAGACACGCAGAGTAAAAACAAACATGACTACAACGTGTTGGCAACCCAGCTGGGACAGGGAAGGAAGCTGCATCAGACTAGGACCAGGTTGGGTTGCAGAACAAACGTGCCCATGGCCAGGTCCCGGTGAGGGTAAGAAGAAACGTGAATGGCTGGTCCTACCCCCCACTGTGCCCAAGGCCCCCCCCCCCAAATGATGGGAAACCATAGCAGTCCCCAACCCAGGTTGTGTCTGCCAGCCTGAATAAACATGATAGCCCACTGTGGCCTGGTCAGGCAGGACTTAGCCCAGACTGTGACCTAAGAGGTCAACATTTGGCGGCTCCTGCACAGACATGCAGGTGAAGTCTGGGCCACAGTTGCCTGATGCCACATCTTTTCTTTTTTCTTTCTTTTTTTACCCATAGACATAAACAATTACAAGTAAGAGGCTTCATGTGAATTGTGGACTACAGGATGTAGGTATTCAGTGAATGTATGTATTTCCATAAACATGGTTAAAATCAACAAGGCTTTGATTGGGACAGGGCATAGGTTCATGATTTTAAAATGATCTGAAAGAGGTAGGCCTTTAGTCAGGACTTGAATATGGACAAGGAGTGGGCCTAACGCACCAACTCAAGAAGTTTGTTCCAAGCGTACGCTTTAGCAAGGTGGAAAGCACAGAGTTGGCCGTGGAGGAGAAGGACGCAAATAAGAGCATCTTGCCCAATGAACGGAAGTCATGAGGAGGGGTATAGGAGGAAATAAAAGAAGAGAGGTAGTGAGGAGCTGCAGAGTGAAGACAGTTGTAGGTGAGTAGAAGTAGTTTAAACTGTATGTGGAAGCAGATGGGGAGTCAGTGTAGTGGCTTGAGGAGAAGGGTTACATGGTCGAGGAGAAGAAGTGGGAGCTGACTAGGGATGGGCAAAGAGAACGCGGTTCAGACGTTTGGTCATTCTGTCCAAAATCTGAGGTTCGGCCAAACTTGACCGAACAACCAAAAATAGCACTATGGATACCGAAACCTAATTCAATTTTTGTTGTTGTTTGACCCTGAAACCACCCCTGGTCTCCAGCCCCAGGAAGTCTGCTCCTCAGCTGCCTCCCACTTCCAGTCACATTTTTTCCACCCCCAAACTCATCCGAACTCATCTAAACTTTTCCGAACTGTTTGGCCATTCGAGCGTTTGGTTTGGACGTTCGGTTCGGTCATCCAAACAGGTCGATTTCAACCTGAGCTCCAAACTTCCGAACTGCGTTCGCCCATCCCTTAAGCTGACTCTGGAGCTGTTTTTACATGAGCATTAATCCCAATTAAGCAGCTCTTAATGCAGATTAAGTCGATCATGTGAACATTTTAGTCCGAATTAATGACCTCAGATTCAAAATTTAAACTGGGTTCTGGAAACCTAATTTTTGAGGATTGATTTTAATTTGGATTAAGTTCAATCCAAATTAGTAATCATGTGAACAGTTAATCTGGACTAAATCCCAGGCGCCATAGAGTACTGCGGACAGACATGTCTTCCCTCTAGCCGTCCGTATTTCTGTGGTATCCCGCAGTTTTTCCAGTAATCTCCTCTTGGCACACCAAGTTTAAGGCCCCTCCATTTTCCAAGGTGGCTGCTATATCTATTGCTGTTAGTGTACTCCCAGAAATCAGAACAGAAGAGGATGCTGAAATCTGGTTGCACTGCATCATGGGATTTTGCAGTCTTCCTTGTGACTCATAATCTGGATTAACATGTTCTCAATGCAAATCAGGATTAATACTTATTCCTGATTAAAAATGATTGTGTAAAAAACAGTTACTCCTGAATAATCCCAAATTAATGAACCGGATTAAAAAATAATTTGGATTAACTGTGATCATGTAAAAACAGCCTGTGTCTGCTGAGAACTTCCCACAGACCAGATTATACCTCGTTGCAGATTAACATGGGGAAGAAGAGGCTCATTGTCTTTGCACTGCTTAACCAGGAACTGTTCCAATAGGCTGTGTGAGTGTGTGCAGCTCGAAAGCTTGCACACTGTCACCAACAGTAGTTGGTTCAACAAAAGAGATAATCTGAACTGCTTTGTCTCCATCTTATATTTGGGATGAACATGGCAACCACACTTTAAATAAACGCTACTGTAAATTGTATAGAACCCTGTTGGTCTTGTCCCTAATCATGTCAATGGGATTTTTTTGCAGGCATAAGAAACTCTTGTTTTCTAAAATAACTAACTTGGGAGCATTTGCATTCTCTGAAAGAGCAAACACTTTCTTGGTATAGCAATTTCATGGCTGGAGGAAAAGCTGATTGCTGCTGAGAAATAGATAATTTATCATTTTAACCTCTAGTAAGGTATGAGACCTACATGGTAACCTTATTTTTGCCCCCTCCACCTCTCCATCCAATGCATTTATTGTCTAGGGTGTGCCATCACAGCACACACACTACTTCAAGCATCCTACAAAATATCAATTTTGTTTAATGGTATACTTTTAAAATACAAATAAATCCTTTAGAACAATGGTTCTCAAAGTTTTTTCTTTTGTGACTCCATTTGGAAACTGGGGTCTCATTCACACCTTACAGCGGTGCTGGATTTTGAGCACTCTCACTCACGAGTATTGTTGCAATAGAACCCCATTTGTACCAGACGTTGTGATGGCACCGGCCTCCTTCCTCCGCCGCGTCTTCTCCTTGCGGGAGTGCCACCGTAAGGTGTGACTACGGTATTATATATAATTCTGTGATCCCAGACAACAGAAAAATCTCACCCACCATTTTGATCATGTTCAACCTCTCCTCTTGTTAGGATTTCGAGGCAGGGGGGAGGGAGGCGAGGGAGTGGGGCGCGGCGGCACAGCCCCGGGCGGGGGGCCGCGGCGCAGGCTCCATCGCCAGGCCCCCCAACAGAACCCCCGCCTCTGCCGCTTCCCCAGGCCCCGCCCCTGCCGGCGCCCGCGTGCTCCCCGGGCGCCGCGGGGCCGGAGACCACGCCCCTGCGCTTAGCACGCAGCGTAGGAGTGCCCCCGCCCCTGGTGCGACGCTCGGAGCGATTGCGGGCGCGCACAGGGGCGGGGCCTGTAGTATAAAGCCCAGCGCCGCCAGAACGGCGGCGCTGGTGATTTGGGAAACCGGCCGAGCGCTTGGTGTGTGACTGAGCGGCTTGATTTACCCCAAAGGTGCTTGCAGCGTGAGTGTGGAGCCCCGGCGTTTGTGGACCCTTCCTTGATATCCCTGCAGCAAGTGTGACGCGAGTGAAGCTGAGAGTAAGGAGAGTGAGTGTCTGTTGTCCCCTTCCTCCCCCTTCTGAGCTTTCTGACTTTGGGATCCTAGCTTCTGTGTGTGTGCCCTGTTACCCGCCTCCTGTGGGGCCCCGGCACCTACCCCCCACGGGGGAGTACCCTCCCTTCCTTCCTAACCCCGTGCCCAGGACAATTGTATTATCGTGTGAGTGCGGGGGCTGGCTCTGGAAACCCCACTCAGTGGCGCCCTATGATGATAGAGGCCTGTTCTCCCTAATCGGAGGTAACGGCTACCACTCTAACCTGACGGGCAATAGTCCACGAGTGTTCCTGACCCTGTGTGGGGTGACCGTGAGCCGAGTGCGAGGGAGAACGAGCCGAAGGACCCCCTCTGGTGACACCTCTCTTCCCTCTCCCCATTTGCATCCTGCACCTATTCATTGTCTTTACCTTTCAAGGCTGTTCATGTCCTTGCTTCCATCTGTCTTTCTGTCTTAGTTTCTCACTGGATGTTTTCAGATGGACGTGGGCTGGCAACCCCCAGACCTGCTCTGAAGGTGTACTCCCGCATCTGCCTGCTTGCAGCCCCACCTAGGTTGGGTTTGAACAGACCCAGTGGCTGCCATGGCCTGTCCACACGATGTCCCCTTCCCCCACACCATAGAGTTGTGGGCGAATTGCCCAATGCTCTAGGCTGCTGCCTACAACTCTGTGTTGTTCACTGAGCAGATGGACAGCAGCTCTACCTCGGGCTGGTGCCCTGGGTAACGGGTTTGGCTAGCTCGCTCTGCTGGCAGTGCTCCAGGATGTCCTGGATTGCCACCGGCAGGGCTGCCCTGGAGCAGGCACCGCCTGCTCCACCTGTACATCTGGCGCCCTGCCTGTAGATGGACTGACCAGCTGGAGTTGCAGCAGAGGCTCAGAGCACAGACATGGCTGCTTTCTGTCTAAAACCACCCACTGTGTTTTTGCTCCTCCTCTGCCACCACCCTCTCCTGCCCCAGAGTCTTCTGCTCCCTAAACCATCTTTGCCCTGTCTCCCATGCTACTCTCTATGTCTGTAACGCCTTCCCTGAACACATCTTCCCTCCCAACCTTCAAATCCCTACTGAAATGCACTTTCTTCTGCTAGACTTTCTCTGGCTCCTCACTCCCATAGATCTCTTGTTTACACTTCTCTTTATACTGTCTGTCTCATCCTTCAGAATCTCTCTTCTCCTTTGCAATTAAGCTAAGCACATGCCCCTGAAATTTCTTGGCTTCATGAATGTATCACTATCTTGCTCTATATCCCCCTGCTCCTCCCTTGTTGCCCTTCCTTCCCCTTGGATATTCTAGATTGTAAGCCCCTTAGAGTAGGAACTTGTCTCTAATCACAGTGGCAGGCACAGTATTGGTGCTCTATATAAATAATCACAATTGGAATGCAACTCCATCCATAGATGGCACAAACCTGTTTAGGGTCTTGACCCATAGTTGTTTGGGAACTTTTAGCTTAAAACGTGATTTGATTCTACTTATATTAAAATTTGATCTTAATTACCCAGGAATGCAGAGTAGCTTGCTTCTTTAATTTCTTTTCAGTTAATTTATATCCTGTTTTCTCAGCTGTAAAAGTGGTTATTGAAAGCATCACATCTGAGGTCATTAGATTAATAAGTTAATATATCAATTGACTTCTATTGAAACGTTCCCCAAATATAGAGTTCTAACTTGAGCATGTAACAGGCAAGGAAGAAAACGGATGTGTAAGATCATCTACTTGAAGAACTACAAATGCATAAAGAAGTAGGGAGTCATTTTTCTGTTCAGTAAGGAATTAGTGGTCAAGTAAAGTCTACGACAAGCTCTGTGAAGTTTGTTGCCCAATTAAAATCAATTCCCAACCACAAGAACTTTTAATTGTAACTTCTTAAGGAAATGCAGGAAGTATCTTGCTAACTAACCCTTTAACCAAAGATAATCTAAGCCACAAACAAATGTGACAAAGGCAAGCCAAGAAACGTATTGATTCACAGAGAATCCTGCATGACTTCAGCAAACCGTATAAATCCAACAGGACTAACTATATGCAACTACATATGGGGATTCTTAAAGTGCTTTTGCCAGTAGTGATGAGCTCTCTCAGTACAAGAGTCTTTTAAAGATTGTTGCCTAAGTTGTCGTTCTCTCTCTCTCTCAAGATATAGACACTATTTCCTTTTCAACTTGAAAGAACTATGAGAGGCTAGAGGAGATTCAGCTCTCCCCACCCCACCCCAGATCACAAAACAGCAGCAGGGTCCGTTTGAAAGATGTCAACTGATATGGTGATGCCCTCCTGAAGTTTTGTACCTAGAGAGGAGCAGATTGAGAGGCTCTACAAACCCAGGTCACTATTCCTATTGATGGAGTTTGCTGTAGTGTTGAGAAAACACTAACAGTGAGTGGGGTTCCACCACTACAAATGCCTCTGACCCCCACCAAATATACACTGGTTCTCCGACCTCTTCACTGGCTGCCTGTAGTCTTACGGGCCCAATTCAAGGTGTTGGTGCTTGCCTATAAAGCCCTAAACAGTCTAGGCCCTACTAGGGCTGAAATGCTGTACCGCTGTGGCAGCATTTACTGGCGGAAAGTGCTCTTCCACACCAAGCAGCATGGTTAGGAAGGGAGTGATTTTCGCACCTTGCACTCGCGGCATTCCGCAGTTGCTGCCGTGGTATTTTTGCCAGTGTAGATTTCATGTGGAACCGGCAGGTTTGCCACAGTTTCCCCTTTTCCTTAAGTGCAGCAGCATCAGTGAGCGCCTGGCTCCTGATGCTGATCCAGGGGATGGGGCGGGGGGGAGAGAGAGTCCCTGCTCTTCTGTGAATTCTCTTGTGCGGTAGGGTGCCAAGGACAAATTCTTCCCCTTTGTTGGGCTGGCTCTCTGCCTCATTGTAGCTGCTCTGCACCCCCAGTTCTCTCTATGTTGTGATCACAAAGGGAAGAGGGAGGATCTGTCCATCCTTCTAACAGAGGCAGCACTGAACAACCAACCCTCCCCCAGCTGAATGGACCCCCCCAGAGCAGGCAATTCCCCCACCGTCTCTTTCTAGGCTTGGTACTCTCCTATTTGTGAGAATGGAAGGAGCTCCTCGAAGAAGAACTATGTTTACAAGGCAGGGCTACAACTGAGCTGTTTAAAAAGGTGGTGCCAGTGGTGCAGGAGAGACTCCTCTGGGACTCAGGAGCAGGGCTCCTAGCTCCCGCGGATGNCTTTCTAGGCTTGGTACTCTCCTATTTGTGAGAATGGAAGGAGCTCCTCGAAGAAGAACTATGTTTACAAGGCAGCAATATTTGCTGCAAAGGAGGGGATGGGGGGGACTCTTCCCCCACCCGTGTAGCAGTGCTGCAGGGCTACAACTGAGCTGTTTAAAAAGGTGGTGCCAGTGGTGCAGGAGAGACTCCTCTGGGACTCAGGAGCAGGGCTCCTAGCTCCCGCGGATGCCGCATATGCCTGAGGCCAGCCCTGATCACTGCCGGCCCCCTCCCAGGGCAGGGCACGGGTGCAAATATGCCCCACGCCATGGTGGCTACGCCCCTGCAGCGGACACTGAAGCAGGTGGTCAGAGTCACCCTAAGTTCATTCATTCAATGATCTATTATTCAGCATCACGGTGCATCAGGGACTCGTGCTCAGTGGCGGAAGGTGGCATAAAACCGCTTGTGTTCACAAAATGCAGACATGCCGCATCTGCAGATGCTGGCATCAGGTAATGCGGAATCGCAGAAATATCAAGGGGAAGTTGGCAGCAAGACACATTAAGTGCCGAGTTCTCCGAATGGAATGGCGGTGTGGTAACAGCTGCTGCCGCTTCAGCCCTAGGCCCTACCTATCTGCGGGACCACCTCACCCCCCAGACTCTAGATCAACCCCTGAAGTCATCAGGGGGTGCCCTCGAGGTCCCCTGAGTCTTCCAGGAGACCACAATGGGGAGGGCTTTCTCGGTGGCTGCTCCGCGACTCTGGAACTTCCTTCCGGTGGAGGCCTGATTAGCCCCGGATCTCCCCTCTCTTTGACGTAGTTGTAAGACCTAGCTGTTCTGCCTGGCATTTCGTGGGGAAGATGGGTAGGGTGTGTGTGTTGGATGGGGTATGGGTTAGAGGCATGGGTTTTTTTGTTCTGGTTTTAATCCTCCTTTTATTGAATTGTTTTATATATTTAAAATGTTTTGATGATGTTGTAAGCCGCCCTGAGCTGCTGTGCAGGAGGGGCGACTGTATTAAGTTTGTTTATAAAATAAATAAATAAATACCTTCTGAGATATCATAGTGGAGTCAAGACCTCAGGAAGTTCTCAGGCCTGGCCCAAAATCTCATGAGATAAAAAAAGAGCTGCTCGTTTCAGACCTAGTCCAAATGTTAATGCTTTACCTATCTGTAGGTGAGTGGTAAACATTAACCTGACAGTCAGTGCTGTTAGTGCAAACTGTAATGTGACAGTAATGACAGGATTAAATAGTGATGGTAATCTCACTTTTTAAGGTGCAAACAGGTGATCAAGCAACTGAGTCTGCTTGAACATTTAATACAATATCAGGGGTGCCTTTGACTTTGACATTAATGAGAATGGCAAATGCATTGGCATAATACTTATTTAAAAACATTGGTTGTGTGACATTAATACTAGCTAGTGGTATAAGTGGCAGGGGCTGAAATATCTTTACTTGGGTTTTCAAGAAAATATCATAAACATTTCCCAATTCCTCTTGAAGAGAAGATGAAATAGCAGCAGCTGGGTTAAATCTGAAGTAGTAAATTTGATCAGGAAGGATGGCAAATTCCTCTGAGGAAGATTATGAATTGAATTCCATAGCTGATCATTTTTTTAAAAGGAGGCTTGCTTCTGGGAATATATAGATGAATGAGAATATATAGATCAACTCCTACCTTGATCCATGTGGGAGTTTTAATGTAGGAAGTGTACAACTAGCATGAATTAAAAGTTGGTCTTCTGCAACAAACTGAAGAGCTACAGAAATAAAACTAATCAAACTCCTTAACAGCCAAGTGTAATGCTTTTGACCCCTGGAAGTTTTATTGAAGAATAGCCTCCTGATAAATAAGGTGTCCTCTGCGGTTGTGTCAGAATTTTTTGAAGACAAAATTAAGTTAAAAGAATCCACCCCCTACCATACCTCAGCACAGGGGGAGGGTCCTTGTCCCTCCATGCCTTAGAAAGAGAGAGGGCAACAGCAGGGGGGTGGGGGGAGGGTATGGTCGGTCCTGACCAGGAGGGAAGGCGCTGTGCACCTTTCAGTTAGATGACTGTTGGCCCAATCCAGGATATTTGGGCAGGAAGAGGGCATTATACATGCCCTACACATGCACCACCCAGTTTAAAAGCAGGACTGGGTAAGGCCAGAGCAGATGGCAGGGCCGGCAACCTGAAACAAAAAATCTCAGCAAGTGCTGCTTCTGTTGGAAGCAGGGCATTCGCCAAGATTCACATGACACGGAAACATCCCACCTTCCCCGCTGTTAGAGGTGACGGTGTCTGCCTAGATATAAGCGGTGGACCTGGATGGTTATGGAGGGGGGGAAATGTTGATGTTTAATTCCTGACTTATTAACTCCCAACCCAGACTGAAAGTTAAGTTGAATAAAGAGTTGCAGCCTTGTCAGTTCGCCCAGTCTTTGAGTCTGTCACCTTCTTTTGCGCTGCAGGGACAATATTCCAGTCTCCAGCTATATGTTTAGAAATTAGACACAATACTTTTCAACATAAAAATTGGGACTGAAATGAATATTCATGAAATTTGTAGACTATTTTATTTCTGTTGAGTCCTTTAACGGTGTTTTTAGACAAGCCTCATTTCTCTTGGACTTCAAAGACTGGGAGAAACAAACTCATGCAGGGGGTGGGGGACATGGGATTTAGATGTTCACTCCTGCTACCGGAAATCAACTAGGCACCATTGGAAACAGCAGGCGCTGGGGAGCTTGTGCATGCTTGGAGACTTGGACTTGTAAAACCTCCGTATCGGGGTTTTACAAATACAGATCTCCAAGCATACATGAGTTCTCCAGAGCCCACTGTTTACAATGGTGCCTGGCAGACTTCCAGTAGCATGCGTGAGCATCTAAACATCCCAATCCCCCTGCGTGAGTTTGTTTCTCCCAGACTCAGCAGTTCGTAAGAAATGAGGGCTTGTGTAAAAATGCCCAATGCCTCTGTATTGTATCCTCGCAGAGGGGACATAAGAACATAAATAATACCATATTGGGTCAGACCAATGGTCCATCAAGCCCAGCATCATGTCTCCAGCAGTGGCCAAATCTCTTTCTCTTGGGAGAAGTACCCAACAGGTCAAAATGGGAAGTCCATTCCCTGTTGTTTCAGCTCCCAGCAGTAAGATGTTACATCCCGAAAACCTCCTTCGCTACTGTCACGGTTTTGGGGGTCTGCTACCCCAGTTTCCTGGGTTGAGTGACTCAATTTCCCTCACTTGCAGCCCACCTGAACCAGTTCTCTCTGTGGATGATTCAGTCCTGCAAAGGGATAATCCTTTTGTCTCCCAAACTTCCAGAAAAGCTTCCGGTTCACACACACTCTCTCTCTGGGTTCTCAAGAACTTGAAGGCTCAAGTTTCTCAGATTGTGTCCCCAATGTATAACAACAGAAAGCACTTCTTGGTACAGAAGAAAGTTTATTGATTACATAAGCAAAGATAGTTTGACACAGAGTGGCTAATAAAGTAAACAAAATAACGCATTCCTAAACTGTACTGTGAGGGTCCCTAGATAAAGTCTTACCCTATAAAAAGTCCCTTTCTCAGCCAGTGATGTAAGGCAGCTGGGCACCAATCTTAAGTTGGTTAGAATCAAAGTTCTTTCTCTTAGTCCATAGTTCCAGCAGTCTGGCTGGCAGGCGAGCTGATGCCTCCAAGACTCAGCTCAGTCAGAGGTTGAATTGAATTCCAATTGTGTGTGTCTTGATAGCAAAATCTTCCTCTTTAAATACCTTTTGAAAGTCCTTTGTTTGACTTCCCGCCTTGAGAATTCTGTGTTACTCCTGCAGGAAGAGCTTCATTTGCAACTCCATGGGGTATGTCTGGTTCTTCAGAGTGGGTTCTCTGAATCCACATTCTTTTATCACTCTCCATTTCCTGGAGTGCTTTCCAGCTCTTGGTTTTACATTACATGATTACATGAAGTGAATTTCCGATTCTCAACTTTAACATTACATATTTGTTAGAACTATGGTCCAGTATCTCTTTGTGACAGCTAGTAACCATTAATGTACCTATACTCCAAGAACCTATTGGTTCCTGCCTATAAACGGTCTGGGTCCTGCCTGTCTTCAGGACCACCTCACTTCCCGGGTCCTGGCTTGACCCCTGCAGTTGACTGAGGATGCCCTGTTAGAGGTCCCCCGTGTGCGGCGGGGGGGGCGCATTTGAAAGGGCATTCTCGGTGGCGGCACCACTGTTGTGGAACTCCCTGCCGGTTGAAGCCCGCTTGTTCCTGGATCTCCTCTCCTTCAGACACCGTTGTAAGACCTGGCTGTTTTGCCAGGCTTCTGGTGGGGGAGATGGGTAGTGGGTGGGGGTTAGGGTGGAGATGTTTATAAGAATAAGAATAAGAATAAGAATAATTTATTAAGTCGTAACCAAAGGTCAAAACTTGGAGAATTAACAAAAAATAAAAACTTATGACATCCATTCATAGGAATTTATGAAGGCAAACTACATGAGCCATTAAAGAATAAAATCAATTCATAATAGAATTATAATAAACATACCAAGACAGATTTTCTCATTTAGAAATAAACAATTTAAAATAACAAATTGAAATAAATTTAAAGTAACAGAAACAAAATAACAGCACAACAAAATATTTATTTATTTATAAATTTCTACCCCGACCCTCCTGCCATGCAGCTCGGGGTGGCTTCCAACAATCTTTAAAATACAATAAAAACAATTTAAAATAACCATAAATATTATAAAAATAATTAGTTTACAGGGCTAGACAACCACTCTAAAATAGGTGGGGGAACTAAAACCTCCCACCCTACTCACCCTCCCTCCCAAAGGCCTGGGCGAACAGCCAGGTCTTACAGTTTCACCGGAGTGTTAGCAGGCTAGGGTCCAGGCGAGCTTCCTCCGGAAGGGAGTTCCACAGCCACGGTCCTGCTACCGAGAATGCCCTTTCCATCGTGGCCCCCCGCTTAACACGGGGGACCTCCAGGAAGGCACCCCTGGCAGACCACAGGAGCCGCTCTGGGGCGCGGAGGGCGAGGCAGTCCCTAAGGTATGAGGGGCCGAGACCGTGTAGGGTTTTATAAACCATCACCAGCACCTTGAACTTGGCTC
>QEPC01011796.1:901784-912424 GCA_003113815.1 Sphenodon punctatus
GCCAAAGTTGGACCGGCCAGATCATCCAGCCAGGTTTCTGTGATGCATGCGAGGTCCACGGCCCCATCCAAGATTAAATCATGGATAACTGGGGCCTTGTTGACAACGGACCTCGCATTCAACAGCACCAGTCCCCCACGTGCGGACCCTGGACCCGGCACCTCCCTCTCCCTCAGCGGGGGGGAAATGATCGACACACTCCTCAGGCACCTTGGACCCCTATGGCACAAAAAATCATAAAATAGCAAACTAAAATAAAGCAAGGTGACAAGTGGGGAATCACCATTGACAGAGTCGATCCCTGCACTCCCAAAGTATCTTTGTTCCTTTTAATCAAGGCAAGAGTCATTTTAGCCCGATTTCTAATGAAAACATTATCTTTAGTTGTAGACAGAAAAATTAACAATTGTTGAGGTGACCAATGGGTCTTATTCTGTATCACTGTAATAAAAAATGTCTGGTGATACACTTCAGTATGAAGACAGTAAAATAATGGATGAGGCAGATCTTCAGTTTGAAGATTACAGCTGCACAATCTAAGGGTATACAGAAGCCCTTTCCATCTCTCAGACAACACCCTGGAAGGGATAAGATCGAATCTAAGAAGGGTTAAAACTCTTCTTAGGACAGAGTTGTCCAAAACCGACAGATAAGGCTCCAACCCAGGAGATTTTTAAAAAAGATGATATAGAGGAGCAGATTTTAAATTGGCAATTTCCCTCATATTCGCTGAAATAGCCAGGTCTGCCAGTTGTCTATGAATCACACATTTTATCTTAGAATTAGACATATACACTAATGCCTCCACAGTTTGCCCCGTCATTCTCAGTAGAATCAGTTTCTTATGCTACTGAGACATAAGAGTGGAAGTTGTAAATTCAGTAAGGCAGAGATGGAGATGTTTTTATGCTTTTTATGGACTCTTCCCTCATGTTTTGTATGGATATATTTATATTTCTTGTATTATGTTATTTATTGAAGTGTTTGTTTTACTGTCATTTTTTATTGAGAGCCACCCCAAGCTGCCAGATGCAGGGCAGTATAAAAATAGCGGTATAAATAAATAAATAAATAAATAAATATAAGAACTTATCCCATCCCTTTTTAAAACTAGTTACGTTACCAGTCTTGGCCACTTCCTCTGGCAATACATTCCACAAGTTAATTGTGGGCTGAGTGGGAAAATTATATATATATATATATATATATATACACTCTTATTTGTTTTAAATCTGCTGCCAGTTAATTTCATGGAGTGTCCCCTTGTTCTAGTACTGTTAGAGAAGGTAAATATTTAACTGCTCCTTATTCATGTGTTCCACACCACTCACAATTTTGTAAACTTCAATCGTATTCCCTCTCAGTCATCTCTTCTCCAGGCTGAGGAGCCCCAGCCTATCAAGCCTCCCTTTATACGGGAGCCGTTCCATACCCTGAATCATTTTTGTTGCCCTTCTCTGTATATTTTCTAGTTCTGCCATGGGGGAAAACAGACATGCACCTTGACTCCACTTTAACACGACTTTAACACCACCACTTAAACATTTCTTATGCATATTGGAGGGCGGAATAGGGTGCCAATACAGTCCTGCAACATGCATAAGAAATGTTAAAGCGGAGTTATATGCATGTCTGTTTTCAGCCTGTGTCTTTTTTGAGATGGGGCATTGTTTTCTGCCTATCTGTAACATGGTGGTTTTCAGCCGCTGACTTTCCCATTGAGACTTACTGAAAATTTTTGTTGGGGATTTGTCTTTTAATTGTAGGGGTCTACATGAACATTGCTTGCTTAGAAAAAGGAAGCCCAGTCTCGAGCACTTGCTGTTGATTTGGGGAATCTGAAAAGTTCCTGGTTTAATAAAAAACAAGTTTAAAGTTCAGAAGGGAATCCTTATGTTGCGCACACATGTTGCCATGTGCTTGGTACCACTGGATAATCATGTCTGTTCTGTGCATTTCACCTGATTATGCTAGCAAAGTTATTGAAAGTATAGGGAATCTTATGCAGCACATTCATGTTGAATTCTGTTGAGCTGTCTACCGGGCCCCGCAGGGTGACATTTGCTCCCCTGCTCCAGCCGGCAGCAGTGGGGATCTTCCCCTCCCAACAAGGAAAAGCGGTAGAGTCACATTGAAACTGACATGGATATATAAAGACAGTCATGTTGAAACTGGCACGGCTATGCAGGTTGGGGGCAACACTGATGGGATATGTTGCCCCCAAATGAAAGGATAGAGGGAAAGGAGGGGATGAGGGGCCAGCTCATGCCCTCCTTTCCCCAATTTCAGTGTTGTCCCCAACCTGCAGAGGAAAAGGATTGGGGCTGAAAGACGAAGGCAAAGTATGGGGGCATGAAGCCTAAGTTGTAAGTGAGCACAATATGTGAGACTGTACAACGTCTTTGCTGCTTACATGGCACATAAGTTAAGGCAGGAGTCTTAACTTGCAATTTCCATGCGTTTTATAGCATGATTTAATTTGCAAGAGCCTTAATTATCATTGTAAACCAGAGGTTTTTTGATGATAAAATTTTACATCTAATTTGGCAATATCTTTTTTTGTTTGTGGAATACATTTAATCTGCGCTTCCAAAATGGTGTGTTTAAATAATCTCCATGCCTCTTGCATGCATTTATCCCTTGCAACTGCTCCTTTTAGTGTCCCTCTAACTAGCTGCCTCATTTTGTGTAGTTCTCCTTTTTAACCCTGCTCCATTCTCATGATTGTAAAAACATTTTTAATATTTGGGGTGTATTTTCTATGCTAAGTTTATTGTTATGGTTTGGGGTGTAAACGGTATCCCATTCAAATATCCTTGTTTGTGGTAAAAGTAGTAAGTGTGTTTCACAATACCCACACATCCTATACCCTGTAAACACACAGTTACATATTTGAGGAGGTTGGCAGCATGGTGCCAGTCCCCATGCCTGGGCTTCTTCCCATCCCTCCACATGCACTGCAGAATAGACAGCCACCCTGCAAAGGCCCGTACATGCAGACAAAACCTCTGGGAAATCGATCAAACACTCCTTGCCCCTTGTCCTGGGAGGTTGGCACCATGGTGCTACTCCCCATTTGTGTGACTAGGAAATCAAGAATCTGGCAGGCATTTAATGGCAAAGAAAGACTCAAGATAGAAAGCTGTGACATTTATGGGGGAACTTTCATCCAGCTGTGGATCACAAGGGCAAAACTATAATAGAGACAGGCAGTGCAGCTGCACTAGTGCCCACGAATCTAGGGATTCAATGCTCACTAGTGTAGCTGTAACTCTTTGCTGCTGGAAGGAGGTGTTGGGAGGGCCCCAACCAATCTAGCTTGCTGTGGATAAAGACAGGCTGCTGCTGCTTGAGCTTATGCCAGTGAGCTGCCCCTGAAGGAGGTAATATGCTCCACTTCCCTGCTCCTGGATAATTCAGCCCTACCTGAGAGGAATTTTAACCTCTAAAGGGAAAGCTGATTGTGGCAACTGGAACTGAAGGAAATCAGCTGAACCCCAGTCTACATAAAAAGCCCAGGGCTTAGCTGGAGAAGACAGACAACCAGCGGCGGCTCCCCCTGCAGGAAGTTTGGGGCAGTGCCCCCCCAAAGCACTGTGGCGGCCACTGGCGCAGAAACTGTTTTTTTTTAAAAAAAAAAACGCTGCCGCTTATGACAGCTACAGAAGCCTCCAAGCTGCTGCAGAGACTTCTGTAGCTGCCACTGTGTTATTCTCCCTTCGGGGACCCACCCACGCTGGGAGCGGGTCCCCAAAGGGACAAAAAGGCTCAGCTGCTCAGCCACCCAAAGCGTTTTCCTATGGAAAACGCGATTTGGGCAGCTGAACTCCTCCGTCCACAGCACGCATGGGACGTGCTGTGGGGGGAGGGGCAAAGCCTTTCAATTGTGCTCAATGGGCGCAATGGAAGATCTCACAAGGGTGGTCGCACTGACTGCCCTGGCGAGATAGCTTGACTCGGGGGACTGAGAAGGGAGGAAGCGCGCATGCGCACTTCCTCCCTGCCTCAGTCAGTCCCCACCCGGAAAGAGAGCCTCAGTCTCTGCACCAGTTCCCGCTGCTGCTCCCGCTGCCATTGCCGCTCGCCGCTGAGAGTGGAGGGGGGAGGGGGAAGTGGCAACAGCAGCGGGAACTGCTGGGCCATTTTTTTTTTTAAAAAAAATTGCCCACGCATCCTGGGTCTGCGCGCAGGGACACGTGGGCAATTTAAAAAATGAACAAACAACTAAACTCCCCCCGCTTACGCCTAGCCAGAGGACCACTGAAGGAGGAGGAAGGAGCAGTCAGACTCAACAGGTAAGACTGACTGATCCCTTCCTCCACCACTCTGTACCCGACCTCCTCCACCCCCTAGGCTGAGCCTGTTTCCCCCACCCCCACCCTGCATCCCACCCCTAGGCTGTTTCCCACCCTGCATCCCACCCCTAGGCTGTTCCCCACCTCCACCCTGCATCCCACCCCATGGCTTTTTCCACCCTGCACCCACCCCTGCTGTGTTTTGCCAGTGTTTTCTGTGTTTCCCTGTGTTTGGGGTTTATACATTATTTATTTTAAGCCTGATGTGCATTGTAGACTGTGTTTTCTTCCATCCGATGTTAACCCTGGGAACTCCTTGCTGCTGGGTTATGCCCTGGCTCCACCTACCATTGCCATGGCTCCGCCTACCGTTGCCTTGGCTCCACCCACTGGCTTGCCGGCCAGCCTTACTGCCCCTCCAAACTAAAAACCCACCAACTGCCCCTGCAGACAACCAGGGAAGCTTGGAGAACAGGGCTGACATCATAGAAGTGGAGATGGAGACCTCCCTGGGGTGGTGATGTGCATGGAGACCTCTCTTGGGTTAATTGGTCTATGCTGATTTTTTTCAAGATTAAACTATCATTACTCTTAGTGATTGACTGCAATCACAGTGGTTACACATTTCCATATAAACCTTATCCATGTGTTAGTGTTAAGCACTGGTACTGCTGTTGTCCATTTCCCCATACTTCACAACTGCACCTCTGCCACTGTGATAGCATTATAATTATGTCTATTGTACTGATATGGCCCCCATTATGTTGGTACTTAAACACCTTGTAGGGTGCTAACAAATGAGATGTTAGCCCACATTAACCCATACCAAGTGGTATTCCACGTTAAGGTGGCCATACCTTCCCTTTAAAAGAGGACACTTATGAAAAATGCATGGTGCACGGCTGCATTAGTTCCATTGCAGCCCTGTACCATGTGTTTTTCATAAGTGTCATCTTTTAAAGGGGAGCTATGGCCACCCTAGTCCACATGCCCCCTTTATGAGGTGTCCCCGCACTGGCCATGTGGACACCACCCACTGGACACATAGTCCCCACTCATGGTGCAGGCTCAGTGAAGTGGAGCCCACCATGCAGACAAATGCAGGCTAATGTGTGCCCACATGTCCGCATCCCATCAATTAAGTTGCACGTGGTGTGTCTGCATGTACAGCTCTGCCAGCACCATAGAGTTTTAGGTGAAAATCCAGGAGCATCAGAGGAGTGACGGTTTCTGGCTCCTCTCTCTGCTCTCATTCTTACTTGCACTGCCACTGGGAGCTGCCTGCAAGCACATGAAGTACACACAGGGCTGCCTGCCTTTTTATTAGGCTGGACATGCTAAACATGTGAGATGGGGGCTGCACAGTCCAAACCTGGACTGTAGAAGGCAATTGTCTTGTTTGTTAACACCCATACTCTTAAACATATTAATGCTTCCTCTCCCCCCCGCCCACATCCCTGAGTGATGGGGAGTTTCAGGGCAGCCTTGCTGGGTTGGTGTCCCTTCGACAGGAGAGAGAAACTGAAGACTTATAGTGTGGTATAGAAGTCTGTTTATTTACAAATGTATAAGTTGAGAGGAATGGCTGGGACTAGTTGCCAGTTCCTCCACAGTCAGGTCCCACTGAACCCTCAAGGTCCAACACCTCAAAGGTTCCCCAAAAGGCTGGCTGTCATTGCAGACTTTTGCCCCAATACTGTAGCATACAGCCTCCTGGTAAGCTGTAGCTCTTCACTGTCACTCAAGACTGAAAAAACTGTCCCTCCTTGTACTCAGCCCTGCCCAGCCAAGACCATTGTTAGAAGACAAGAGGCTGGCAGGCTGGCTTAGATGCATCTCATGGCCTTATACAATGAGTTACATTCCAGAGGACTGAATCCCAAGAGGGAGTTACATTCCCAGGGGATTGGAGAGACTTGATACTCCATTTCTAGGTGTCCAAAACAATATTTATCCTTTTATTCCTCTTGTGGTAAGACAGTGGTGCTATATTCATTTTATGAACATAGGCTCGTGGAAACTAAATGAGTTACCCAAGGGTATTGAAGACAGAACAGGGAATTGAACCCAGATTTTCCATATCTTAGACTAATAGAGACTAACCACTGGAACATATTTCTTACCTGGATACACTAGGCTCACTCTGTGTTGTCCACTGGTCGATAGAGAGGAACCAATGGGAGGGAATCAGGGGTGTGCGAACAGAATGGGGTTCAGATGTTCAGACGTTTGGTCCAAAAACTTAGTTCGGGTTCATGCATTCGGTCCCATAGAGTTCGGACCCCTCTAAATGTTCAGAAAGTTGAGCCACTGTAGAGGCTTGGGGTGCTCTAGGGATGCCTGTGGGGGCATGGCAGGCTGTTGGAGACACAGCAGCAGCATCAGAGACCAGGAAGGCTTGGTGCTTGGCACCCCGGCTTACCTGGGTAGGCAGGCTCAGTGCTTGGCCACCGGGGGTGCCCATAGCACCATGACTGACCATCTTAGACCGAGCAGTAGCAGCAGCAGCAGCAGAGGCTGGGAAGGCTTGGGTCTTGGTGGATGGCCTGGCACCCCTACTTGACCAGGCATTGCAGACTGCCAGACATCGGTGGAGCAGCAACAGACATTGGATTGCCCGGTAGCAGAACCCATGGTGCAGCAGTGGCAGCAGCAGCAGACAGACAGTGTGGCATGAACAGCGGAAGGCAGGCTGAGGCAGGGTTCAAGGTTGGCAACCAGGGCAGGCAAAAAGGCAGCGTGGCATGAAAGGCAGTAGGGAAGGCAGGCTGGGACATTGGCAGGGTACTCAGATAGACTGTCGAAGACTGTGTAGTGTGCACGAGAGAAAGCCAGGCAGATAGGTGGGCTGAGATTGTCTAGACAGAGGCCGGCTGACAGGCTTTCAGTTTTCCATTGCCACCCTGCATCGTGAGGTCAGTCAGATACGCCAGCTGAGGCTATCTAGTCAGCGAGTGAGAGAGAGGCAGGGTGGGCACTGGGCATTCAGAGGGAGGGACAGCACCTCAGCAGCAGCCTAGATTGAGGAGGAGCCCCGTCCCAAGACTGCCCCTGGCATGGGATGGCGTGTGCCACTGCACCATCAATCCATGTCCAGGGGCAGCTTGGGGAATCCCAGCAGCGGAAGGTTCACCTTAAGAACAGCAACTGCTCCACCAACTTGGCCCCCAGTCTCAGTCGGTGTGGCGAGCAAATGTCCCCCGCCATAGAGAACACCCACTTGCTGGGGACACTCGTAGGTGGGAAGGACAACAGACCTGTGGTCACTTTGGACAGGGTGTTGCGCAACTGTGTGTTCTTTGAGATCAAAATAGCAATAACTCAGACGTATGGTGCTACTAAAGCTATTTTATTATATTCAAGCATACAAAAAATAATAAAAGCATCTCGCATCCCTTTATGCACGCTGGGGAACTCCTACACCAGCTGCGAGATGATCCCCAGGTGGGTCCCAAGTTCTGCTACTCCCCTCAGCGTCTGTGTGACACGGATTAGCAGTGAAGTTCCAAAATGGTTCCTCAGCAGCTGTGTGTTATAGGATTTCTGATGTTACACACTCACTTCTACAAATCCTGCACATGTGTGACCAATTCTATGTAGTGCAGGCTGAGGACTCTATCTTTCCTTAGCCTGAGTCATCAAGCTTCCAATTAGTCTTTCTCTGAGCACTGATAAGGGAGCTTCTCATAACATCTCTAACTGACCGTGACTTTTAAACAACAACATATACAATACAGGAAAGTTCCCAAAGAGGCTTACATAAAACACATCCATTGCATGAAATGAGTTGCCAGTTCTGAATTGATATGTTTTTACACACATGTCAATCAAGATGGAGTTCTACAGTATACAGGCCAGAATTTAAGATATATAAATGCCCACTAGTCTGGCTCCACCGATGCACAAAGGTCTTCTTGCAATCTTTTCACTACACAGGGCCAGCCATATGCCCCTCTGAGAGCTGTGTTGCCACCATGTTCTGCCCCTCCCATCAGTGCTGTCAGTGGTGGTGCAGCAGCAGCAGCCAGTTGAGGCCCAGAAGCATCAGTGCACCATGAAAGAGCTGGGGTGGGGCCAGCTGCCAAGTCCATCAGCAGCTGCAGGAAGTTGAGGGCAGCGTGGCTTCCAATTAAAAACCATGCGCATGTTGGGGGAAATGAGTGCACTCAATGGACAGCCCTTCTCGGTGGCTGGGGACATGGGGTTTAGGTGCCTGATTGAGTTCCTCCCCCCCCCCTTCCCTCACGCAACACCTTGAGTCGGCAGGTGGTGTCAGCCTTGTACCAGTCTTTAAAGGACCAGGTGAGGGAACATCTGGCAGGGGCTGGGGGTGCCACTGTCCATTTAACCACAGACCTGTGGTCGAGTAGGAACGTGCAGCATGCCTACCTGGCAGTAATGGCGCACTGGTGGCAGGACCCAGAGACAGTGTTTGGCAGTGGCAGGAGGAGTCCTGAAGCAGGATATAGGTGGGACCTGCTTCAGGCAGAAGTCATGGACGTCATGGCCCCCACACTTCTCAGAACATGGAGGCAGCCCTGACTGCCATGGTGAGGGGAGAGGGTCATGCCAGGTGCGCCTTTCACCAAGGGGTACGTGGTGACGGACAACGCGGACAACATATTGAGGGCAGTCCACAAGGGGGGATTCACCAGCATCCCTTGCACCACACACAACCTTCACCTGGTGGTCAGGGATGGTCTGGGCTTGGGGGAGAAGGGGATTGGGGGCAGGCACCCTTAGCTCCCTGATCAAGCAGGAGAGGAAGCTGGCCAGTTTCTTTAACTGGAGTGTGAAGGGCAGCAACCTCCTTCAAGCAAAACAGATCGAGCAAGGCTCCCCAGTGCACCAGCTGGTGTGGGATGTGTACACCAGGTGGAATTCCACATTCCTGATGCTTGAACGACTTCTTGAGCAGAAAGCCACCGTGCATCAGGTTCAACTGGTGATGGACAATAGGGCACCTCCAGGGTACAATGGGGTGGAATGGGAGATCCTGGCTCACACTGTCTTTGTTCTGAGACTGTTCCTGGCCATGACAGAGACCATCTGCTCCTCCATGGCCACCATCAGCCAGGTGACCCACTCTGGTCCAGAGTCTCCTCAGGAGACTGGAGTAGATTATCCAGGGGCAGGATTGTGGCCCTCAGGGCAAGAAGCTGGTGGTTGAGGTGGTTGCCCTGGTGTGACAGCTGAAGGCAGGGCTGAAGGCGCAGTTTGATGAGCTCCTGCAGTGGGAGGAATATGTGTTGACAACCATGCTGGACCGCAGGGTCAAGGGCAGTGTGGCATGCCAGAAAGTGCTCTATGGGCACTGGAAGGATGAGCTGGTGAAGAGGGTCTGGCAGGCAGAGAGGGCTCTGGACAGCGTGTGGCAGCAGCAGCAGGATACCCCTGGGGATGGTGGGAGCAGCCACCCCTTTCAGTCGGTGGGGTCTATCCTTGCCCCCAGCCCTAGCAGTATCAGCACCAGCAGCAGGCTGAGCAGCAGCAGCACCCCAATTGCTTCTGGATGATGTGGATGGACAGCCCTGCCTGCCTGTGATGTAGGCCCCAGAACCCTGAAGGTGAGTCCTGGGGCTGGAGTGGCTGTTTCTTGATGCAGTGGAATGATGGATCCCCTTGACTGTAACAAAGACCCCAGAACCCTGATGCTGGGTCCTGGGACTAGAGTGGCAGAGTCTGGATGATGTGAATGGACAACCCTCCCTCCCTGGAACATAGGCCCCAGAACCCTGATGGTGGGTCCTGGGGCTGGAGTGGCTGGCTGTTTCTTGATGCGGTGGAATGACAGTTCCCCATGAGCAGAATGATGGCCCCAGAATCCTGATGGTGGGTCTGGGACTAGAGTGACAGCTTCTAGATGCAGTGGAATGATGGCCCCCTGTGAGAGGAATGATGGCCCAAGAACCCTGACAGTGGGTCCTGGGACAGGAGTGGCAGCTTCTAGATGATGTGGATGGACAGCCCTCCCTTCCTGTGGACCATAGGCCCTAGAACCCTGATGGTGGGTCCTGGGGCTGGAGTGGCTGGCTGCTTCTTGATGCAGTGGAATGAAAGCTCTGTCTGAGCGGAATGATGGCCCCATAATCCTGATGGTGGGTCCTGGGACTAGAGTGGCAGCTTCTAGATGCAGTGGAATGATGGCTCCCTGTGAGCAGAATGACAACCCCAGAACTCTGATGGTGGGTCCTAGGACTAGAGTCCCCCATGCCTGGAACTCCCTCCCTGTCCACATCCACCTTGCCCCCTCCCTTCATACCTTCAAATCTCTCCTTAAAACTCACCTCTTTCGCTCTGCTCTGTCTGACTCTTTATCCTGCTGAGCCACTATTCCTATACCTA
>QEPC01011796.1:933193-945687 GCA_003113815.1 Sphenodon punctatus
AATATGTATCTAGAAGCTGCCACTCTAGCCCCAGGACCCACCATCATGGGTCTGGGGCCATCATTCCTCGCACAGAGGCGTGTCATTCCACTGCACCAAGAAACATCCACTCCAGTCCCAGGACCTGCCAGTAGGGTTCTGGGGCCAAGTTACAGGCAGAGGGCTGTGTCCAGTATCTACAAGCTGCCACTCTTCTAGCCCCAGGACCCACCATCATGGGTCTGGGGCCATCATTCCTCATACAGAGACGATGTCTTTCAATCGCATCAAGAAGCAGCCACTCCAGCCCCAGGACCCACCGCCAGGGTTCTGGGGCCAAGTTACAGGCAGGGAGGGCTGTGGCCAATATCTACAAGTTGCCACTCTTCTAGCCCCAGGACCCACCATCATGGGTCTGGGGCCATCAATCCTCACACAGAGGCGATGTCTTTCAATCACATCAAGAAACATCCACTCCAGCCCCAGGACTTACCAGCAGGGTTCTGGGGCCAAGTTACAGGCAGGGTGGGATGTGGCCAATATCCAGAAGCTGTCACTCTAGCCCCAGGACCCAGAGTCATGGGTCCGGGGCCATCATTCTTTGCACAGAGAGCCAATTTTCCAAAGCATCAAGAAACAGCCACTCCAGCCCCAGAACCTGCTGCCAGGGTTCTGGGGCCAAGTTACAGGCAGGGAGGGCTGTGGCCAATATATTTAAGCTGCCACTCTAGCCCCAGGACCCACCATCATGGGTCTGGGGCTATCATTTCTTGCACAGAGAGCCTTTTTCCAAACACCTGAATTGAACACGACCAAACTGAATGGCTGAACCCGAACGTGGTGAATGGACCGAATAGCCAAACTGAATGGGAGAACCAAACCAGACCGAACCCAAACTGCAACCTGTTCAACCATCCCTAGGTATCAGCAGGAGTTAGGTGTGGGGAGCAAGAAGTCAGGGAGGGCAGAGTGGAAGAGGTGGGTCTTGAGGAGGGATTTGAAGGTACGAAGGGAGGGGATGAGGTGGATGTGGGCATGGAAGGAGTTCCAGGCATGGGGGGGGCACCTAGGGAGAAGCGATGAAGGTAGCTAGCGGAGCAGGGGAGGTGTGGGAAGGTGAGAGATGGGACAGAGGAGGAGCAGAACTCACGGATTGGAGTATGGAGGGAAATTAGTGCAGAGAGGTTGGGGGGGAACAAGGTTGTGAAGGGAACAAGGTTGTGAAGACTAGGAGCTTGTGCAGGATTCATTCAGGAAGGGAGAGCCAGCGAAGAAAGGAGAGGAGGGACTGCACAGGGTCGAAGTGATGGGTGAGGTGGATGGGCAGCAGAGTTTTGGACAGAGATAAAGGGGAAAGAGTGACAGCAGGGGAGGCCAGTGAGAAGGAGGTTACAGTAATCGAGGTGAGAGATGACCAGGGCATGAACCAGGGTTTTGGCAGAGGAGACAGAGAGAAAAGGGTGAATCTTAGCAATGTTATGGAGGGAGAAGCAACAGGATTTGGCAACAGAATCGATGTAGGGTTTAAAAGAAAGGGGTGAGTCGAAGATGAAGCCTAAGCTACGGACTTGGGGGATGGGAAGGATGGTGACCCCATCGATGAGGATCGACAGAGAAGAAGGAAAGGAAGAATGAGGGGGGAAGATAAGGAGTTCACTTTTAGCCATGTTGAGTTGACATTGAGACATCCAGGTAGAGATGTCAGAGAGACAGCTGGTGAGGCGAGCTTGAATAGATGGAAAGAGGGAGTAGAGAGATAGCGTTGAGTGTCATCAGCGTAGAGGTGATATTGGAAGCCATGGGAGGCAATGAGTTTGCCTAGGGACAGGGCATAGATAGAGAAGAGGAGCGGGTCAAGGACAGAGCCTTGGAGAACACCAACCGAGAGTTCAAGGGAATTAGGAGGTGGAGTTGGCAAGAGACACATTGAAGGAGCGGTCAGAGAGGTAGGAGGAGAACCAGTCAAGGATGAAGCCACAGAAGCCAAGGGACTAGTGAAGTTAATCCAGCAAGAGTGAGGGTCAACAGTATTGAAGGCAACAGAAAGGTCAAGGAGGACAAGAATGGAGTAGAGACGATTAGATTTAGCCACAAGAAGATCGTTGGTGAAGATATTCTGCTTTACATCATGTGCCCAGATAGTAGGGGTGGGAATATCGGTATCGGATAAATCTGATACACACGATAATCAGGTGTATTGGATTAATCCGATAATCCGGTTTTTACCGGTATCAGCATAGCGGATTATTAGCATTGGCTACTTTACCATTTTTTTTACATTGCGGCCATTGAAGTCAATGGCCACAATGTTAAAAAAACAGTAAAGCGGCCAATGTTAAAAATCCGGTATGCCAATACTGGTAAATCCGATACCAGGGAGATCCAATACCGGTAAATCCGGTATCCGGTATTCTCCCCAGTGTCCCATCCTTACCAGATAGTACTTCACTTCTAGTGGTGAAAAGTTAATCAGCTGATTAAGTCAAACTTCAGTCTTAAAATCTGAAAAATGCTAGGCTATAACAGCATTCTCTTTGTAACTAGATTGGAAGCCTCTCAGGGCAGGGACCTGTCTCAAACCATGACTGTTCAGTGCCAAGCACATTGCTGGGGCTATATAAATAATTAATCATGCTAATAACTAACTAGTCTTTTGGGGCTCTCAGCATACGTTTTTGCAACCTTGGGACTTTTCTGCACCCCACTCAGTCCCTGCACCAACTTGTGAGTTTGTTTACGGTGTTGAAAGCTCCTAACCAAATCTCAGATTTCTTCACATCGGCTCTTCCCCATCCTAGATCCGTGGCCTAGCCCTCTAGCTAGGCAGCTCTAGGGCCTGTGTAAGGCAAGCTTCCTGCCTCAAGCTTCCAGCCTCTTCTCTGGTGACCCATCAGGTAAGCTTTATAGTCCTTCCATCCAGCTGGCCAGTATCTATAGCCAATCAGCTATTAATTATGGTGATAATGAGCCTTTTTAAATGGGTCCAACCATGCAGGCACTTATCCAAGACCCTATTCTAGTCCTGATCCTGAAGTGACTTTGGGGTAGGGTTACCACCCCTCTGGGTTTGAGTTTTAGTCTCCAGGTTTTAACTCTGGACAAAGCCCCTATTTCTCCAAGTTATCCAGTGGCACCCGGAGAACCCAGAGAAACTGGGGATTTAGGGAGCAGTGGGCTGTGGGGCCACAATGGAAACTGCAGGCCAGGCAAAAAGTCTCTCTTGCCCCCTTTTCGAGGTGGCACCCCCCCTTGCAGACCATAGTGATGTCAGTGCTCCAAAAGGGGTGGGACAGAGTCCCTTTGCCCACCCCTTTCTGGTCAAGGCCTCTGAGAAGGTGGCAACCTACTAGAGGCTGGGGAATCTTTTACAGTTTAACATTGCTTGATGTACATTGGTTATATCATTGTGTTTTTTTAAAAAAGAAAAAAAGCGAGAGATCTTCCATGTATATGGTTACATTCATGCTGGTGTAGCGTAATTGCTTAACATTGGAGAGGAGGAGAGAAGCCTCCCCCCATAAATTTAGGGTCACCTCAATGACTACTACAGATACCCCTACCCCCAGCAGCAAGAGAAAAAGACGGATATTCCTCCTGATCCCTGGCAGCTGGCTCTACCCAGATAGCAGGAATGAGGGATGGACTCGGGAGTAACAGAGGACTGTAAGTTGGAGCAGCTTAGGAGAAAGAAGGAAGCACTAAAGCAGAGTAGACTTCTGGTAGAGGAGGGTGGTGTCTAGTGTGGGATTTACTGTTTGTGGAAAGCCACAATCTCTCGAAAATAGGTTGTTTGTCCAACGTTTTCCTTTTAATACCATCCACACAGAAATTCAGCAAAGACACAGAAAACCTTTAGGAAAGCTGGTTTATTTTAAACAGAAATCAAAATAGGTCACATGCACAGGAAATCAGGAAGTATGAGACTGTGTTTAATGCACACTCTACAGATGTAACAAATTAGACTTTAAAAATACACTCCAAAAAGGGAGAAACATGAAGCGGCTAATATAATCCTATGGTTATTAAGAGAGAAATAAATTTACGTAAAAATCCTTAAATCCTAAATTGGGGGAGTTATATCTAATAGGGGAAAGGAGCTACTCCATGGCCAGTCCCCCTGAATCAGTAATTATTACCCTCCTAAGTTAAGGTAGAGCGACGCTTGTTGTCTTTGCTGGAGAAATCTGTGACCTGGGTGTAGATGGCACTCAGGCTACAGAGTGGGGGTCTTGATGGCTTGGCATGCAAACAAAGGCTATGGAAGGGAATTACACAACACTGGGGCAGCAACCAAGACTGCCTCGCCATGTGCCCTCGTCATGTGAATGTGATTGGTGGGTGGGATGTACCCACAAGAGGGCGCTCCTGTCTGACTTCAAGGATTGTAGTGGAGCATGATTAGGAAAGGTGGTTTTTCAAGTATACTTGACTAATAGCCATTTATGGACCTATCCTCTGAGAATTTATCCAGTCCTTGTTTAAAAACCCAGCTGTGCTACTGACCTTCACAATATCGCCAGGCAGCAAGTTGAACAAGATAATGGTACATTGGGTGAATAAGTATTTCCCTTTGTTTGTTTTCAATCTCCTGCCAGTTAGTTTCATAGGGAGTCCCCTAGTTCTAGTATTAGGGTAAATAACAGCTCCTTATTTATTTGTTTCACACCATTCATGATTTTGAAAATTACTATCATATCTCCTTTCAGTCATCTCTTTTCCAAGCTGAAGAGCCCTAACCTCTCCCTGTGTGGAAGCCATTCCATACTCTTGATAATTTTTGTTGCCCTTCTCTGCACTTCCTCTATTTCTATTATATCCTTTTGGGGGTTAGGCGACCAGAATTACACTTGATATTCAAGGTGTGACCACACCGTAGATTTATATAGAATCCAGCATAGAATCATAGTGCTGGAAAATACCTCAAGGATGATCAAGTGCACCTCCTGTGCAAAGTTCGGATGAACGAAAGCTTAAACCATTCCTGACAAATATTTATCCATCTTCCTCTTTAAAACTTCCAGTGCAACCTCCCTTAACAACTTGTTCTTCCTAATATTTAACCTCAGTCTGCTTTTCTTCGTGTTAACCGCACTGCCTCTTCTTCACTCAGTAGAAATGGAGAACAATTGATCTCCATCCTCTTTAAAACAACGTTTTATATATTTGAAAACTTTTATCACATTCCCCCTTATAGTTACCCTTTCTTTAGGCTAAATATGCCCTTTCCTCATATGACTTGTGTTCCAAGCTCTTTGGCCATGATTAGGGCTGAAACAAGCAGTTATTTTGCTGCTCACAAAAATGCTCGCAATTGCGAGCACAGAACCTGAGTTCTTGGTCCTGGTGCAATTTCTTGGTGAGCAGTTTTTAAAATGTCCACTGGGGGCGGGGGAAGCACTTGTAACAAGTTTCAAAGGTTGACTGCGTGCGTACACACACACACACCACCACCACCAAACAGCTGTGCATCTCTGATACCACACTGTTACCTCAGTGTGAGATTAGCGTTAGGCTAACATCAGAAAAGTCTTTGATTTAAAAAGGTAGCTTAATCCTTTCATTCTGTACCATTCTGCTATCATTAAAGCTAATGGCAGATTTGTCCCCCGCATTAGCTCCCAGCTGTCCACTCCCCTGCCTATAGGGCCTCTCATCCAAGAAGTGCTGGAGGGCTGAGCATCTTCAAGCCTCCTGCCCTCTGCACCTGCACTCCCCGGGCTGCTGACTCATCTCCTCTCTGGGCTCTCTTGGTCACTGCTGGATGCACCCTGCTCCCTTCTCCTCCCCCTGCCTGCGAGCTGCACAGCTGAGCCTGAAGACTCCCCCACTCAGCTTTTTTCTGAGTGGGGAGGGGAGCAAAGAGGCCTCTCCGCTTAATGGGTCCCTATTCCCAGGGGGGACCAATATCAGAGAATATGCATGCAAGGATCGGTGTCTGCACACTTCCCTGGAAGCAGGCTTTGAAATTATCTGTGGGTTTTTGGTTTTTTTTTAAAAAAAACCCTCATTTACTGCTTGCCAAGAACTTGGCGAGCACATCTCAGTGCTCGGTTCACCCCAGAACGGATTCAAATAGGACTACTCTGGAATAAGTTGTTTGTGAACTGTGACCGTCATCATCTTTGTGATGAAGAACAATTTTAACAATGAAGAACATTGTTTCCTAACAAAAGAAACAATTTGTTAACAAAAAAAATCTTAATGTAACTAACAATGTAATTTCTTTAAACTCACTGGGTAACGTTGGGCCAGTCACAATATTCTCTCAGCCTAACCTACCACACAGGGTTGTTGTGAGGATTTAAAAAGTTGTGTTAATTAGTTCTATGTGAAGCAACATGGTACTCCAGGTAAGTATTGTGCTCTTCATGCAACAAAGTTTGAAAAGAGTTTGGGCTTGATATAAGCTGGAGGAAAATTTATGGCCCTTGATTTTATAGGAGGTGAGACACGATGGAGCTTGTGGTCCCTTCTGGCTTTAAATTCTAACCATGTATAGTCTTGTAGACTCTTCTCCCTGCTTGCACAATGAGGCAATGCACATTGGAGTTCAATAGCACAATCTTCATATTACAATACGCCATTTGGGCCTGCTTCCCCTATGTTCACTTTTGCTTGAATTTGTCTATAATACTTGTTTTTGTGTAGGAGGCTGCGTGGGGGTGTAAAATATAAAACATCTTATTAGATGTTTTCTGAGCCTTACTAATAGCTTTCACAATATTTCAATATTCTCTGCAAGCTCACATTCTGAAATTAAAGTAAGAACTTAACTACCTTTTAAATCAACAACTTTTGTTGGCCTAATGCTAATCTCACACTGAGGTAACTCCATTGATTAAAGTAGCTATTTTTAATATTATAACATTCTGGGATCTGAATGAGGTGCCAACATAATTTATTTCTATATTTCTTAGAAATCTGTGGTGAGACAAATTAGTAAGGAAGGTAACTTTACTAACTGTTGGATACATGTTGGTGAGCGTGTGCACATTTATGAGCTAGAAAGAGGTCTTTTGCGTTCATTCAAGCTTTAGGGATGGGCGAACAGAACCGAGTTCAGAAATTCGGTTCGGTTCAGTTCGGAAATTCGGTTCGGTTTGGAAGTTCGGTTCGGTCAACCGAACTATTCGAGTTTGGTCCGAACTCCAAACTTCCAAACAAAGTTCGGAAATTCAAACTCCATTGAACTAAATGGAATATTATCTTTTAGGGATGGGCGAACAGAGCCGAGTTCAGAAATTCAGTTCAGTTCGGTTCAAAAATCAAGTTTGGTTCGGAAGTTCAGTTTGGTCGACTGAACTGGTCGAGTCCGGTCCGAACTCCGAACTGCGTTCGCCCATCCCTATCAAGCTTATATGATCATAAGGTTGGAAGAGCCCTCATGGATCATCTAATCCAATCTTCTGCACCAATGCAGGATTAACTAGATCGGAACCATCCCCAACCAAATATCTATCCAGTCTCCTACAAAATTCCAGTGAAGACAATTCCAAAAACCTCTTTCTGCAACTTATTCCATTGCCCAATTGTTCTGACGATTAGGAAGTTCTTCCTAATCGTCAGAACAACTTCAGCCTGAATCTTTTTTTCTGCAGTTTCAGCCCTTCAACACAATCTTGAAATCATTGGCATCAATGACAAAACTGGATAAGGATTGCACAAACTGCCTCTTACTCTTCCCTCAGTGGCCATAGAGAACAATTACTCTCTGTTTTCTTTATGACAGTGTGCCAGAGTAACTGCAAGTCATTGTAGGATCGCACCTATGGGACTGATATAAGCTGCTGCAGGGGTACTACATCCCTGGGCTCTAGCAAGCATCTCTCCCTTTAAGTGGCCAAGTGGATAGGAAACCAATTGAGGTCAGCTGAGTGGCTCCAGCTGGGCACAGCAATGCAAGTCAGCTGGGCCTCAGCTACGCAAGTCAGGTCTGGTACACTCACAAAGCTGGACCACCAGGGAGAGGTAAGGGAGAACCCCGAGGGCTCTGCCTCAGGAAGGGTCTTGCTGACTGTTAAAGGCCTGAGTAAAGGGGGCCAAGAAGCCTGCTCCAAGGTTCTTCCGCACACAGGGATGCCCTGGGAACTGGCTAGCAAGGGACCAGGCCAGCATCTTAGCCCAGAAGAGGAATTGGCTGGCAAGGATTGTGCCAGGCCAGAGGGCCTGCAGTAACAGGTGCTCAGAAAAAACCCTTAAGGGGAAACAAGAAGAAAAAGGTGAAGGAATTATCTTATCTATCAATATATTTATTTATTTATTTGCAACATTTATATCCCGCCTCACCTGCCTAAGCAGCTTGAGGCAGCTTACAAAAGTTAAAAATATTTTTAAAATATACATAAAACATATACCATAAAAGGGAGGCATAAAAGAAAAGAAAAATCCATCCTCCCCACCCACCCTCACCCCCCTTCAACCACCTCCCTCACCAAAGGTTTGGCGGAACACTCAGGTCTTGCACTGTCGCCAAAATGAGACAAGGTCCGGGGCCACCTGGGCCTCCACCGGACGGGAGCTCCACAGCCTGGCCGCTGCCACTGAGAATGTCCTCTCCATTGTAGCCCCCCATGGGACACCAAGAAGGACGCCCCTGGCAGATCGCAGGAGTCGATCCAGGGCACAGAGCGTGAGGTGGTTGCCTATATGGGGAAGGCCCTTGGATAGTGTAAAGGAAACACACAATAAAAGTGTTTTGAACAGTGATTGGGAACAAATCCCGAGGCAACTGATGCCAGATGCAAGGAGAACTGCTTACAGTCTTTAAAATATCTGAACATTCTTGTCATGTTCTCCCTTAGTCATCTGGCTAAACACATCCGGCCCTTCTTTCTGAAGAACTCTTCTGAATTTTGAAAGTTTGCACACACTCAACCAATAAAAGCTGGTCCAGTAAAAAGGGTATAATCTTAGCTACTTTCTCTCGTCTCCTATGTAGGACCAACAGGGCAATCACATGCTATACAGAGATGGGATGCATAGCTCTGCTTTGTCAGAGCGTATCTCTTGAGGAGGTGATTTATCAATAGGAATGGGACTCCAGAAATTTCAGTTCTCTAAGAATTTCAGTTCTCATCTTGTTTTTTTCATTTTTTTCGGTTGAATTATTTTGTTTTTGTTTTGTTTTTCATTGGGGGGGGGGGGATTTCAGTGCAAAGAAACCAAAACAACCAAAACTGAAATGAAAACCAAAATTTTGGATGGAACCAAAATGGCCATTTTGGGGTCGTTTCGATTCTATTGAAAACAACAATTCCCAGTCCTATCAAGTACAGGTCAGGGCTAATTCAGTGTGAATGGAGCAAAATGCCATATGTTTGGGGAAAAGAGTATACTGCAACAACTGCATGACTGAATTTCTGCTACGCAAAGAGATAACAAATAATGTTAACCATTATGTGCAGAGTGCTAAAAGGAAGGGCAGAGATCTGGGTATGTTGTCTTATCATCTAGACAGGCTTCCCTGTCATTGGACTGAATGCTTTATGACTACAAAGACCTTCCCTACTCAGCAATATCAACTAAAGAGTTAATACATTAGCTGCCTCCCTGTGCAGATAGGCTGATAAACTGCCCTGCATGATTTGGGATGATAAAAGACCCAGGTAGCAAAAAGGTCTGGAGAGAGAGAGACTGACGGAGGAAGAGAGAGAACTAGAGGCTAAGAAGTGGAAAGCACCTGGGGAAGCAGTCCTTAATGCAAGAATCCAGGTTCAGTCCAACTCCTCTTATTAGCTTCAGGAAGCTGAGGAATGCCTTGAAGGGGACCTTGCTTCTGGTCAGAGAGCACCTGATCAGAACCCCTGTGCAAGAGTGTTATGGTTAGGGCTAGAGCAGCAGTTTCCAAACTTTTTGCCTGCATGACCCCACTTTGAGACTTTGCTATCGTTCTGTAACACCGATCCTCCTTTCCCCCTCCCTCCAAGACAGCAACAAACACATGGAGAGTGTATCCTAAGAAGTGCCGTACTGGGTCAAACCAATGATCCATTGATCCAAGCATCCTGTCTCCAACAGTGGCCAATCTCAACCACTTGGGAGATGTACCTAACAGGTGATAATGGGGTGATCCATTCCCTGTTGTTCACTCCTGACAGTCAGAGATTATATTCTCCCAACCTACTCGGCTAATAGCAATGAATGGACTTATCCTCCAAGAACTTATCCAATCCTTTTTTAAACCAAGCTATACTACTGGCCTCGCCTTGACCACATCCTCTGGCAGCAAATTCCATAAGTTAATAGTACATTGATTGAAAAAAATACTTTATTTTGTTTGTTTTAAATCTGTTGCCAGTTAGCTTTATTAAATGTCCCCAAGTTCTAGTACTATTTGAGAGGATAAATAACTGCTCCCTATTTACTCATTCCACACCACTCATGACTTTATACACTCTCATCATATCCCATCTGTCATCTTTTTTCCAAGCTGAAGAGCCCTAACCTATCAAGCCTCTCATCTACAGAAGCCATTCCATACCCTTTTCATTTCTGTTGCCCTTCTCTGTACCTTTTCTAGTTCTACTATGTCTTTTTTGAGATGAGACGACCAGAACTGCACACAATATTCAAGGTGTGCTTGCACACAGATATATATAGAAGCATTATGATATTTTCAGATTCATTCTCTATCCCTTTCCGAATAATTCCTAACATTTTCTCTGCTTTTTTGACTGCCATCACACATTGATGTGAGAATTTCAATAGATTGTTCACAATGAGTCCAAGATCCTTTTCCTGAGTGGTAATCCCTAATTTAGAACCCCCAGCATTGCATAAATATAGTTTAGATTGCTTTTTCCCTATGTGTATCATTTTGCAGGTGTCAATATTAAATTTCATCTGCCGTTGAGTTGCCTAGTCTCCCAGTCTTCCAAGATCCTCCTGCAATTCCTCACATTTTCTTCCAGGGGTAGCTGGAAGAAAGTTAAATGCACAACCACTCTCCATTATAAACAGGGGACTGCTGAAGTCCCAATTTTGAGGAAACCGCTTGAGCTACATTTCTGAAAATTTATCCATAGCTAGAAGTTGTGAGGACCATAATATGCACAAAGTTTGAAGAAGATCCATCAGGGGAAAAAAATGTTATAACTGTTTAAAAGTTAATTGGTTGTGGTAAAAATGCAGATGTCCTCACGATTTTGAATCATCAGTATCTCCTCCCTCTGGATGAGTTGAGCCCCCAAACATCACAGGCTTGGAGCAGGAGATCAATAACAACTGCTTATTTAATATGATAGTGATTGGCACAGCCAAAACAGAGTTATTAATGATTAAAATATCAATTTTTGCAGGCTTGCACATGTGCAGTTGAGCAGCTACTCACTGGCAAAACAAAGCATAAGGTTACGTGACTCTACTTTTAAAAATCAGGTAACTAGCAGAAGCCAGCTGTGACACAAAGACTTTAAGCTCCAGTCAGTTCATGTGAGTTACACAGCGCCCCGCTTCACCGGCTCCCGAGAGGGGAGAACAGCAGAGCGGAGAGCCGGGGAACCGGGCCGTGGTGTAACTGGCATGAAACTGACTAGAGCTTAAAGTTACGTGATTTTAAAAGCTGGCTTCTGATAAAGTTACACGCTTTTAAAAAGTAGAGTCACGTAACTTTCCTTAAAACACAGCATAAGGAATGTTACATGACTCTACTTTATAAAAGCACATAACTTTATCAGAAGCCAGCTTTTAAAATCACGTAACTTTAAGCTCTAGTCAGTAACTTTAAGTTCTCCCTCCTAAAGGACTGTCCTTACCATGGGGCTGTTTGGGGCACTTGCCCAGGGCCCTGCACTTGGGGTGGGCCCCGCAGTTCAGGGTGGGGGGTTAGATTTATTTATTTTTTTAAAAAAGGTCGGGGGATTGAGGGGGACTCAGGTCGGTGTGGCACTGCACTGGCAGGCAGAAGCGGTACCCTGGGGCCCCTCACCCCGGCCCCTCCACAGGGCCCCGTCCTCCCACCCCCATGTCAACCTTGAACAACCCTCACCCATGGCCGAGGTCCCACCTACCACCTCTTCCTCCTCCTCTGTCCTCACATCCTGCCTGGCCCCTCCTTCTCTCTTCCTCCCAAAAGTTGCATGAAAGCAACTTCCAGCAGGCAGCGGCACGGGGGAAACAGCAGGCAGCGGCAGCAATCCTTATCCTGGTGGGAACCAGTGGAGCAGAGAGCGGCAGAGGCAGCGACAGGAGGCGCGCCGAGTGGTGGAGGAGCAGTAGGCAATGGTGGTGATCCAGCAGTGGAGGAAGAGAAGCGGCGGCGGTGTGGGACACACGACACCCATCCCCAGCGGCAGAGCGGAGCAGCGTGGGACGGGACCCAAGGTCAAGGAGCAGCAGCAGTGGTGGAGAAACAGTGGGAGGCGGCAGCAGCGAGCGGCCACAGGGAGAGCAGAGGGACAGGGACCCCATTTTGGGTAAGTTCAGGGCCCTGGGTGGGGGTGGGTGAAGGTGAGGGAGGAGACCTGGGCTAGGCAGGGCCAGCTACAGTGGTGAGGCTTGGTGGTGGTGGCGGGCTG
>QEPC01011796.1:960525-979269 GCA_003113815.1 Sphenodon punctatus
CAGCCCCGACCTGCCGCCCCCAACCCCCACCAGTGCCGACCTGCTGCACCCCAACCCCTGCCAGCCCCCGACATTTTTTTTCAGAGTGCATTAAGTCTGTAATTTACATGTATACAAACTGTATACAGTTCATACAATTCAGTTAAGAATGTGACTGTAAACAACATTATACAATTCATTGTACAGAATGAAGTTCTGTAAAAACAGACTTAATGCACTCTGAAAAAATTGTTCCTTGTCAAATTATGATGATACATTAAAATTTAATAATGGAAAAATTCAAAAGTTTAGTTATTGATAAAAATGAATACAAATGTATGGTAAGGAATTAAGTACATATATAACATGTATGTTGATGAGGATAAAATATTAAATATTGCTCAAATTCTGTAATAATTTCTATGTTTTTTGGCATTTATGTCTTGTAGAAATGTATGGAGTGGAATGTTTTTTGAATTGTAATTGTACTGAATTTGGGCGGGGTTTTTTGTATTTTAAGAAAACTCTTGTGCATTTAAGGTTTTTTTTAAACTGTTAAGTTTTTTGGTTTGGTTAATTGTTTTAGTGTTAACCTGCTGCACCTCAAACCCCACACAGAATTGCAATTCAAGCTTACACAGATCAGCCCATAGTATCATAGTTGTTAAGCTTGCATTTTTTTTTCATGATTCTCATGGAATTCACAATATCGAGGAGCTTTGCTGAATGCCAAGGGAGAGGTAGTTTCCTGTGAAAATTCCCATTCCTGACAGAATTTTGAAAATAAAGTATAACCTGCTCCTTCCCTGGTGGATTTCAACAAAAGACTGGATAAGTATCTGTCAGGGATGCTTTAGGTATAGGGTATCCTCCCTCTGAGCAGAGGGCTTGACTAGATGTCCTTTGAGGTCTCTTTCAACGCACCTGTTCTATGAGTCTAGAACAGCCCCACCCAGCCTTAGATTGGGTCAGACTGCAGCTCCACCTATCACCTGATTGGTATTTGGAGCAGCTGTGGGCCAGCAGAGAGAGTGCTGTATTCTCCTTCCCTCTGCCAACCATTGCCCTACCAGCTTTGGATGGGGCCAGACCACAGGTGGAAAATCTGGATCTCACTAGTCTCAGCCTTTCAGAATCCATCCCTTCCTCGCTCCCTGCTTCTCACTGGAGGGGGATAGTGGGAGACCAGAATCTGTAATGTAGTCTGCCAGCCCTACTGGGGTTGCCAACACTAAGGCGGCTAAAATATGGACAGGCCTGTAGCCAGGGGTTATAGTTCTCTGTCTAATCCATTTGGACAATGTATGAGAAATATGATTTATCCATATGACGTAAGGGCAGGTAGCAACTATAATCCCTATGCCAGTGTCCTACCCTGGTGAACAGTGCAAAGTATCCATAAGCAGGACAGAGGGGAAGGGTTGTCTGCTGGCTTGGGGACTGGGTTGGCATGTGGAAAATCCCACTTCAGTGTTTCCTGGGCAAATTATGCAGGTCCATTTTTCTGGACTTCAGTTCCCTACTTGGGACATGGGGCAGATGTATACATTCCTGCCTCATGCAAGTGTTGAGAAATATGCAATAAAATGGTCCCTTATCTGGTTATCTTGGGGGATATGCTTTTTGTACAGATTAGAGAGGTGTCTGGATAAGTGGGCAGTGTTCTATTGTAATAATAATACACTGTATTTGAGAGTTGTGGGGGACTTAAAACATGGCCTAGAAACAAGAAGGCTCTCAAGTAGAAAGGGGGGTTTCTGCTATGATAAAGACTTTTAAGTGTTCATCTACTATGCTAATAGGGTACAGGTTAGTATCTAAATTAAACAGAAAGTAAATTGGGTTTAAGCCACATTGGCAATTTAATCGCACAATACATAGGTTATATCAGAAACTGATTTAAGAGCTCTCCATCCAGTTTTGAGGGATAAAAGATACTGCACTTGTAACATTTGGTATTTTTAACCTACTAGTAACTTTATCCTGTGCTCTCAGAGAGATCCCTTTTGCACTGAGAAATGCAATAATGCATATTGATTAACTGATGGCTCATCATATAGACGTGCTGTGGTGAAAGCCACTTTGTATTTTCTGAGCTGAAAGGAGAGTTCAGCGTTTCCACGTGGTTTCTATTAGTGTCTTCATTAAGCATTCATCTCATTTTTTTTCCTTTTCTTTGCCTTGCTTGTCTAATAAATATACCATTAGAGTCATTAAGCTTCAAGAGTGGAGTTGTTTAAGTGCTATAAGATATGCCCGGCAAATCGTTGGCTCCTGAAATATTGGTTTTCTGTCTCCATAGCTGGTATTTTTGCAGTCCCTAGAAACTCCAAATCCAATCATCGCTGCAGTAGAAGAAAAGGTAATTGAGACATAAGGTACAATCTCTGTCCCCCACCCCCACCCCCCCGCTCCCCTGGGAATAAATAAACAAAAGACAGACATGCTTACGATGGCATTCTGCAAAGATCGACGGATGCTGCTCTCCTAAAAGCTGCTTTTATTGCTGGAATCATAAAAGCACATCAGCTAGAATTTTTAATTTCTTTGGTGGGGAACAGGACAGCTCTTGTTGTTTTCTAGGCAGGTCACGTAAAGGGTGTTGTGTTGGTTCAGGATGGTAGTGGGGAGGTGATGCAAGTGTGTAAACTCAGGAGACAGAATCACCTCTGGAGTCTGTGGAACTCATGATCATGGGTCCCCACCGATCTTTTCTGCTCTAAAATTGTCAAGAGTGCATTCTTAAAGCCTTGTTCACACAAGCACTTTTGATGGAAGTAAATAACTCCTACTTATGGGGGTGTGGGGGGGGGGTGAGTGCCTGCAAACCCCTTGCCCCACTTACCTGCAATCCCTGGGCTCACTCACTTCACCTTGGAGCTGGTGCTCCTACTGTCGTGGTCACTGCCGACTGCTCCCTGACCCATGCACCTCTGATATCAGTCCTTCTGGGAACAGGGATGCATTAGGGGGTTGCATGCAGGTGGGAAAAAGCATCCCTGCTCCCCTCCCTTCTCCGAAAAAGCCAAGCAGGGAAGTCCCCAGGCTCAGCTGTGCAGCTCACTGGCTGGAGAGGAAGGGAGCAGGAGTGACTGGGACAGTAGGAGTCCTAGCCCAGCCCAGCGGTGAGGTGAGTCAGCTCAAGGAGTGTAGGTGCTGTTATCAGTGGCTGCATGCTTTGGGCTTTGAAATTGACAAGAACTGGCTGGAAGTGCTTGGGAGGGCTCCCCTCCTCAGCACTTCCACCTGGTGCTTGTAAATTTTTTAAAAAAATGTTTATTTTTTAAAAAAAATTAAAGACTCATTTTTTGCTCGTCCAGAACTTAGTGACACATCCTGGTGCTCAGTTCATCCCGACGCAGAACAAGCACCAGGGTTTGGACAAGATTACTCAGTTTGCCAAGATCTCATTTCAGCCTTAACATGAACGTGAGCAACATAAGGTCTTGTGCATGCATGCACAGGAGGCTGGATGGAAGAAGGCAAAGAGTTGATTTTCCATTTCCAAGTGAGCAGATGGGCATGTTTATGGAGATGAGGGGCTTGGGAGGCAACCAGAGAGGATATAAACAGGAAGAAATAGCACTATGTAAAGTTTTGAATATAGTGATAGAAAGCTAAGCTCCAATGGGAACCCACTTGAGGGATCTAAAGAGGGAAGTGGCATGATCTAATCAGCAGGCAGAGATGATCACTTTGGTGGCTATTAGATTTTGGATGGTTTGAAGGGGTTTTATTACTCATGCTTGCTTGTATGTTTGTTTGTTTGTTTTAATGAATATGCTGCCCTGCCCTGAGGGCTCGGGGTGGGTTACAGCACACAAAACAAAATAAATATACAATAAAACACAAGAGATATATAGAATAAACGAAACCCCCCTCTCCCCAACAAGCCTGTCCCCACCCAATAAATGTTTGGCCAAATAAGGAGGTCTTAGGCTGAGCACCTTCCAGAGGTAGTGTAAAGCTTTGGCAAACTTCCAGCAGAAGGGAGTTCCAGAGATTTAGGGCAGCCACAGAGAATGTCTCACTGCAGGCCCAAGCTGTACAAACTTGGTGCATGATGGAATAAGCAGGAGGCTGTTCTCAGCTGATGTTAATGGTCAAGATGGAACATAGCAGTGGAGGTGGCCTTTCAAATATGTAGGGCCCAAGCTGTTTAGGACTTTATATGTCAAAACCAGAACCTTGAATCATGTCCAGAAAGTTATTGGAAGCCAGTGCAGATTCTGAAGCACTGGTGTAATGTGCTCCTGGCAACCCGTCCATTATGCCCCACCCCCATATGGGACACCACATTCTGCATCGACTTCAGGTTTCAAACAGCCTTCAAGGGCAGTCTCATGTAGAGCTCATTATAGTAGTCTAGCTCAAGGTTACAAAGGTATGGATAACAGGCGGCCAGAAAGAAGGCTGATGCGAAAGGACTTACTGAAATTCAGTAGTGAAAGAGAAAAGTTTGCCACTGGGATATTTCTTTAAATCACTGGTTATTGACTTCACTTAATGCAGAGGTTCCCAAACTTTCAAGCCAACAGGCCCCTTTTCACCCTCAGAAGTTCTCGTGGGCCATCATGTTACACACTGAACATGGCTCAAACACATGCACATTGCAAGCCGGCTATGACTATACAAGGCAAGTGGCTTCGCTCTCTCATGGAGAGGCATGAAGAGACATGGAGCTGATTGTGCTGTGCACGTGCTGGATGTAGGGAAGCCACAGTTCCTCAGGAGGCATGTAGTAGAGTGCTGTGGGCAAGTGGTTACAGGTGTAGGCCCACAGTGTGTTGGGACTCTGCTACTGAGTCTGCTACTGAATGAGTTATACTGAGACTCTGTAATAGAAAGATCAGGTGACTGGATTTAGGCTGGTCGCATGACCCTGGCTGGGTCAAGAGAGCACAAGCCCAGCTAGGCAGTTAGGGTGAAAACAGACAGAACACTAACTCCACCTTAACACCACTTTAACATTTCTTATGCATGTTGTCGGGCTGTATTGATGCCCTATGCAGCCTTGTAACATGCATAAGAAATGTTAAATTGGTGTTTTGGAGTTAGTGTTATGTCTGTTTTCAGAGTCAGAAAAGTGAAGACACCTGGAGTCACCCTGTTGGGGAGGTTAGACAGGAGCACTGACCCTGCCCAGGAAAGGGACAAGGGGGTTCAGGAAGGCTCTGAAGGGCAGGAAACAGGGTAGGAGAGCCCTAGGCCGCTTTTAGAAGAGCGCGCGGTGTGCTCGCGCATGGTTTCCAAAATCCCGCGAGACAGGATCAGACGAGACGCTCCTGCGAGTCACGCACACGGGAAGGGGGACGCGCATTCTTTTCAAGCCGCAAATCACCTACCTCGATCAGACTCCCAGTCAGTTCGCGGCTTGAAAAGAATGCGCTTCCCCGTCCTGTGCGCGTGACTCGTGGCAGCGTCTCGTCTGATCCCGTCTTGTGGGATTTTGGAAACCACGCGCGAGCGCACCGTGCGCTCGTCTAAAAGCGGCCCTAGTATGCCCAGGAGCGTTAGTGAGGTGTAGACTGCCTGGAAACCCCTAGCTAAGAGTGAATCAAAACCTCCCTTAAGTCCTAGGGCCGCTTTTGGAAGTGTGCAGGGCACTCGCTGCATGAAATCACGTGGTGTGTAAAAATCCTGCAGGTGGGATTTAGATGAGATGTATAGCCTGTTGCACATTCTTTTAAAACCATGGACTAAACACCTCAATATCAAGAGAGAAAAAGCCGAAGGAGGAAGTGCTGGTAGCCTTCCTGAGGTTAGGGGGTGGGCGCATACCAGAAGAGTGGGAACCATGAACTCACCCAAGGAAAGGGCAAAAGGGGTTCAGGAAGGCCTAGAGAGAGTCTTTGGGGCCAGTTGTGGAAGCCTTAACCCCTATAGAAAGATGGAGTGGAACTGAAATCAGAGAGTTAATTAAGGTAGCCCACAAGAAGAATAATCTTTCAAACAGGGAAGTACCCTGTCTAGTGAATCAGGGGACACACTCTCTCACAGAGGAAGCAGAAAGGATTAAGCAGAGCTGTGTAGTAAGCTTCCAATAAAGACGAGTTTATAACAATATTCTGTTACTGATGCTGTCCTGATTTCATAAGCACCCACTTGAAATACATAAGGAAAGGACAAAGGTGGCTCAGGAAGGTCTAGAGAGGCAGGGCCTTTGGGGCCAGTTGTGGGAACCCTGACCCTGCCTAAGGAAAAAGCAGGTGGATTTAAGAGGGTTTTGTCAAACAGGCATAGAGTGAGAGGGCCTTAGCATACCCAGGAGTGGCTAGTTAGGTGCAAGCTGCCTGGGAGCCACAGCTAAGGGCAGGGTGATCCCCTTGGGGTAGGGCAAGGTGACCCCCTGAATGAGAGATGGTCAGTGGTGGGGAGAAGAAACAGAAGGAGGCAGGTCTAAGTGGGACTACCTAGGTTTGGGAGGAACATTACCCTGGGAGGCATTGGTTAAAGACCCTCTAGTTATCGGGGCAGTAGCAAGCACTACAACCAGCTCAGAGAGGCTAGCTAGCAGGGTAGGGGGCTGAGTGTAAAGTGCTAGGACTGTGGGAACTTTATAGGGTGGCACCCCAGCTGCTCAGGATTACAGAGTCAGAGAAAACAGTTTGGGCCTGAATGGGAGACGGCCAAGGGAAGAACATGTGGAGTTTGTGGACAGATCCATCCCTCCAGAAGAGGGACAATGAATAAAAACTGGAACTGTGCTTCTCAGGCGAAGACCTGAGCATGGAGCACCATGGGTGTAGGCCCATGGATTGCTGAGAGCTAATTCCCCAACAACATCTGCACCGGTGACAGGAAATGCCCATGGAAGAAAGAACGGCAAGTGTGATGGAGAGCACCTTCCCCCAGAGACAGAAAAAGAGCTCCAGCACCAGAGAAGTTGAGGTGGCAGCCAACAGAGATGTGAGTAGCACTGGTCCTGCAAGGACTTAGTCATGTGGGACTGCTAATCTGTTACAAGGCCTTTGGATGCAAGGCAGTATTTTTTTAATATATTAAGTGTAAGTGAAGGAGCCCATTCTAATTCTAGCAATGTGTCTTAACAAGGACTACAGGGCAGATAAGTGTAGGTAGGGATGGGCAAACAGATCATGGTTCGGGTTCGGCCATTCAGTTCGGCTGCATTAGGTTCGGACGTTCGGTTAGTTCGCTGGTTTCCGGTTCGGCCGTTCAGTTCGGGTTCGGCCGTTCGGGAAATGTTTTGTTATGGGGTGTTTTTTTTGTTTTTTATAAGGTTTTTTGGATTATCTAATAAGTACACAGGTCTACTCCTACAAACACTAAAACTAAATCACTAATGCTATCTCTATCACTAAGCTAACTCCTACAACTGTCTACTATCTCTAACCTATCTATCTATCTATCTATCTATCTATCTATCTATCTATCTATCTATCTATGGGATAGGGGAATCACAAACAACACAAGGAGGGGTACAAAACTAAAATAAAACTTAAATCAATCTAATAATCCTACTCTAAATGAAAAAACAGGGGAAGGGAAGGGAATCTGGGATGGAATATATGGGAGAGGGAAAGGATTCAATGGAGGGGGGAGGGAGGAAGGAAGATTGAACACAGGGAACACAGGGAGGGGTAAAAACAAAAAATAACCACTAAATCTATCTAAGCTAAGCTAAATAAATGAATGAGAATATGGGGGTAGATGGGTTGGATGGGTGAAATGGGAGGAGGATTGCAATGGATTGGGGAGCTGGGAAATGCTGGGAGAGGGAGCCTTCTGAAACGCCTGCTGTTCAGGAACAGTGACTAGCTCAGAAGGTGTTGGGAAGGGGGGAGGCAGATAGTTTCGTTTCTTGCAAGCCTCTCCACCCCTGGTGCCTGGAAGTCTGCTCCTCAGTGACTACCCCTTCCTGTCACGTTTGACCTTCCAGTGAACCTTTTTTTGCCACCCGAACGCGATTCGAACTGAACGAACTGTTCGGTCATTTCAACGTTCAGAATTGAGTTCGGTTCGGTCAGTTCGGGTTTGGGTTCAGTCGTCCGAACAGGCCGAGTTCGGACCAAATTCTGAACTTCGGAACCGCATTTGCCCATCCCTAAGTGTAGGCCCACATCCTGGGACAGACCTCCTTCAGTTTACAGGCTGACATGTAGCCATGCACTCTTGATGGGTTTGTGTCCCGCCACAATAACCTTAGCTACCAGAGGGAAAGTGTCAGCTGTACTTAATGACCCTCACATTGGCGGCAGTTCCTCTTGCTGAGAAACTGCTTATCTTAAGTGAGTTTAAAGATTATGGGGTTCCTGGGTAACCCATGTGGGACTAGCTAGGGGAGTGCACATCTGTGTGGGTGTATGCAGGTGGCCCTCTCTGGGCAGGACCACTGGCATGATCAAGGCCAAAATACTTCTGCACACTGCTTTTCCACTACAAGTGCTTCTTTATTATTATTATTTATTATTATTTTTATTATATAATATTTATTCTATGAGACATAAAATAATTCCTTGCTGCTGAGGTGAGCCCCTTCCCAAGGTCCCAGCCCAGAAACCCTTCTGGCCTGGCCCGGCCCCCTTGGTCAGCTAGCTCCAGGGAACCCCTGTTTACTTCAAGGCTCTGAGTGAGTGTCCTGCCTCTGGCCTCTTAAACTCTGGGGCACCACAGAGACAGGATGAAACCCTTAGGGCACACTCTTGACTCCAGAGCCTTTCCTCTTCCCTGTTGGTCCCCCAAATTGAGCCCTGGCTCTTTCTTGCCCCCAGCTGACCAGCAACTCCCTATCTTACTGTCAGCTAGGAGCAAGCAGCCATCTCTGATTGCAGGGGTTGCCCCTCACCCTGCTAACATGAGTCATGCCCTACACAGTAACTTAAGGGCCTCATCCAGACAGCATTCAGGGGTTGTCCTTTGCACTGAGTTATGAACTCTTGATCCTCCTCTTGCTGGGTATTGGAGATAGGACATAACTAGGGCTAAGATTCTGTCATGGTATTTTTTCTAAAAAGTCATGACTAGGTCATGATAGAAAAGATAAAAAGTCACGGAAAAGTCATGGGCCAAAAAAAGTTCCATTTTACTTTTATTCAATGTTTCTTAACATAACAATATTATTAGATTGTAAGCCCGGGGCAGGAGGAAAGGGACCCCCCCTTTCCCCAATCTCACTTGAATGAAAGCTTCAGGCAGCGGGAAAGAGAACCCGCTCTCTCCCTTATCTCTCTTAGAATGAAAACCCCAGAAAGGAGGAAAGGTAGAGCAAGACGCAAGGAAAGGCAGAGGAAATGCTGCCGTCTCCTCCACGACGCCTTTTCTAGCTCTGACTCCACCCTCTGCCTCTAGCCACAGAAGGGGAGGGGTTTGGGGCAACACATGAGCATGGCAGCCGGCACTGAGTGCGGTATCCACACTGCTCTTCTGGGCAGAACTTCCCAAGCTCTGCCCTTCGCCTCTAACCATGCCGTGCTCTGAAGGGGCGGGGTTTTGAGAACCTTGAAGACATCAGTGTGGCAGCCGGTGCTGACTGCAGTCTCCATTCCGCTCTTTTCGGTGGCAATTCTCTTCTCCAAGGTGAGTCAGAGGTGGCTCCTCTGGTGTTTTTTAGGCAAAAATCATGGAAGTCATGGAAAAGCTGTAAAAGTCACGGTAAGGGGGGAAATTCACTAAAAACATAACTTCTGTCACTACCGTGACAAAATCTTAGCTGTAGACATAACTGATGAGATTCTTCTCCTCTCCCTGCGTTGCTCTGGCTATAAAGACACCCCTGAGAGCGAGCATGGTTTTGCAATATGTCTGCCGTGCTATGGCCCATGCATCATAGTCATAAAGCAATCAGCCCAAGCATATGCACGCATTGCTTCTGGATTCTTTGTTCTTTGAGACCAGGGAAATTTGTTCAACTTTCAGCAGTGCAGTTTGACTGGAGCTTGGAGAGGCTAAGCTTTCCTCTCTCCCCACAACTTGCCCTGTCTGCCTTTGGCCCACTTTAGCTACAGGGGCCTGGGATCTGCTTCCACCTCTCAGTGCCAGGACACACCTCCTGTTTGTAGCTCCCATTTCCACTGTGCGTGTTGGAACCTCAGGTACTGACAGACACCAACAAATGCATGTCCAGTAGGGTGACCAGATATGCAAATTTCTATGTGCAAATACAGGTTGGAGGGAGCCAATACAGCCCTACAGCCTGTATTTCTCATAAGTGTCCTCTATAATTTGCATATCTGGCCACCCTAATGTCCAGCCACACCATTAATGAGGCTCCACCAGAACATATAGGGGATGTGCATTAGGATGTGCTGGAGTGTCCCTTTTCTGTTGCTGCTTGTATGAAATCCATCACCATGATGGGATGCACACATTGGAGGGGCAGGCGTCTGTAGCATGACACCAAAGACAGTAGGGATGCAGGAGATGGAGCTGCGAGGGCCATGATTGGGGGAGAGGGAAAAAGGGGGTTACGGAGTTATCGCTTCAACACCCCACTCTCCCAAATGTGAAAATCAAACTACTCATTCAATCTTGCGTTTTTGAAGGTTGACTAGTGAGAAGCACTGTCTGGCCATTTCTAAACTGCAAAATGCCTTTGAAAGTGACATTTCTCCTTTCAAAGAAGCTTCTCATGGACCCCATGCTGCTGAAAAGTGCTGTTGTTTGTGACTCTGGTGAGCCAGTAGTTTCCATTCTGAGCATTCGGGCTGGGCATAGCTTCATAAGGCAGGCAGCTCTGGTCTCTGCTAGAGCCAGGTTCATGGGTGCTGCTGTCAGGGGAAGTAACTTGTTCCTGCCTTGGACCTAACCATGTCCCTCCACCCCCCTTTCAGAGCTGAATGGCATCACAACGTTCCATAAGGAATGGGGCCACGCTGGAAAGGGTTGGGACCATGTCAGAAAGGGCCGGAGAAAAGGGACTTTTCTGATGCGGCCATGCCCCCTTTGGAATGAATTCTGCAGGGGGTAGGTTGGGCCCATGTCAGAAAGGGGTCAGGAGAGCCTTTTCACACCACCCATTCCTTGGAGGAGTTGCAGCCAGCACACACACACATTATGGCCATCACCTAGACCCTGGTGAGGGTTGAAGCCCTCTTTACTGTAGTAAGGGTCAGCTCTGCCAGTGATTTACTAGGTCCTTGCAGAGTATTGGTGGTCTGCAGACTACAGTCTGGGGACCACTGGTCTAAACAAAAACATTTTTTTAAATGTCATGGAAGATATATATCACTCCGAAGAGAGAAAGGAAGTAAAGGGGTGATTAAAAAACACCAAAAAAACAACCACTCCAGAATGGATAAATGGCAAGCTACAAAAATGTATTCATTCAAAAAATGGTCTAAGAAATGGAAATCCAGACCTTGCAATGCTAATGGGGTGGAAAATAATCTTCATCTTACGTCTGAGCTGCCAGAATTTAAGTGAGATAGAAAGAACATTTGTAGAACAAATAGCTAGTGATACCGTGACTTGTAATAAATTCTTTTAAGTATATCAGAAGTATGAATCCAGCAGGACAACCAGCAGATGTGCTAGACCAGGAGAATGTGAAACAGTCAATCCCCTGTTGTTTACTTCCAGCTTCTACTAATCAGAAGTTGCATCCCCTGCGCAGCATGTCCAATGGTCATTGATGGACCTATCCTCCCTGAACTTATCTAATCCTTTTCTTTAACACAAGCATGCTATTGCCCTTCACCACTTCACATGCTATGGCCTTTCACCACTTCACATGGCAGTGAGTTCCACAGGTTAATTGTGTGCTGCATGAAAAAAGTATTTCCTTTTATTTGTTTTAAACCTGATGCCAGATAGTTTCATTGGTATCCTATTGTTCTAGTATTGTGAAAGAGCAGGTAAATAACAGCCCCTTGTTTACTTTCTCTGCATCATTCATTATTTTATAATCCTCTATCCTATCCCCCCTCCCTTCTCAGTCCTCCTCATATGGAAGCTGATCGATATCCGCGTTTTTGTTCTTCAGTTCTACTGTGTGTTCTTTTTGAGGTGGGGCAACTAGAACTGTACACAGCATTTTAGGTGTGGGTGCAATGTGGCTTTATATAGTGTCATTCTGATATCTTGCCTTTTATTTTCTATCCCTTTCCTAATAACTTCTAGCATTCTGTTTGCCTGTTTGACCCCTGCTGGGTTGTGGATTGCAATTTCCTTTGTCTGTGAAAATTGCACTGAAGCCATTATCTCCCTTCAGGATTCATGTTCATTTCCACAAATTCCAACAATTGTTCTGAATAACAAATAGCACTATCCCACAAATAACAGCAAGCCAAATTTTGGTGCTCTTTTAAAGACCGGCAAATTATGTGTTTCAATATATGGTGGCAGGTAATAGATGTGAGAAAATCGTTAAAGGTAATTAGAAAGCACTCGGATAAGCATAATATAAATGGAGAGATTATGCCTCTCTGACCTGTTCGCATTAATTGAAAGAGTTAACAATGAAGCAGGTAAGTGGGAAAACTAGTGCTGGTAATTTATTGAGAATTTCAAAGAGCTCTTGATCGAACTCTTTAGCAAAAGGCTGTTGAAGAAACTTTGGTGACAATGGGGTGAGAGGTTAAGTCCTGTCATGAATTAAAAACTGGTTAAGAGATAAGTAAAGGAGCAGGAATGAATGGCCAATTTTCAGCAGGAAAAGAGGTTCAGAGCAAGGCGCTCGTGAGATAAGAGCCATAGCAGGTGTCGCTCAACATATTTAATAAGGACTTTGAAGAATGATGGAGTCAGTAGTTAGCGGACAAAAGTGTGGTAAAAGCTCAGATGGATGAAGATTGAGTCATGCCCAGAGTGGGCTGTGAGAAACACCAGAAGGGCCTAGCAAAACTGGTTATTAGCCAGTACAATGGCAGATAAAATTCAATTTAGGTCAGTGCATGATAAATGGGTAACACACAATGGAAAGAACAGTTTAAGCTACTTGAACAGGCTGATGGGCTCCAAATTCATCGTAACCTCAGGGGGGAAATAACAAGGTGTCATTGTGGACAGTCCAATGGGCAGAGAGTGAAAAAGAAAGGAGTAAGACCTTAGGGCATGTTAGGAACAGAACAGTGAGTAATCTGAAAATAATGTAATGCTGTTATGCGAATGGAAGGCCTGAATGCTTCATTCAGGACTGGATGCCTCTTCATTGGACACAAAGCAGAAGGAGAAAAGGCACAAATAAGAGCAATGGAAATTATTAGAAACATGGAGCAAAGGAAAGTAGGAGGATTACATATTGGGAGAGACTGAAAGGACAAGGACCAGGGGTGTGGAGACTCAGATCCCTTCCTTTGTTGTGCTCCCCAACTTTCAAGAGTATGCTGTGATGTGATGGTTCTCTGAAGAGGGTGTGGCCATGTCAGAAAGACGCAGGAGACTAGACGTGTGCACCAGAGACCCATGTTGGTTTTCATTTTTGTTATTTAAATCTTTAGTTTTTGTTTTTGTAAATATCATAATTTTGTTTTCATTTTTGCTTTCATTTTCAATTTCCATTGGTTTCAATGGAAATCACATTTTTGGCGATAACATTTTTGTTTTTCATTATGCTTGGATGAAACTTAGAAGAATTGTACATCCAATGGAAGATATTATTAGTACCAAATGTCAGAAAGATTGGATAAAGGAATCCAATTTTATAAGCAGTTGAATTATGTTATTTTGCATAAATCTGCATATATATTCCTGGCTTTAACTTCTTTGTCTCCCATCAAATGTGGATGAAACTTGGCATGTTTATACCTTCCCTCACCAGGATTACTAACTATGTCAACATTCAGAAGGATGGGACAAAGGGTCCTGGTGGTATAAGCAATTAGTGTATAAATGTATGTCTGACTTGAATATCTTTGTGGTCCAACCAGTATACATGAAATTTGGCAGGGCTGTATCTCACACCTTCAGGATCATCTCTGCCAAATATCAGAAATATGTGATAAAGGGTCCCAATTTTATAAGCCTGCACATCATATGCAGAGAATGAGCCTATGTAAGGGATTCTCTTATGTGTTACTGTGGTAAAAAAATTGTCTGTGATGCCAATTGGCCAGAAAAAATGTCAACCAAATATCCTCATTCTGTGCTGTGACCACCCCAGTGTCTCTCCCTCACTTGTTACTGGGAAGTTGAAAGCATCTGTTTAGGAAAGAGTCAGTAGAGATTCTCTTCTGTCTTCTGTCACAGTGCTGCATGATGTGATTGTGTTGATAACTGGCCAGCCTGGATGTGTAAACCATGTCTCCTGATTGCTGGGACTCTATCCCCAAAGTCCCAGTAATGTCTCTTCTATGCCTGCCTCAGGACCACCCCCTGTGCCCACCTCAAACCCACCAAAGATTGGTCCTGTAAATCTGGAAGCATGCAGTAATTGGCCAGTGAATGTGTTTGTCAGTCTTTTGGAGTGCTCTCCATCCTCCCTCCTACAGCCTCCCTCCCCCTGACATGCCAGGTGCCTGCCTCTGACTGGCAATGCATGTGCTGTTATTTATCTGAATAATGATCCTCAAGGGGACAACTTCAATTGCTTATAAAATTGGGGCCCTTTATCAAATTGTCCTGTAGTTTGGCAAAGATGACAGGAAATGTATGGGATACATTCCTTCCAAATGTCTTGTAAACAGGATGGAATATAAAAAGGTTACAGCCAGAAATGCATTTTCAAGTTAATGGCTTATAACATCAGGACCCTTTATCCAATCTTTCTAAAATTTGGCAGGATTGGTAATCTTGGGGAGGGACATAATATTTCCAGGTTTCATAAAAAGTTGATGGAAAATAAAGACGTTGTAGCCAGGAATGTGTATGCAGCTTTTCTTAAAATCACAACATTCAATTGCTTATAAAATCGGTTTCCTTTATCCAGTTGTTCCAATATTTGGTACACATAGTGCATTCCATTGGGGGTACAATATCCCCAGGGTTCATCAAAATTGAATAAGAAATAAAAATTTATAACCAGAAATATATTTTTCAGTGTTTTTCCATTATTTCAAAAACAAAAATATGTTTTTGTTTTTGTTTTCATTATTATTATATGTCATTTTTGGTGTTACAATAGCAGAAAAGAAAATGAATATTTTCATTATCATAATAGCAAAAACGATTTGCACACCCCTACAGGAGAGTCCCTTTGCCTCACCCCTTTCAACATGCCTCCCTCCCTTTTGTGGTCAGTGCTCAGAACATGTGACAACCACACTCTCAGCTTAGGGATTGCACTGCAGGGCTGGGGGAGCCTTGCTGCTACCCTACTGAATGGCTGATTGGCAGCGCAAGACCCCAGAAGCGGCTTGAAGAGGGTAGCTAGAATTTTGCAGTCCTTTTAAGTTTTCTGCTCTAGACTTTTGTGTAACCACTAAACTTGAGCCTGTCTTCTGGGACAAGTTGCTGGAGCAGAAAGGTGCTACCTTAGGATGGCAGATCCATCTGGACAGGAAGGTGCAGGTAATCAGGCATGGGTGGTAACGGGGCACAAAACATGCAGGCGCCTGGGAGCCATTGGTGCCCAGAAAACTAAGGCTGGCGATTGGTTCAGCAGTGCAGTGGGGCAAGAACAGTTTACTATCAGGATAAAGTTTGGCAACTGAATTATTATTTTTTTGCTCCACCCCTGGCTCCAACTCCTATCCAGCTCTTGGAGCTTGTACTAATTTACAATATGTCCTGCTGGAAGAAAAATATTTCACACTCCTGTGTAAAACTCTCAGAGCAGCCCTGCATAAATGGATGGATTTCCAGTGAAATTTGCTTCTGCTGAAGCAATGGGAGAAGGGGAGGTGCTTTGCTTGGGTCACACCAGGTGGATCACACCAGGTAACCTCGCATAACCTTGCACATTTAATTATTCCTGCCGCTTATTCTTGCACACGAGGGTAGTAACCAGCACCATAGGTACTAAATGCTGCTGTGATTGAAGGCAAAGCGTTACCAGTGGGGAGCATTATTCATCTCGATCGTCAGTGGTAAAGGGATGACAGAAAAACAAAAAGCCCTCCAAATCAAATGTCCTAACCTACAAGGAAAAGAAAATCAATATTAAAATAGATACAGTCTGGCAAAGTTCTCCGAAAAGGGTAGGACAGCACTTTCTATTTTTAAATGGAATGTCTTTTTTTTTTTTTTACGGTAATGGCAAGAAACAGCTGTGCTTTGCTCTTCTCCCTCCCCCTGCAAAAAGTAAAACACATAAGATCAAAGCAGCTGAGCTTTGGATTAAGTACATCTCAATGACTCTTCCCTTCTTGCTAAATCATCTTGAACCTTCATTTTTCGCTGTAGTGGCTGAAGGGGGAGTTGTAAATGTATCATCAATTTTATAACTGAGTGAAAGCAACATGACCTACTGGCAGAGCAGCTTTCATTGGAAACAGCAGGGACTACTGTAACTGGGAGAGGTCAGGGACCTAAGAAGCAGGTGGTAGGGTAACATAGCAGTTGCAGGACTAGACTGTGGGTCAGCAGGTCTGTGGCCTATCTATGACTATATTGTAGCCCGCCATCCCCCTCCCAAGCTGCCTAGAGGTTCTTGGAGGTGCTGGCCAGAATACTACATGGGTTCCTTTTATTCTACCATCCATTATGCTCAGATAGACCCATCATGTTTCCTGGGGAAAATTGGCCCCTTTCCCTCTCTTTCTGAATGGCACTGTGTGTTTCCACATTTGAGCCAAGTACTGTGTGAATGGCCCACCCCATAACCTCCGCCCAGGGCTCCTTAACCTGCGTGACCTTAGGCAACTCATTTCTCTCCTCCATGCACTTGTTCTAGAGCTGAAAAGAGGAGTTAATTTGCTGCTTGCAAGAGATTTTGCCCTATTGGGAACCAGGATCAATTCTATTTATTTTTATTTATTTATTTATATACAATTTGTATCCCACCCCTCCTGCCCAAAAGGCAGCCCAGGGCGGAGAACAACAACTATAAAAAGAATAAAACATTGAAAACAATTAAAAATTCCATATTAAGCAGGGGAAGAAAAAAAAAACACTCCCTCTCCCCCCAATCCCACCCACCCAATCCCTACCCCTTGCCAAAGGCCTGTCGGAACAGCCAAATCTTACATAATCGTTGAAATGACAGTGGGGACCAACCGAGCCTCTTCTGGGAGTGAATTCCACAGCACAGGGGCAGCCACCAAAAAAGATCTAACATCGGTGGTCACCCGCCTCACCCACGAAACCTCCAAAAAGGCTCCCACGGACAATCTCAGGGGTCACATGGGCACATGGGGAGTGAGGTGGTCCCACAGATAAGCAGGACCCAGGCTGTGAAGGGCTTTAAAGGTTAAAACCACCATCTTGAACTTAGCCCGGTGCTTTATAGGCAGCTAGTGCAGAGCCCGGAGCGCAGGTGTCATGTGCTTCCTGCGGCCCGCCCCAGTAAGGAGACGGGCCGTGGAATTCTGCACCAGCTGTAGCCTCTGGACCAACTTCTTGGGCAGCCCCATGTAGAGCACATTGCTGTAATCCAGCCTCAAGGTGATGAAGGCACGGATGACAGTGGCGAGGTCAGAGTCTGAGAGATACGGCTGAAGCCACTGGACAAGATGTAACTGCTGAAATGCACTCCCCGCCACAGCCACAACCTGAGATTCCAAGCTGAGCCGTGAATTGAAAAGCACACCCAGACTCCGCACTTGAGAGCAGGGGCAGCTTCCCCCCAGGGCGTTTGAGGCACTGCCTCCCTAGCACCGTGGGGGCCCCCACCACTCCTCCAGTTTAAACAAAAACAAAAAAAATGCGGCTCCGTTTCTGACAGCAGCAGCAGCCTCTGACTTATGCTTCAGATGCTGTAGCTGTTGCTGTCAGGGATCTGTCTCCCTTTCGGGACCCACTCTCAGAGCCGCTCTGAAAGTGGGTACCAGACCCAAAAGGGATAAAAAGGCTGAGCTGAGCTGCTCAGCCACCCAAACCTCGTTTTCTATTAAAAACGCGATTTGGGCGGCTGAGCCCCTCAGTCCACAGCACGCATAGGACATGCTGTGGAGGGAGGGGCTAGCCTTTTCCATTGCACCTAATGAGTGCCTAATGGAACCTCTTGCCTGAGTGCTTGATGCAAACGCCCAGGCGAGAAGCTTTGGGCTGGGTGACTGAGGCAGGGAACAGTGCGCATGCACACTGCTCCCTGCCTCAGCCGCACATGGAGTCAGGGACAAGGCTGGTGGCACACTGTTGTGCTCTCCTGGCCTCTCAATGGCGCACTGCCAGCCTCAGCTGCTTCCCTGCTGCTGCCATTCTCCCCCCTAATCTGCAACTCAGAGCGGGGGTTGGGGGGAGCAGCAAGGCATGGAACTTTTTTTTATTTTAGCTTTTAAATTGCCTGCACGTCCTGGCTCCAGAGGAGCAGGACACGCAGGCAATTTAAAACAAAAAGTCCCCCCCCCACCTCTGCCTGCAGCCCGGGCCGCCGGGGGCCGCCGGAGCAGCAGCCAGGTAAGAAAGTGATCCCTCCCCCCACCCTGCTCCCACCCCCAAGGTTCCCCCCACCCCCCGAGGGTCCCCTCACCATGCTCCCACCCCCGAGGGTCCCTCCACCCTGCCCCCTGTAACTGAGAGTCTGGAAATCTTTAGGTGTGTTCACAATGCTGTAAATGGGATGGTTTTGAGATTCTGAGATGTAACTGTGAGTCTGGAGATCTTTAGGTGTGTTCACAATGCTGGGAATTGGATGGTTTTGAGATCCTGAGATGAAACTGTGAGTCTGGAGATCTTTAGGTGTGTTCACAATGCTGGCAATTGGATGGTTTTGAGATCCTGAGATGAAACTGTGAGTCTGGAGATCTTTAGGTGTGTTCACAATGCTGG